>CP139502.1:273773997-274328576 GCA_021014915.2 Artemisia tridentata subsp. tridentata
CAACACCAGCCTGATCATCTTCTGAATCAGAAAGAACAACCTTTCTTTTCTTTTGCTGAAGTTGAGCTTCCAAAGTGTTGACTCTTTCAGTTAGCTTCTGGATAGTCCCACCAAAAGTCTCTTTTGTTTCTTTGAGCTCATTTTCCAAGGAATCCACCTTTTTACCAAGATTCCTTTTGGTCTCCTTTAGTTCACACTCCAATGCATTAACTTTCTTCATATACCTGTCAAGTAAAGTGGACATAGGAGTGAGAGCATCAGAATCCTCAGCTCCACCAGCAAGAATACCTGAGGTGTTAGGAGCCTCATTGGATCTGGGTGGAGAAACAGAAGAATTTCCTCCAATATTGGTGTTAAAACCAAAAGGCTGCCTAGATGGACTAGGAGTGGATAGCCTTGAGGATGTGGGCATATCAAGAGAAGGCTCAACTGCAGGTGATGGTTGGTCAACAGATGGGTCAACATTGGTGGTCTGGTCAATAGGCTCATCAGGGACAATGGTTTGAGATGTGTTAGGTATAGGAGATGGTGATGGCTGGGTATCAGCAGCAACTGATGCCCCAGCAGCATCAGATGCCTCAACACCAGCAGGAATTGGTGCATTGGCATCAGCAGCATCAGCTATAGGTGGTATATTACCACCAGCAGCATGAGCTGCACCATCAAGTGCAGCCCCACTAGGCAACATAGCAGCTAAAAGAGGCTGATGTTCCCCATCAAACTTATACCTCATGGTTGCAAAGAGTTTGGCAGTAAGCCTATTCATGATCTTAGGGATATGGTCATTAGTCTAAACATCTAATATTGTTTGCAAAAACCTAGGGTACATTAAAAATTTATGCTTGGCATTACCTAGGTTCCCAATCATCCCATTGAAAATAAACCTTGACCAATTGAACACCCTCCCATCAGACAAACATATGAGGCCAGAAGCAAGAGGGCTTGAGAATTGATCCCACTCTCCTGTCTTTGGACTAAGGCATTGCAAAAGAGTGTGAACAAGAAATCTCCATTGAGGAGAGAACCTATTTTTATAAAAGGTAAAAGTACCATCAACAGGATACCCGATTGTAGCCAAACCAGCCTGAATGTCTTGTTCCGCAAAATCATATAAACCATCTGCATCATTGAGTTGAAGATGAATCCTGATGGAGGATTCACTGATGACATGCTCGATCCCATCAATTATTGCCACAATCTCATTCGGCCTTCCCTCAGGTGTGCCTAAAGCTGCTGTAGCCCAAAATTGTTTGAATAGAGAGTCATAAACCACAATTGGGCAATGAGTAAGTCCATACTGAATGGAGGACCCCCTTAAGAAGGTAAGTATTTCATTATACCCTCTACTTCGATTTGAGGTTTCCAGATATCCCACTTTGTTATGGTCATCTTTATATTGAAGTACTGCCATTGAGAATGATCAAAGAAAGTGTTGTTGAAAGGAGAAGCAATGAGTAAGGTTTGAGAGAAAATGGTTATTTTGGGTGTAGGATGAGTAATTTAGGTCATTTATACGGTTACCCAAATTAACAACTTAACTTACAAAAATCTCGCGGAAGAATCTTTGACCAATTTGAAATTGAGTCAATCCCAAAATAAATTCCCAAATTCTTCAATACCAGCAACAACCATAAATTAACCAGCGGCAATCAGATGGTCAACTAGCAGGAACAAAGTACCTTTGACCAAAATTCAATACCAGCAGTAATCACCCGTCAACCAGCAGCAACCAAAAGGTCAACCAGCGGGAACAAACTACTATTTGACCAAAGTCAAATCCATACTTAACTCCATTCTTCACAGAATTAATTCCAAAACCAACCCAACATTTAATTGCCTTAACCTTCAACAGGTCTATAAAAGGACTCAACGAATCACCATAACACAACAAAACCCAAAATGAGCTCCACAAAACCAATAATTGTGGATAGTTCCTCTGATTCATCATCTGAATCCTCAGATTGGGCAAACTATTTTCCACCCAACTACTCTTCTCAGGCCAGTAACAATAAAAAAGGCAAGGAAAAGGCTGAGGAGGTTTCCTCTGAAGACCTTCCAACTCCTCCATCTTCTGAATCCTCAGATGATGAACCCTCATTCTGGCCAAAGTCTCTGACCTACTATCAAGGCTCTTGGGAAATGGATCCACCACATCATCCAATTTCAGCCATGCTCACACGAGAGATGGAGAAGGCTATGGCAGCCATGAGCCAAATTCCAGTTCCTTCAAAATGTCAACCACTCCAACAGCCAAGGCAACAAGTACTGGGACTCGTGTGCAAAAGGATGAGCGAGGCCATTGAAGGAAGAGGAGTCCACAAAACTATGCCTGGCTACAAAGGGTAAGGGTACGAAGAAGATGGGGTAGTGGAGTTGGTAGCTGGCTGGGTGGTTGTCTGGGTCTGAGGAGTAGGTTGTTTGGTTGTTTAGGTTGTTATTTGATGGTATCTGCTGTTTGACTGTTGTAATCTCATGTGGTTTGATCGATCTTGTAATCCCAACTAATGAATAAAATTTTACTTTTCCTTGTTTTCATGAGATTGTTGACTTAAAACCTGTAAAATGATTAGAAGATACACAATACACAGAATATACAGAATTTAAAAACAAAAGTTAGTAAATACTCAAAATACAAGCATAAGCCTCCCCTTAGGCTTATGCCTCCCCTCAATCTTAGCAAGAATCAAACCAAGGAGACTGATATGATCCATTACATAATTATATCCATTAGATCACCCTGTCTCAAATAATGCCCACTGTGTCTCCAATTACCATCTGTTGAGTACTTAACATTAGATTGCCATCTTGTTCCCCTAAAATTACAAACAAGCCAATAGTCATACTGAAAGTAATTGTTGGTAGGTCTGTTAATATGTCTAGCAGCATTCCTTTTCCAACCAGCAGAATTGGTTCTACCAGCTGGAACTGGCTTACCAGCAGGAACAACTGCAGGTCGGAAATGCCTACCAGCAGCAACATGTGCTGGTTGTTTCGCATTACCAGCAGGAAATGCATTTGCTCTAGGGACAAATGGGGGTATATTCTCTACACCTTTCCACACTGATCTAGGTTGCTGTTATTCAACACAAACATGCATTTTACTCTCATAAAAATTACAATCTTTAATGAGGTGAGAGTAACTACCACAAACAAAACATGATTTCCTTTTAAAAACCTTATTCTTTTCATGTCTTCTTTTAGTACACACAAAAGTATCAAAACCAATACTTGAAGGAGAATTGATTTTAACAGAATTAAGAGAACTATTGTCAAAAGAAGCTGTTTTAGAAATAGATTCATCATCAGCCACTCTTGTGGATAAATCATCAGCCCTGTGTGAGACAGACTTATCACTTGAATCACATGAGGTATAATCATCAGACTTGGATTCAGAGGACTTGTCACTGTTAACACAAGAGACAAAGTCAGTAGATTCATTGTCTGAAGTAGGCAAGTCATTGGACTTCTTCCCATAGTATAGGTGTGATTCATCTAATTCTATGTCAAGGTCTGAGTGGATAGGGACATGCTTAAAAACTCCTCTGATAGGTGGAGGAACTGCATTCATTCCTCCTTCTTTTACAAACTTTACAGGGATTTGGTAATTAACCTCTTTAGGGGTAGGGTCAAACCATTTTGGCTCAATAGTGTCATCAATTTTATGATACCCCAAACCTTTCTTTGACTTTACAGACTGAGTGCAATTATTTATCTTATCTACAAGTTTAGATGATTCTTTCAAAGAATTACACTTAGCCTCCTCACTTTCTAATTTAGCCTGTACTTCTTGTTTTTCTAAAACCATTTTATCATGTTCTCTTTCAGAATGTTTTAGCAAATTAGTAGTATTTACTAAATCTCTTTCTAACACCCTAATCTTCTCTTCATATGCTATCTGATTTGCTTGGTACCAAGTTTTTTGTTTTTCTAAAGTTTTAAGAGTTTTTTCATAAGCTTGAACTTTAACAAACAATTCTTTATATTGAGGTTCTATGTCATCAAACTCTTTCTTAAGGATAGAGTACATTTCATGACAGCCAAAAGGACAATTTTGTACCTGAGATGAACATCCCATTAAGGCAAATTCTTCCACATCATCCTTTGCTTCATCAACCATACTCACTGTTGGATTAACACTTTCTTTATCAGATTCATCATGTCCTGGCCAATTTACCATAGAATCAAAAGGTAGTAAGGCTTTAATATTCATGGCCCACATTTCATATTTATCTTCAGATGATGACATTGTGCAAGGGTTCAAGAGATTTGTTTAGAGAAGTTTTCTTCTTCGACAGAGATCCTAACCTGTCTCTGATACCACTTGTTGGATCTAGGCCTCCTTGATAGATCTTTGAGCCTTTGTGGATCGGTAAAATGCCTATGTAATCAGAAGCACGCTACAAGAGAATCTCTAATAAAGAAGAAGAATAAGACTAATAATACTTTGATCCTCTATGGATCTTTTATTAACTAATAATCGTTCAATGTGTTAATTCATTCCAAAACTCATAGCCGCATGTTTCTTTTATACTACAGAAATCCTAATGCAGCATTACTAAGAAAACGTGTAAAGAGATATACACTATCTCTTCCTAAAATAACTCTAACAAACATACTAAATATACGATAAGACCAGCAGTAACAAACACTGCCAGCAGGAACAAACAAATACTACCAGCAGGAACCATACCAGCAGGAACTACATACCTGCCAGCAGGAACCAATACTACTACCAGCAGCAATGAAATAACTATTATTTTAATAATTCCTAACAGTTGCAGACCAGGCCGTTATTCTTGGGACTTTAGATAGCGTTGGTTTTCAGTTTAATGTTAACTGGAATACGGTTGTTCATCATGTAAATCTAATGGTTGGTGAGCGAGTTGTGTTGACCAAAAAGACTGATATGCGTTTTGCGTTGATGAGGTTTGATAACGATGGTTTTCAGCTCATACATGAACAACACTACCCCACACGGCTTGCGTTTGTTCAAGGACATGATGCAAATGAGCCAGGTAGTATTATGTTTTATTGTAATATTTATTCATTTTTTCGTGTTAATTTGAGGTGAATTAGCTGTATGAGTTTGTGGCTGAGTAACGTTTACTTTGTGTCTGGTATTCGTTAGATGAAAGGTTGGTACACGGGTGTAAATGGTTCCAACATGGAGTGCACTTGTCTGAGGAGAATACTTTCTACCATAGGCTTTTCCCGTTTGTCGTTGATTGTGGAAGAATGGTAAGGGTTGTTACTTTATATAGATTATGTAGTGTCAAATTTTAATAAATACTTAATAGTAAAAGCATTGAAGTTAATAAGTTATTGTAATTGCTTTTAGACTATACCAAGCGGTTTTGTTTCTGATAACAATCTGCAACAATTTACCCATGCGATTCTAAGGAGGATGGACAGTGAATGCCGTGTAGTTATGAAAATTGAGCATCACGCTGATAGGCCATGGAGAAATGATCATATGAACCTTAGGACAAATTGGAGGAATTTGGCTGAAGATTTCCAGTTTTCGATGAACAAAATGATCATATTCCAAATGGTTGGAACAACAGTCGATCCGGCCTTTGAAGTTCAGTTGTTTAATGGTCCTATTCCGTTGGTGGTTGTGTTTGATGTATGCTGAAACTGCAAGATGATGGTATTATGATGATTTGTGTTTTGAGGAAAGTTTAAACTTTGGTTTTTTGTGGAGTTGACTTATGGTGTAGTTGTTACTTAAGTAGCGTTTTAGGGAATTATTTTCATTTTGTTTACCTAATTAAACAATATGGTTATGTCTGTGTAAAACCGCATCCAGATTGACTCGTTAACACCGATTCCTGTGTACGATCTCTCCTTTTGTGTACTTGTGCATGTTCAAGTCATCCCAGATTTCTTATTTAATTTTGTGTTTGGTACCGTGTTTTTATTTAAAAAAAAAGTTAAGCATTCATATAAACTTCCATTATTACTTGAGTGGCTAAATGTATAATTACAAATAACCACCCAGGAAATAATAGAACTTCATACTAAGCCCAACACGTACCTCTCATGAACATCACGTTTTATAAAGTAGCTTTAAGTTTACTATTTCATCTATGTGGGACATCATGTACCTATTTACATAAAGCTTACAAACTCAATATATAATAACCACTTGTATGGGTTTCGTAAGAAATATGGTTATGTCTGTGTAAAATCACATGAAGGTTGGCTCGTTAACACCGTTTCCTGTGTACGATATCTCCTTTTGTGTAATTGTGCATGTTCAAGTCGTCCCGGATTTTTGATTTAATTTTATGTTTGGTACAGTGTTGTTATTTTTTTAAAAAAAGTTAAGCATTCATATAAACTTCTATTATAACTTGAGCGGCTAAATGTATAATTACAAATAACCGCCAAATATATAATAGAACTTCATACCAAGGCAAACACGTACCTCTTATGCACATCACGTTTTATAAAGTACCTTCAAGTTTACTATTTCATCTATGTGGGACATCATGTACCTATTTACATAAAGCTTATAAACTCAATATATAATAACCACTATTAATGTAATGACGTTAAAACATTACAATACTATAACAATTTGATCTATGGTATAATATAATTCATTTGTTGCTGCTGAAAATTTGTACACAAACAATGCTTAATTATATTTGAAAACTTAATCATACATACTATAATAATTTGATTTCAGCAGTATTAACTTTCAAGTTAGTACTGCTCCTTTAAACTCGTAATAGCAGTACTACATTTCAAGTTTACTGTTTCATCACTGTGGGACATCATTGTTGTTTGCCTCATCTGTTGCTGTTGAAAATTTATACCCAAACAATTATTAATTACATCTGGAAACCCAATCATACATATACTGATCCTTTAACAATTATGTTACACCAGTACTAACTTGCAAGTTAGTAATGTTCCTTTAAACTAACTATAGCAGTACTAACTATATCATTTGTACTGCTAATCTAAACTTAGTACTGATAAATTCAATAGTATATAAGCAGTTCACAATACGATTCATATAATTTTATATGGACAGATTATAAGGTTTATAAAGTTAGGATGCAAGTATCCTACTTCCAAAAAAGTCAAATAAAATGTTTCTAATTTGGTTGTGACTTCATACACTGATAACATGTGATAGCAAATTAACAAACATGGAATATTGGGACTCGATATAGTTGGCATTCATCTGAGTGAACCTCATAACGCACCAGCTTTATACGCATCATTTTATGTTGTTCAAAGCCGCAATCTTGTCCAAACTGATACCAGTTTCCTGCCATCACCAGGGATTTGATCTTAAAAGGGTTATCTTTGTGTAAAACTAGATACAGGTTGACTGAGTAAGCCCATTTCATGTGTATGATCACTCCTTTCCTGTACTTGTGCAACTTCAAGTTGTCCCAGATTTCTGATTCGATTTCCTGTTTTGTAAAACGGATTATGGGGTTAGTTTCATTCTATCAAAACAAATATTTTACATTTTTTGGTTTGCTCATTTATTGTTTGTATCTTACCAGTGGATAGTAATATCCAACTTCTGGGCGAAACCGTGTGTAAATGACGATGTCTTCATTTACCTGACCATTGTGATGGTACCATGTGCAAATGTGATGCATCCTCGGGTCTGCAATAATAATATGATTGGGTTGTTATGCAGTTTGATAATAGATGTTTATGATTGTTTTATTTGTTTTAAAATTATAAGTTAAACTAAAAAAATAGATACTTTGACTTACCATTACGATCTCGATAAAGAATTGGTTTAGGTGGTCTCTTTAGCAAAGTAGTTCGTATGTCTTCCCTGCTGAGTCCAAGACCATCATAGCCTCCTATGACCACAACTGATAATGTGTATCCTTCCAGGTTTGTAAAGACAAGTTGTTGACCCAACTCTATCCCCGCTGTCACAACGAAGTTGTCCCACCCGTAACCTGTTAAGCCATTCATCCTGACGGTTCTATCCTCCCAAGGTTTAACTCTCTTGTGGCGAACAGGGAAATCCATTCCTGCGTACATGAGGGTGAAATTGTTTTGCCAGATATCCTGTAAGAAATTGCCTGGTAGTAACTACACATAGAAAAACGGATTTTATAATTAAGTTATACATTGATAACAACGTTTAATTTAGTTTTGAATCGAGAGTATGATTTTTGATTACCATAATTCCTGGAGCATACGTTGCCAAACACCTGGTCATTCTTGGTCCTATTTTTGGCCTATCGTATCCCGTACACTCTGATCCATTAATGTCGTAGACTGTCACGTAGTAGTCGTCTTGTCCGATCCTAACAAAATGCATTGTAGTTACAATGCGAGGAACATTTGCTGCAACAAACTCAGACCACTCTTTGTCACATAGCACCCATTTTTCGTCTCTATTTTGGAGATCTGTTTTGTACCGGTACCTGTCGGTGCCGTTGAGGTAAACCATGTTGCTTTCATTCTTGAAATACTTGGTAAAAACATCCGGTAATATCTATTGTTGAGAATCGTAACAAAAACCAAAATTTTTTATTGCTTGACTTAATTTTCATAACTGTCTATGAATTAATATATAATATAAATATGTATTAATAAGGTTTACCTGCTGATTTTCAAAAGTGTCGTGCGTGTATTGGAACAGAAATTGTTGAGCCATCTTGTTTGAAGTGAATCTGGTATGTAAACTGGTGTAAATAATGTTATTTTAAAAAGGAATACTTGACTGTTGCCAAAATCTTTTGACAACATTACCATCTAGTGAGTGTGATAATAATATCAAAAAACACCAAGTATAGGTAACAGTTTAAACATTGTGGGGGTTGGTTAACTCTAGCATAATACTAACAAATCCAGTAAGAGTATTTATGACTGTCATTGTTGGTCAGGTAAGTATTTAAGTAATTGTGGACTATAACACAATATGATTAACCTAAGGTTAACATAAATGTAGCTTTAATACACATCTAAGAAGACAAATATGTCAATTATGGCAGGGTCAAAATTTGGTGTTAACCTATCTTAAACATAAATCCCAAAATACAAATGTATTTAGCTTATGTATGAATCTTTAACAACATGTTATAGGGTACGATTTTGGACCATAAAGCATTTAGTGAGTGTGATAATAATATTAAAAAACACAAAGTATAAGTAACAGGTTAAACATTGTGGGGGTTGATTATCACTAAAATACAATATGATTAACCTAAGGTTAACATAAATGTAGCTTTAATACACATCTAAGAAGACAACTATGTCAATTATGGCAGGGTTAAAATTTGGTGTTAACCTATCTTAAACATAAATCCCAAAATACAAATGAATTTAGCATATGTATGAATCTTTAACAACATGTTATAGGGTACGATTTTGGACTATAAAGCATTTAGTGAGTGTGATAATAATATTAAAAAACACAAAGTATAAGTAACAGGTTAAACATTGTGGGGGTTGATTATCACTAAAATTTATATACTAATGATTTAGGTCTTTTACTAACACCTCCCCTTCAAGTAAATCACAATTATAAACCTTCGGTTAACATCAAAGTAACTGTGGCATAATACTAACAAACCCAGTATATAAATCGAAAAAGATGTTGCACTGGTAATGGGTGAGTTGTTACTTTATGATCAGATTTATAGCTTCTGATAAAATTAAATAGCGTGATTACCTCAAGATTTTTGAAAGAGCTGTTGATTTTCCACGATTTGATAGAAGTTTAATGGAGGTGGAGATTCAGTCGAATAATTATGATGGGATGGGATATAGGGAGAGTTGGTTTGCATGTTTTATTGTTAACCCAGAGTCCCAAACCGACTTGTGGTTGACTTGGTTGGAATTTTTTTTTTTTTTTTTTCTTCCTTTATAACATTATTATTAAAAAAAATTAAGCATTCGTATGAGAATGGTAAGGGTTGTTACTTTATATAGATTATGTAGTGTCATATTTATTCACAAAACAATTGGACCACAAATTTAAAGTTACCTTGTGAGTGCCTGCAAGAACAACAAAAGGAACAACATGCCTTTGAGCTGCTAGTGCAACCATGTAAAACCAACCGTAGCTATCACCCCACCATTAGCCATGACCGCATCTTACCCGGCTACCGGGTCATCAAAGTCCTTAGCCTATGCAATTTAGCCCGTTTAACTGTGGACATTAACTTTGGCTCATCTACTCTTTCGTATTCATCTTCACTTAAGTCGCTAATCTCTCATTGTGTCATCTTAACTTTCATCATATTTCCTTTTCATATGCCTTTAAAGCCTCAACCCAAGCATCAGCTTGATCTTCTCACACTGCAATTTGACAAACAAATATCATTAAACCAAAGTCAATATTAAATCTATCCAGATAACAATATCAGTTTAATTTAGCTAACAATATCAGTTTAATTTAGCTAACTATCAGTTGCGGGGTGCTTATCAAAAAATAAGAAGGATAACAGTCTTTTTTTTTTTTTTTCCTATGGGCGTTTTTGGTAATAGATGTTTGTATTTTTAAAAAACCCAAAAAGCAAATCCCGCACAAGATATAAAGAATTCCCCCCAAAAGGGCCAAAAAGCCCCTTTTATAAAATTCTTTTTTTTTAAAAAAGGCTTCAAATTTATATTTAATCTATTTTGGGCATATTTTTTTTTTACTTGAAGCTTTTTGAAAAAACCCAAAAATCCAAAACTTAAAAAAAAAAAAACCCCCTTAAAACCCCCTTAAATGTAGCTTTAATACACATCTAAGAAGACAACTATGTCAATTATGGCAGGGTTAAAATTTGGTGTTAACCTATCTTAAACATAAATCCCAAAATACAAATGAATTTAGCATATGTATGAATCTTTAACAACATGTTATAGGGTACGATTTTGGACTATAAAGCATTTAGTGAGTGTGATAATAATATTAAAAAACACAAAGTATAAGTAACAGGTTAAACATTGTGGGGGTTGATTATCACTAAAATTTATATACTAATGATTTAGGTCTTTTACTAACACCTCCCCTTCAAGTAAATCATAATTATAAACCTTCGGTTAACATCAAAGTAACTGTGGCATAATACTAACAAACCCAGTATATAAATCGAAAAAGATGTTGCACTGGTAATGGGTGATTTGTTACTTCATGATCAGATTTATAGCTTCTGATAAAATTAAATAGCGTGATTACCTCAAGATTTTTGAAAGAGCTGTTGATTTTCCACGATTTGATAGAAGTTTAATGGAGGTGGAGATTCAGTCGAATAATTATGATGGGATGGGATATAGGGAGAGTTGGTTTGCATGTTTTATTGTTAACCCAGAGTCCCAAACCGACTTGTGGTTGACTTGGTTGGAATTTTTTTTTCTTTTTTTTCTTCCTTTATAACATTATTATTAAAAAAAATTAAGCATTCGTATGAGAATGGTAAGTGTTGTTACTTTATATAGATTATGTAGTGTCATATTTATTCACAAAACAATTGGACCACAAATTTAAAGTTACCTTGTGAGTGCCTGCAAGAACAACAAAAGGAACAACATGCCTTTGAGCTGCTAGTGCAACCATGTAAAACCAACCGTAGCTATCACCCCACCATTAGCCATGACCGCATCTTACCCGGCTACCGGGTCATCAAAGTCCTTAGCCTATGCAATTTAGCCCGTTTAACTGTGGACATTAACTTTGGCTCATCTACTCTTTCGTATTCATCTTCACTTAAGTCGCTAATCTCTCATTGTGTCATCTTAACTTTCATCAATATTTCCTTTTCATATGCCTTCAAAGCCTCAACCCAAGCATCAGCGTGATCTTCTCACACTGCAATTTGACAAACAAAATATCATTAAACCAAAGTCAATATTAAATCTATCCAGATAACAATATCAGTTTAATTTAGCTAACAATATCAGTTTAATTTAGCTAACTATCAGTTGCGGGGTGCTTATCCAAAAATAAGAAGGATAACAGTCTTTTTTTCTTTCTTTCCTATAGGCGTATTAGGTAATCACGTATGATTGTATATAACGTAACCAAGCAAATAACCACACAAGATATAATAGAACTTCATACCAAGGCCAACACGCACCTCTCATGCAAATCATGTTTTATAAAGTAGCTTCAAATTTACTATTTCATCTATGTGGGACATCATGTATTTTTTTACATGAAGCTTATTGTAAAACCCTAAAATCCGAAAACGTGTAAAAAGACCAAAATGCCCTTACGATCTAAAACTTTGGTTAACGAGTTTATAAAGTACCAAATAAATTCCAAATTTCGGGAGATAAGTAAGATACGAAGAAAACTTATTTCTAATGCTACATTTAACATTTTGGGAAGTAACAAAATATTAAATACACAATATGTATAAGTACTAAATTAAATAAAATATTATTAGTATTATTGAAATTGATTTAAAATTAATTTAAATTACAAATTGGAACTAATTATGATAATTGATTTGGGTCCCTAAAAATCTGAGATTTCCAGCCCATTTCCCCCCCCCCTATGACCGGCCTTTCCTTTTTATTTGCAACTAACTCATTTAAACCCTAAAAACATTATTGCCGACAATTACAAAACCACCAAATAAATCACCTATCATCCCATCCGAATTTCTGGAGGTTCAAGACCAATTTTCCATTGTTCTTTAGCATCTCAAGAGGTCTGGAAAAATAGCCCTTCAAATTATAGAGGTCGGGTTTGCTTGGTGTCGAATTTTTCTCCTTTTATTCCATCCGAAAGGTATTATGTCCCAATAATTCATTCGACAATCTAAAAATTCGTTTCTTATTTTTCTGATGTTCTTCATATTGATTATGATCTGGGAAAAATAGCTACAAGGTCGTGAGATCTTTCGTGAGGTCGTGAGGAATTGTTTGGTGTCGATCATACCAAACCGAGAAACCCTAATTCAAAATAATTGGTCCGATCGATCTGTATCACATCTGGTATTTTTCTAGCCTTCTACTAATCTCTTATAACATGTATAAAATGATAAAAATGAACCATGCAAGATCTATGAATTGTTTTCGAATTAATGGGTTTATAAACCCTAAATCGTAAAAACTCGATCTAAAAATAGTGGCGATTTTTATGGACTCTTATATAATTTTCGTAGCTTCCTTATACACCATATGATCTGAGAAAAATGTAAATTCGAATTGTGGAGGTCCATATGAGTCGTGGTTAATTTAACTTAAAACCGGATTTGTGGAAAATAAGAAATAAAATGGAACGAATTAGGTTTTAAGGATTTAGGGTTGTTCTTGGATAATAAATGATGTTTAAATGATGGTATAATGATTGCATAATGATTAGTATTGTTAGGGTTTGATTTTGATATAATTTCATGTATACCGATTGGAAAAATAAAAGTAAAGGGTATGTTTTGTAACTTTTAAAAGTGGTGGACCATTTTTGTAATACTCTATATATCAAGGGTAATTTGAATAAAATATAACTTGAGGGTGCTATTTGTAAAATATGGAAGTTTTGGAATTAAAATGTAAATGGATAAATATGTATTTATCGATTTGGAAATAAATTTAAATGAGGGACTAAAAGTGTAATTTCTGGAAAGTGAAAGGTTTTCAAAGTAAATAATATTATCAAGGGTAAAATGTGTAATTTTGAGTAATTAAGGGCTTAATATGTAATTATGGTTAAATATATAAGTCGATTTGTATTTAATTAAGTACAAGGACTAAATATGTAAATTACCTAAACCTTGAGGGCTGTTTGTAACATATTTATATTGAAGGGTATTTTCTGTAAATTGAATAAATAAAAGGACTTGATGTGTAATATGAATACTGTAAAGGTTAAATTGTAAATTATAAATGTATAAGGTTTAAATTGTAATTAATTAATTAAAAGGGTGTAAATCGTAAATTATGAAACTTGAAGGCTAAGTATGTAATTCTGGATAGTATAAGTGTTTGAGTGGTAAAATGATAAGATTTCAAATGCGGACCTTTAACTTTGGTAAATTTGCATTAATAACCCTAAACTATGAAAGATTATCATATTTGATCCTAAATTTGTATAATGAGTTAAAATGAACGTTCCTTCCATAATAAGTTAACAAAAGACTTAACTTAGTTCGTATCACTTGAATATTGATAAATATGGGAACTTGCTAATTCGGGAAACCTGCTAAAAATAGAAAGTTGCTAAATCTGGAAAGTTCTTAAAATGAAAAGATAATTAAAGATGGTAATCTGAACTTGAACCCCCTTAGTAATTTGTCTTCTACTTTCTCTAGGTGTAAAGAGGGAGAGGTCCTGATCTGTCTCAGTACTTTCTGCTTTTGTTCTTTGTGCTTGCATTTGAATAAGGTACAGATACTCTGCCCTTTTTCATTAAGGGTGTCCTATTTCCTTGACATGATATGATTTCTGATTTGCATCTTCTGATCTGTTAAAATCTGTTTTGGACCTTGATACTTTTGAAAAGATTTGATTTGAACCATTTGTTATGAGCCATCTGTTTTGAGCTATCTATTTTTGAACCTTTGGATATGACCTTCTGATATGATATGATTTCTGACTCTTAGTTTGATACCCGAGCCAAAATTTATGACCCTAGCCATGAAGGTAACATGGCCGTGTCTGAGATGCACCACTGGCATGACTAGTGTGTAGCCCTAGTGATTTGGTTACACCGTCCCTTTGATTTGGTCTGCATGTGATTGGGTAGGGGCGTATGGATGCATCCTAGATCTGTTCTGTTTAGTGGAATTATCTGTATATGATATGATATGATTTGTCTGGTGATTGGTACTGTGTGCTATACATGCCCTTCACATTTCTGAGAGGTCGCTCCTCTATTGGTTACTGTATGTGATATGATCTGATATGTTTCTGGGCTCGTGGTGGATTACTATCCTATATTATTCTTTTCCCTTTATTGACTGTACCTTATGATACTTTCTATTGCACCATATAATATATCCGTTTCGTTATCATTTAATCTTTGCCATGATTCATACTTCGTTATCTTTGCTTTGTTATTTGTATCTGTTCACTGAGCTTTTTAAGCTCAGCCGCACGTTTTTCTTTTCGTGTGCGGCAGGTATCTAAGCTAGGAGCTGGGGACTTCTGCTTTGGGATTGAGAGATTAGAGCTTTTGGTTGGAGCTTTTACCTTAGATGACCACCCTTATATTATGACATTTGTTTCGGGATTCTGTTTCTTTTATTCCATTGGTTTATCTTTATCTTTTGAACTAATGTAATTTGGTTTAAGCCGTGTTGGCTTGACTTTCTTATTGATTTTGGTTTATGGCTTCCGCTGTGTATTATGTATGCTCTGATTTGTCACCGTGATGTGACACCTTTACCCTTGTCGGGTTGGGGTGTTACAATTATGGTATCAGAGCCAGGTTGCGACCTGTAGTACATAAGCCATGACCTGTGGATCATGTGGACCTTAGGATTCGACCCTTAAGATTTGAGTCTTGACTGGTGAGGATTTGGGTAGACATAGGTTTCGGTTTCGTCTTTCCTTTCGTGCTTATTCTTCCTATATTTTGCTAATCATTTTCGTGATCGTTCAGATGGTGAATACACGCTTTACTCAGTACACTGATGGGAATGGTGGAGGGGAAGCCCCTGATTTTCAGGCTATGATAGCCGCTGCGATGGCTGCCGCTATTCCTCAAGTGGAGACTCAGGTCACCAATAACATCAGGAACGCTGCAAGTTCTTCTGGTGGTGGTGGTGGTGGTGGTGGTGCTCAACCCGAGACTCCACCCACTGCTCCTCCCGCTGCTCCACCCGTTGGCATTCATGTGTGGATCGAGAGGTTCAACAAGCTTAAGCCTCTCTCTTTCAGGTCCGCTGCTACTCCTCATGAAGCGGAGGACTGGATCACACACATCGAGAAGTTGTTTCGTGTTCTGGGATGTGCTGACGAGTTTAAAACTCGGTTGGCCACATTCAAATTTGAAGGTGATGCTCAAAATTGGTGGGTTGCTCTTGTTCAGGCGAAAGGGGATGATTTTGCTGAGACTTGTTCGTGGGCGGAGTTCATCGAGGTGTTTTATAAACAGTATATTCCTATGTCGGAGCAGCTAAGGTATGAAAGGGAATACGGGTCGATTCGTCAGGGTGATCAGGAGTCGTTAGGAGAGTTTATGCAACGGTTTCTGCGTCTGGCCAGTTTCGTTGGGCCAGAGGTCATTGGTAATGCTATGCGGCAGGCTCGTCATTTCAAATGGGCTTTAAAGGGGTGGGTGTTAGACCGGATTGTTAACACCCCGTTCGAAGATGTGGCTGGAGTTCAGGACGCCGCGCGTAACATCGAGTTGTTACACGCAGACAGGGATTCTAATAAGCGGGATAGGGACGGTAATCGGGTAAACTCCAGGGAGCAGGGCCGTCAGGGCCAGAGTCGGGAGTATAGGAATTATGAGGAACGAGATCGGGCGGACCATGGTCGTGATCAGCGAGGTCGGGAGTCGAGGTCAGTTCCTAGGCGGGATGGTGATCGTCACGAGCAGAGGAGGACTACTGAGGCCTTACCTCCTCCACCCCTATGTGCTACTTGCGGGAAGGCGCATCCGGGTGCTTGCTTTAGGATTACCGGCGGTTGTTTCTCATGCGGCTCTACTCATCATCGGGTAAAGGACTGTCCCAGGAAGAACCATACTGTACCGACGGAACCGGCTAAGCCAGCACCCACTTTGGGACGAGTTTATACTTACACTCGTGATCATGCGGAGGACTCATCAGGTACTATTACCGGCTTTCTTTTCAATTGTGATCGTTTTATCTTTGCATCATTTCGTCATATCTAATCCGTTTGCCAAGAAGCTTAATCTGAAACCAACATCATTAACTAATCGTATCCTTATCTCTGCGCATATGAAATCATAATCGGAGCTATTTTAGTTATCCACGTTTCGTGTTCTGATCTGGTATGCCTTTGTTTTGTTTTCCGTTCTGTTTCGTTTCCGGTTCTTTGCAAATTTCGAGGACGAAATTTTTTTTTTAGGGGGGAAGAAGTTGTAAAACCCTAAAATCCGAAAATGTGTAAAAAGACCAAAATGCCCTTACGATCTAAAACTTTGGTTAACGAGTTTATAAAGTACCAAATAAATTCCAAATTTCGGGAGATAAGTAAGATACGAAGAAAAATTATTTCTAATGCTACATTTAACATTTTGGGAAGTAACAAAATATTAAATACACAATATGTATAAGTACTAAATTAAATAAAATATTATTAGTATTATTGAAATTGATTTAAAATTAATTTAAATTACAAATTGGAACTAATTATGATAATTGATTTGGGTCCCTAAAAATCTGAGATTTCTAGCCCATTTCCCCCCCCCCCCCTCTATGACCGGCCTTTCCTTTTTATTTGCAACTAACTCATTTAAACCCTAAAAACATTATTGCCGACAATTACAAAACCACCAAATAAATCACCTATCATCCCATCCGAATTTCTGGAGGTTCAAGACCAATTTTCCCTTGTTCTTTAGCATCTCAAGAGGTCTGGAAAAATAACCCTTCAAATTATAGAGGTCGGGTTTGCTTGGTGTCGAATTTTTCTCCTTTTATTCCATCCGAAAGGTATTAAGTCCCAATAATTCATTCGACAATCTAAAAATTCGTTTCTTATTTTTCTGATGTTCTTCATATTGATTATGATCTGGGAAAAATAGCTACAAGGTCGTGAGATCGTTCGTGAGGTCGTGAGGAATTGTTTGGTGTCGATCATACCAAACCGAGAAACCCTAATTCAAAATAATTGGTCTGATCGATCTGTATCACATCTGGTATTTTTATAGCCTTCTACTAATCTCTTTATAACATGTATAAAATGACAAAAATGAACCATGCAAGATCTATGAATTGTTTTCGAATTAATGGGTTTATAAACCCTAAATCGTAAAAACTCGATCTAAAAATAGTGGCGATTTTTCTGGACTCTTATATAATTTTCGTAGCTTCCTTATACACCATATGATCTGAGAAAAATGTAAATTCGAATTGTGGAGGTCCATATGAGTCGTGGTTAATTTAACTTAAAACCGGATTTGTGGAAAATAAGAAATAAAATGGAACGAATTAGGGTTTAAGGATTTAGGGTTGTTCTTGGATAATAAATGATGTTTAAATGATGGTATAATGATTGCATAATGATTAGTATTGTTAGGGTTTGATTTTGATATAATTTCATGTATACCGATTGGAAAAATAAAAGTAAAGGGTATGTTTTGTAACTTTTAAAAGTGGTGGACCATTTTTGTAATACTCTATATATCAAGGGTAATTTGAATAAAATAAAACTTGAGGGTGCTATTTGTAAAATATGGAAGTTTTGGAATTAAAATGTAAATGGATAAATATGTATTTATCGATTTGGAAATAAATTTAAATGAGGGACTAAAAGTGTAATTTCTGGAAAGTGAAAGGTTTTCAAAGTAAATAATATTATGAAGGGTAAAATGTGTAATATTGAGTAATTAAGGGCTTAATATGTAATTATGGTTAAATATATAAGTCGATTTGTATTTAATTAAGTACAAGGACTAAATATGTAAATTACCTAAACCTTGAGGGCTGTTTGTAACATATATATATTGAAGGGTATTTTCTGTAAATTGAATAAATAAAAGGACTTGATGTGTAATATGAATACTGTAAAGGTTAAATTGTAAATTATAAATGTATAAGGTTTAAATTGTAATTAATTAATTAAAAGGGTGTAAATCGTAAATTATGAAACTTGAAGGCTAAGTATGTAATTCTAGAAAGTATAAGTGTTTGAGTGGTAAAATGATAAGATTTCAAATGCGGACCTTTAACTTTGGTAAATTTGCATGAATAACCCTAAACTATGAAAGATTATCATATTTGATCCTAAATTTGTATAATGAGTTAAAATGAACGTTCCTTCCATAATAAGTTAACAAAAGACTTAACTTAGTTCGTATCACTTGAATATTGATAAATATGGGAACTTGCTAATTCGGGAAACCTGCTAAAAATAGAAAGTTGCTAAATCTGGAAAGTTCTTAAAATGAAAAGATAATTAAAGATGGTAATCTGAACTTGAACCCCCTTAGTAATTTGTCTTCTACTTTCTCTAGGTGTAAAGAGGGAGAGGTCCTGATCTGTCTCAGTACTTTCTGCTTTTGTTCTTTGTGCTTGCATTTGAATAAGGTACAGATACTCTGCCCTTTTTCATTAAGGGTGTCCTATTTCCTTGACATGATATGATTTCTGATTTGCATCTTCTGATCTGTTAAAATCTGTTTTGGACCTTGATACTTTTGAAAAGATTTGATTTGAACCATTTGTTATGAGCCATCTGTTTTGAGCTATCTATTTTTGAACCTTTGGATATGACCTTCTGATATGATATGATTTCTGACTCTTAGTTTGATACCCGAGCCAAAATTTGTGACCCTAGCCATGAAGGTAACATGGCCGTGTCTGTGATGCACCACTGGCATGACTAGTGTGTAGCCCTAGTGATTTGGTTACACCGTCCCTTTGATTTGGTCTGCATGTGATTGGGTAGGGGCGTATGGATGCATCCTAGATCTGTTCTGTTTAGTGGAATTATCTGTATATGATATGATATGATTTGTCTGGTGATTGGTACTGTGTGCTATACATGCCCTTCACATTTCTGAGAGGTCGCTCCTCTATTGGTTACTGTATGTGATATGATCTGATATGTTTCTGGGCTCGTGGTGGATTACTATCCTATATTATTCTTTTCCCTTTATTGACTGTACCTTATGATACTTTCTATTGCACCATATAATATATCTGTTTCGTTATCATTTAATCTTTGCCATGATTCATACTTCGTTATCTTTGCTTTGTTATTTGTATCTGTTCACTGAGCTTTTTAAGCTCAGCCGCACGTTTTTCTTTTCGTGTGCGGCAGGTATCTAAGCTAGGAGCTGGGGACTTCTGCTTTGGGATTGAGAGATTAGAGATTTTGGTTGGAGCTTTTACCTTAGATGACCACCCTTATATTATGACATTTGTTTCGGGATTCTGTTTCTTTTATTCCATTGGTTTATCTTTATCTTTTGAACTAATGTAATTTGGTTTAAGCCGTGTTGGCTTGACTTTCTTATTGATTTTGGTTTATGGCTTCCGCTGTGTATTATGTATGCTCTGATTTGTCACCGTGATGTGACACCTTTACCCTTGTCGGGTTGGGGTGTTACAATTATGGTATCAGAGCCAGGTTGCGACCTGTAGTACATAAGCCATGACCTGTGGATCATGTGGACCTTAGGATTCGACCCTTAAGATTTGAGTCTTGACTGGTGAGGATTTGGGTAGACATAGGTTTCGGTTTCGTCTTTCCTTTCGTGCTTATTCTTCCTATATTTTGCTAATCATTTTCGTGATCGTTCAGATGGTGAATACACGCTTTACTCAGTACACTGATGGGAATGGTGGAGGGGAAGCCCCTGATTTTCAGGCTATGATAGCCGCTGCGATGGCTGCCGCTATTCCTCAAGTGGAGACTCAGGTCACCAATAACATCAGGAACGCTGCAAGTTCTTCTGGTGGTGGTGGTGGTGGTGCTCAACCCGAGACTCCACCCACTGCTCCTCCCGCTGCTCCACCCGTTGGCATTCATGTGTGGATCGAGAGGTTCAACAAGCTTAAGCCTCTCTCTTTCAGGTCCGCTGCTACTCCTCATGAAGCGGAGGACTGGATCACACACATCGAGAAGTTGTTTCGTGTTCTGGGATGTGCTGACGAGTTTAAAACTCGGTTGGCCACATTCAAATTTGAAGGTGATGCTCAAAATTGGTGGGTTGCTCTTGTTCAGGCGAAAGGGGATGATTTTGCTGAGTCTTGTTCGTGGGCGGAGTTCATCGAGGTGTTTTATAAACAGTATATTCCTATGTCAGAGCAGCTAAGGTATGAAAGGGAATACGGGTCGATTCGTCAGGGTGATCAGGAGTCGTCAGGAGAGTTTATGCAACGGTTTCTGCGTCTGGCCAGTTTCGTTGGGCCAGAGGTCACTGGTAATGCTATGCGGCAGGCTCGTCATTTCAAATGGGCTTTAAAGGGGTGGGTGTTAGACCGGATTGTTAACACCCCATTCGAAGATGTGGCTGGAGTTCAGGATGCCGCGCGTAACATCGAGTTGTTACACGCAGACAGGGATTCTAATAAGCGGGATAGGGACGATAATCGGGTAAACTCCAGGGAGCAGGGTCGTCAGGGCCAGAGTCGGGAGTATAGGAATTATGAGGAACGAGATTGGGCGGACCATGGTCGTGATCAGCGAGGTCGGGAGTCGAGGTCAGTTCCTAGGCGGGATGGTGATCGTCACGAGCAGAGGAGGACTACTGAGGCCTTACCTCCTCCACCCCTATGTGCTACTTGCGGGAAGGCGCATCCGGGTGCTTGCTTTAGGATTACCGGCGGTTGTTTCTCATGCGGCTCTACTCATCATCGGGTAAAGGACTGTCCCAGGAAGAACCATACTGTACCGACGGAACCGGCTAAGCCAGCACCCACTTTGGGACGAGTTTATGCTTACACTCGTGATCATGCGGAGGACTCATCAGGTACTATTACCGGCTTTCTTTTCAATTGTGATCGTTTTGTCTTTGCATCATTTCGTCATATCTAATCCGTTTGCCAAGAAGCTTAATCTGAAACCAACATCATTAACTAATCGTATCCTTATCTCTGCGCATATGAAATCATAATCGGAGCTATTTTAGTTATCCACGTTTCGTGTTCTGATCTGGTATGCCTTTGTTTTGTTTTCCGTTCTGTTTCGTTTCCGGTTCTTTGCAAATTTCGAGGACGAAATTTTTTTTAGGGGGGAAGAAGTTGTAAAACCCTAAAATCCGAAAATGTGTAAAAAGACCAAAATGCCCTTACGATCTAAAACTTTGGTTAACGAGTTTATAAAGTACCAAATAAATTCCAAATTTCGGGAGATAAGTAAGATACGAAGAAAAATTATTTCTAATGCTACATTTAACATTTTGGGAAGTAACAAAATATTAAATACACAATATGTATAAGTACTAAATTAAATAAAATATTATTAGTATTATTGAAATTGATTTAAAATTAATTTAAATTACAAATTGGAACTAATTATGATAATTGATTTGGGTCCCTAAAAATCTGAGATTTCTAGCCCATTTCCCCCCCCCCCTATGACCGGCCTTTCTTTTTTATTTGCAACTAACTCATTTAAACCCTAAAAACATTATTGCCGACAATTACAAAACCACCAATATAAATCACCTATCATCCCATCCGAATTTCTGGAGGTTCAAGACCAATTTTCCCTTGTTCTTTAGCATCTCAAGAGGTCTGGAAAAATAACCCTTCAAATTATAGAGGTCGGGTTTGCTTGGTGTCGAATTTTTCTCCTTTTATTCCATCCGAAAGGTATTAAGTCCCAATAATTCATTCGACAATCTAAAAATTCGTTTCTTATTTTTCTGATGTTCTTCATATTGATTATGATCTGGGAAAAATAGCTACAAGGTCGTGAGATCGTTCGTGAGGTCGTGAGGAATTGTTTGGTGTCGATCATACCAAACCGAGAAACCCTAATTCAAAATAATTGGTCTGATCGATCTGTATCACATCTGGTATTTTTATAGCCTTCTACTAATCTCTTATAACATGTATAAAATGACAAAAATGAACCATGCAAGATCTATGAATTGTTTTCGAATTAATGGGTTTATAAACCCTAAATCGTAAAAACTCGATCTAAAAATAGTGGCGATTTTTCTGGACTCTTATATAATTTTCGTAGCTTCCTTATACACCATATGATCTGAGAAAAATGTAAATTCGAATTGTGGAGGTCCATATGAGTCGTGGTTAATTTAACTTAAAACCGGATTTGTGGAAAATAAGAAATAAAATGGAACGAATTAGGGTTTAAGGATTTAGGGTTGTTCTTGGATAATAAATGATGTTTAAATGATGGTATAATGATTGCATAATGATTAGTATTGTTAGGGTTTGATTTTGATATAATTTCATGTATACCGATTGGAAAAATAAAAGTAAAGGGTATGTTTTGTAACTTTTAAAAGTGGTGGACCATTTTTGTAATACTCTATATATCAAGGGTAATTTGAATAAAATAAAACTTTAGGGTGCTATTTGTAAAATATGGAAGTTTTGGAATTAAAATGTAAATGGATAAATATGTATTTATCGATTTGGAAATAAATTTAAATGAGGGACTAAAAGTGTAATTTCTGGAAAGTGAAAGGTTTTCAAAGTAAATAATATTATCAAGGGTAAAATGTGTAATTTTGAGTAATTAAGGGCTTAATATGTAATTATGGTTAAATATATAAGTCGATTTGTATTTAATTAAGTACAAGGACTAAATATGTAAATTACCTAAACCTTGAGGGCTGTTTGTAACATATTTATATTGAAGGGTATTTTCTGTAAATTGAATAAATAAAAGGACTTGATGTGTAATATGAATACTGTAAAGGTTAAATTGTAAATTATAAATGTATAAGGTTTAAATTGTAATTAATTAATTAAAAGGGTGTAAATCGTAAATTATGAAACTTGAAGGCTAAGTATGTAATTCTGGAAAGTATAAGTGTTTGAGTGGTAAAATGATATGATTTCAAATGCGGACCTTTAACTTTGGTAAATTTGCATTAATAACCCTAAACTATGAAAGATTATCATATTTGATCCTAAATTTGTATAATGAGTTAAAATGAACGTTCCTTCCATAATAAGTTAACAAAAGACTTAACTTAGTTCGTATCACTTGAATATTGATAAATATGGGAACTTGCTAATTCGGGAAACCTGCTAAAAATAGAAAGTTGCTAAATCTGGAAAGTTCTTAAAATGAAAAGATAATTAAAGATGGTAATCTGAACTTGAACCCCCTTAGTAATTTGTCTTCTACTTTCTCTAGGTGTAAAGAGGGAGAGGTCCTGATCTGTCTCAGTACTTTCTGCTTTTGTTCTTTGTGCTTGCATTTGAATAAGGTACAGATACTCTGCCCTTTTTCATTAAGGGTGTCCTATTTCCTTGACATGATATGATTTCTGATTTGCATCTTCTGATCTGTTAAAATATGTTTTGGACCTTGATACTTTTGAAAAGATTTGATTTAAACCATTTGTTATGAGCCATTTGTTTTGAGCTATCTATTTTTGAAACTTTGGATATGACCTTCTGATATGATATGATTTCTGACTCTTAGTTTGATACCCGAGCCAAAATTTGTGACCCTAGCCATGAAGGTAACATGGCCGTGTCTGTGATGCACCACTGGCATGACTAGTGTGTAGCCCTAGTGATTTGGTTACACCGTCCCTTTGATTTGGTCTGCATGTGATTGGGTAGGGGCGTATGGATGCATCCTAGATCTGTTCTGTTTAGTGGAATTATCTGTATATGATATGATATGATTTGTCTGGTGATTGGTACTGTGTGCTATACATGCCCTTCACATTTCTGAGAGGTCGCTCCTCTATTGGTTACTGTATGTGATATGATCTGATATGTTTCTGGGCTCGTGGTGGATTACTATCCTATATTATTCTTTTCCCTTTATTGACTGTACCTTATGATACTTTCTATTGCACCATATAATATATCTGTTTCGTTATCATTTAATCTTTGCCATGATTCATACTTCGTTATCTTTGCTTTGTTATTTGTATCTGTTCACTGAGCTTTTTAAGCTCAGCCGCACGTTTTTCTTTTCGAGTGCGGCTGTTATCTAAGCTAGGAGCTGGGGACTTCTGCTTTGGGATTGAGAGATTAGAGCTTTTGGTTGGAGCTTTTACCTTAGATGACCACCCTTATATTATGACATTTGTTTCGGGATTCTGTTTCTTTTATTCCATTGGTTTATCTTTATCTTTTGAACTCATGTAATTTGGTTTAAGCCGTGTTGGCTTGACTTTCTTATTGATTTTGGTTTATGGCTTCCGCTGTGTATTATGTATGCTCTGATTTGTCACCGTGATGTGACACCTTTACCCTTGTCGGGTTGGGGTGTTACACTTATAAACTCAATAATGTTAACCATGTTAACTTATGTTGATAATTAACTTATTTTAACAATTAACATATTGGATTTGTTAGGAATTTACAAGATGAATGGTGGTTTGATTTGAACAAATTGATGCGGTTCAAATACATGTTTGATTTCAATGACGACACAAGTGCAGACACAGGATCATTCCCTTTGTTTCATGTTTGTTAAAATAACGATCGAACTTTGAATATTCCATGTTTTTGTTTTCTTTTATTTTCGAGTCTATCAGGTACGGTTCAGACAATAATGTATTAAGTAATTTTGCTCATGCTATGTTTCTTTAGAGGAGATAAATCAAAATTTTCTTACAAGTTTTAATTATGTTTTGATATATTAATTGGATACTTTACATAGTTATATTTGTATTTCAAGTTTTGTTTATGTTTTTAATTTTGAAGAGAAGATAAATTGTGTTGTGACTAACAAAAAAAATTTAAATTTATAGAGTTACATTACCCCTAATACTTTGAAAAAGATAATGTGAACGATATCAAAGGTTTGTTATACATTATTTGTATGATTATCTTTTAACCTTTTTAAAAAATAACAGAAAACAAAACAACACACACAATGGAGTAACTTGTGGTGCAGCCGAATAATTATGATAGGATGGGATATAGTGAGAGTTGGTTTGCATGTTTTATTGTTAACCCAAAGCCCCAAACCGACTCGTGGTTGACTTGTTGCTAAAAAACTTTATCAGTACTAATTTTAAAGGAACAGTACTAACTTTAAAGTTAGTACTGTTTGTTATATTTGGCTTATTTCTGGCTAAATGTGTTTAAGGAAACATGTAATACGTGATTCCAATTTGATTTGTAGTATGTGAGTTGTGAAATACATATAAGTTATTTCTTAAATAAGTTATTCAAAATTGATTTTAGGACTTTTGAACAAATGTATGTGTTGAGTATAGATTTCATAGGATCTTGTTAGGTGCTTAAGGAAATGTGTCCTTTCCCTATTTTGGTCACTCGAAATGTTATGAATGCGTTAGGTAATAGTAGATGGTTGTTTTGTTTAAGATAGTAATTATAAAGGATATTGACTCATTTATGTTGTGTAATGCGAAGTGGATCGTGTTTTTATCTCTAACGAGACACATACTATAAAGATTAGCTAAAAGGGACATATAGATCTTAAGCTACTTACGAATTACTAATGCAAAGACCCTTGCGAAGTACCATTCTACATAACATAGTGGCATATGTACAAAAGTGCCTAACATGTCGCATGCCAATATAAGAGAAACCTAAAAACTATTCTAATTTAGGGTGTTGAACTAAAAGAGTATGCCAAATGCAAGTCATCATAAGAGAAAATTTCAAAGGCTTCATAATCAATGTCGTCTTCGGCTTATTAAACATCAAATTCTTCATTCTTGGCTTTTGATTTCTTAAATCCACCAACTTCTTTCAAAATCTTCTTAGCAGCTTGTCTTTCTTTTTTCAACTTTTCATCTCTTTCCTCTTTTTCTTGCCAGTTTCTTATTCTCTTGGCTGATTGCTCAGAAATCAACCAATCATAAACATAACTTATGGTCTCCGTTTCATCATCATTTTCAGAACCTTCAACTTCTAATAAATGAATTAATATAAATCAGATATAGTGGTTAGATACCATATCAGTTTAATGAGGTCGTTTTTACCTTTAATTACACTATGTTAACAAAATACCTTTCGATTTTGTATCTGATTCAAATGTTTCAGTGCATAACACTTCATTTTCATCCTGTTTGGGTTGCTTGCTACAAAATATATCAAACATATTTAGTTGATAAATATATAGGATAACATATACTGTAAAGAATTTAACATACTTTGGTTGATCTTGTTGATTGTCTTTAATATCTGCAACTTCTAGTGTTCTTTTTATTGAAGATGCCATTTTTTTGATCAATTGTGCGTTCACTTGAGGATTATTTTTTTTGTTAGATGTACAAATATGATTATACAATGGTTTTTATATAAAATTTTATAACCGATATGACATATGAACAGTGCAGCCGTATTTCACATTGGAAAGTGTATATTTGTAGAGTCAAGTTGTGAATATAATGATGATGATTTAACTTCTTTTGTAATTATGATAAGTAAATATTTTTTTTAAATTGTAAACTTATACGATTATCATCATTATCGACTAAAATATTTAAAAAGTTTGATATCTTTTAATCTTCTAAATATATATAATAATTTTTGTTTGAATTAGATGTTTATCTGTTATGAATTTTTAAATTAAAATCAACATTTGTTTGTGTACAAACATTTAAAGATGTTATTAGAATTGATGATGTATAAAAATAATGGACTATGTATATTTAAAGTGATAATGTGTTTTAATAGAACTCTTATGAACTTCTTATAATATCAGTACTAAGTCGGAAACGTAGCAGTACGAATATAAAAAAACAAACTATTGACATCTCAGCAGTACAAATTAACATATACGTATTGTTAATATCAGTACAAATGACCCTTGTGTGCACTCTCAATTTCTGAATAGCATGACCCTTGTGTGCAAAGTTGATATGAAAAGAAAATTAAGTAACTTTTCAAACTAACGTAATCTTGCATTAAATTAGCGAAAATCAAACTTGCAAAATAGGTTAAAAATTGCAAATTAAAATTGACATAATATAGGAAACATGACATATAATTTAAATGAATCATATTCAAACATTACATATTGTCAAATCTCATAGTACATACATTTTAAATATATAAATAATCTTCAATACTTTTATAAACTTCAACAATTTTCTGGCGGTTTTCTTCTATGTCTTTATTACGATCTTCAATCTTCTTCTGATGCACCAATATAATCGCTTCATCTTCTTTGTTTTTTTCTTCAAGCCTTTTGATACGGTTATTATAAAGTTCAATAAGAGTTTTTTCTGTTCCAAATTGACTAGAACTACATTTTTTTTCCAAATAGCTTCGGAGATGCCAAAGATTTGGTATTTTGAAGGCATAGAAGGAGGAGGAGCATCTCTTTCACGTTTTTGTTTCTTTGAATCAGTATTTGAAGATGATGAAGCCATTCTACTTTGAAATCAGAATATAATTAAACAGTGAAAATATGATAGAAGTTGTTTGTTAAAGGCTTGTATTTATAATCATTGTAAAGTCGTGTCGTTTTAAATATTAAAAAAAGAAAACTGTTTATATTCCAAAATACAACCTTCATGCAATGATTTAGGATGAATTTAAAAGATAATATATATATTTTTTAAATATATCGCTATCTTTTTAATAATGAATTAGGATGAATTTAAAAGATAATATATATATTTTTTAAATATATCGCTATCTTTTTAATTTGTTTAAATTATTACGATATCTTGTGAATCAGTGATCCACTTGTTTGGATACAATGTACATTGGTAATGGTAGTATGGTTTTTAATACTGCTATGATATTGCTAGTGATGATAAATAAATCTTTAATACTGCTCGGTATAGAAGTTAATACTGTTCGACATTATGAGTTAACAAACCCAACATAATTTTCATAATAATACCACATATCATATTCTTTATTAATTGTCTTACAAAAGCAATTCAATAAAAGTAAGGCAAATAAATGAATAGATACTTAAAAAGCCGAGATAAGCTTATTTTTATGAATGCTATTTTTCTAAAACTTCTTAAATTAGCCATAAATAAGCTGAACATAAACATCAGTACTAACTTTGATGTTTGTACTGCTCCTTTAAAATTCGTACTGTTATATTTTTTTCATCAACAATGATGCCTATTCAATTAATCAACTACGTAACTATTTAACACATACATTGGATGCCAAGCAATAAATTGATAATAATTTCAAATGTAACAGAAAATCCTATGGATGTAGTCAGAAATATACCAACATTAAACGTTAAAAAAAAAAAAAAAAAAAAAATTAAAAAATATTATTGTATACGAAAGAAACTACAAACAATTATAATTATCCACTTGTTTCTTAACATCGTTTATCCTCTCTTGATACTCTAATATTTTTTTCCTTCGTTGATCAATAGCCTCTTTACATTCCAATACTGTTTGTTCGTCGCTTACGATTTCTGCTTCCATCACCGCTATTAGTCGCCTAAGCTGAGCAATATATCGTATTGGTAGAAAATACCTCACAACCCCTTGGTCTCTTTTTGAATCTGATGAGGGTTCTTTTGGTGGGGAAACACTTCTTGGGCGTTTGTTTGGCGACTTTGATGGGGAAAAAACTCACGACCCATTGGAATTTTTTTTTTGTTAAACGAAAGTAGAAAAGGGTTGTAGATGTTTAATTGCTTGTGAGATCGAATTAGCATTTATAGATGGTGAAAAATTGTATAATCTATAATGAATATATTTTAAATTTAAACAAAATTCGGTATACCATATTTATCTATTATTATATAATAGCATATATGTTAACAAAATATTAGCATTCGATAAGTAAGAAACGAATTTTATTTATTTGATTTAAATATAAGCTTATATTCGGGAATGATGTGCGCATATCATATATTTAGAGTATAAAATAATCGAATTATTTGCATTTATTAAAATGGTGAAACACCATATATAAAAAAATAAAAAAAATAAAAAAAAGCATTCTTAGGATATATATATTTAACATTTCGTAAACCAAATTTATAGGAAATTCGTTAGTGTAGTCAAAGCGTTTATTAAGGGATATACATAATTTTATAAATGATGTGAAATCTTATTGTATTAACAATAATATTGATTCACAATTATGAGTTAACCGAATTTTTTTTATTCATAATGATAAACGTAATCAATTATTCAAGATTCGATAACAGCCGAAATACATTTTATATCATAAACGTTTCATGGATTAACCAACCAAAAATGATTGAAAATCATGAAAATCAAAGTAATTCATTTATTATTTAAACTAAAAGCAAATAAACTTGTGAACAACGACTACTAATACTTATTATTTAAACTAAAAGTAATTAAATGAGGATTGTGAGGATCTTCCAAACACTTATTGTCTCTTTCCCTTGTAGTCAGCTCCATACAGTTGCTTCTCCATCTTTGTGATAAGCTGATTTACCATCTCACTCCGACGTTCAGTTTGAAGCTTGACAGTCCCATTGAGCATCATATCAAGTGTATTCTTGGCCAGGGGATAGTCCTTTTCTACCAGCATGTGAATTTCAACTCCTCTCATCAATACTGAATGAACGCCACATGATTGAAATAGCTTCCAAAGGATAACTTTACTTTTGCACTGCTCATGCCAAACCCAATATGCATGATTGACTTCAAACATGATCTTCAAATCTCCCCATAGAACTTTATCCAACACATTTCTGAGCATCTTATGAAATGTTACAAATCTTTTTGATTGGCCACCAGCTCTGATTATTTCCCACCATGGAGTTTTCTTATTATACCGATTCTTTCAGTCAATGATAGGAGCTTTAGACTGCAAAGGAACAACATCCACATATGTATCATTATCATTATCCACAATAGCAATCATCTGTTGTAGTTCAGTTACATCCTTTTCTTCACTCTCTTGAACTTGCTCTGTCTGTCTTTGCTCTTGATCATCACCAACTGCTAATGGAACTGATTCATCCTGTTTTTCTCCTTCAACTTTTTGCTTCTTAAATTCCTCAGACTCCAGCAACTCTGCTCCTCTTTTCACACCTTTGCTGGACTCAGTTTCAATCACAAACCTTGGGTCAAAAGGCTTCTAAAGTCTTGTCCAAGCTCTAATGTAAGCCTTCTCAATTTCTTCATTTGACATTCCTTTGAAGTAGCTTTGCTTCCAGTAAGCTTGATGTTTCAAGTAGATTCTCATAAAACTTAATTGCTCACTCCTTGAAGGAATTTTCTTCTTATATGCCTTTTTCTTGTTATGCTTTCTTCTGAGCTCTTGCAACACGTCATTAATAGCATCATTTTGTTCTTCAGGAGTATACATTGCTCTCTCTTCTGCTTGCACTTCTTCAGCCATCCTTTTATCAGCAAGGATCTGAGCAGCTTTCTCTTCCTCCTCTGTCTGTAACTTTCTTTCCATCATATGAGCAACCAATCTAGCTTCTTCCATCGATCTCTCTTCCTCAGCCACCCTTTCTAGTTCTTCCCCATGAAATTTCTGAGCCAATTCCTCATCCAATGCTAGCTGTGCTTTCTCCTTCTTTGACAATTTTCTTGATGGTTCTTGCTCAGTCATTATACTTTTTCCCTTGTCTGCCTTTGATTTCCTTGGTGTTCTTGTATAAAATACACTGGCAGTACCTTGATATCCAGCATCCATTAAACTCTGTAGGCTAGCAGTACCTTCAACACTGGCAGTACCTTGCTCTGTCCCAATAGTACCCTCAACAAATCCACCAGTACCTTCATCAAACTGAGTAGTATCATAATCCATCTGATCTTCTTGCCTCCCCTGAGTCTCATACTGCTCTTGAATAATAGAAACATCTGGATCTTGGTCAATCTGGGCAGTCTTCCTCCCCTGTTTGGAAGATCGCTCACCTTTATCTGCACCCTGACCATCTGATGAACTTGATGAAGAAGATGATTCAGTAGATGCTACCATGTAAGCTGAGCTCTTTCTTTTAAGTGTCTTGACCTGTTGTTCCAATTTCTTGACTTTATGCACCAGCTTTGTATACACCTTGCTAAACAACCTCTTGTGAAAAGTGAGATCAGCCTCCAAAGTAGTAACCTTCTCAGATAATTTTGAATTGTGGGAAGTGAGTTCAGACTCCAACGCAGTAACCTTCTCAGACAATTTTGTACATGTTTCCATCAATACCTTAAGTGGTTGTCTGCCCTCAGCACTTCCTGATGTGTTACCTTCATGGAGAGGTGCATCATGGGGCACAGACTCAAAGTCCACCATATGGTGAGTTTCTGAGCCACCCAATATTTCGGGTTGGCTTGGGATTCCACCAATAGTACTGGGTTCATAGGAACTTGGTAGTGTTGTTGTTGCCATAGATTAGGTCTTATGTACGTTACTTCTGTCATGCCCAGCTTTTAAACCTAAGACAATAGAAGCAGCCCTTTCTATACTGACAAAGTCAGCCTCATCTGGTACATGGGGAGTTGTAGGGTCTCCGTGCTGAGGAACAACAGAGCCCTCTCTGGATATAGACCTATCTGGTGATGAGTTTGGTTGTGAAGGTGATTGTTCTGATGTTGTGGGTGTGTGATGGGAATCAACTGGGCTTGCTGATCCTTCACCCTGTACCTGTAGCATAGAATGAAATAAAGGAACCTCTTCCCCATTATACCATTTTGAGATCATCTTCATATTACTGAAAAGTTTTTGGGAAAGTTTGGGTGTGGGATAAGAAGTTGATGTTTCCTCATGTTCAAAATACTTTGTATGAACCTGGGATACATCAAAAATTTTGATTTGCTATCAACATTTTTAACCATGCCTTCAAAGATAAGTTTAGAAAAATTGAAAGTTCTGTCAGTGGCCAAGCAGATGAGAGCAGTCGCGATATTGCTACTGAACTGTTCCCATGAGGTTTTCTTAGGACTGAGACAGTGAAGGATGGTGTGAATCAAAAATCTCAATTGTGGGGCAAAACAACCTTTTTGAAAAGTTAAAACTTGTGATCGAATGTTGTACCCAATCCTGGTTAAAGTTTCAAAAATTTCTGTGTTTGGCATAGCACTAATACCATTTGAATCATTCAGTCGGAGATGCTGCCTGATTGATGATTCAGTAAGAGTGATACATTTACCATCCACTGTTGCAGTTAATTCGTTGTCACCATTTTCAAATGTTTTGACAGTAGCAGTCTGCCAAAACTCTTTGATTTGGGAGACATATATAGTGGGATTTAATGTTAAAGAATACCTTATGTGAGAACCATTTAAAAAGTCGACTATCTGATGGAATTGGGTGGCATCCTCTGCTTTTTCCAAATAAGCTACCATGTTGTGTGTATCGACAAAGGTTAAAGTAGCCATGATTATTAGTAAATTATTGATTTGACTGCTAGGACTAAAGTAATTTAGGTTAGAAAGTAGGTTGAAGAAAGTGAATTGAGATATTATGAAACACTTATGAGGGTTTCTATTGGACCGACTTCAAGTAAAATATAACTTTTGATTCAATAAAGGTTAATATAAGATATTAAACTTAAAAATATCCAAAAAGTAAACCCTTAAGATAAATAATTATTAGTAAGAATATCAACATACTCCTCAACGGCTATTTTAATAAAGCTGTAATTTCGGACCAGTACTAACGTTTATCCTGCAGTACAAATATATTCATACCAGTACTAACTTTTTAACTGGCAGTACTAACCTTTTGAAATTTTTTGCTATAGCAGTATGAAATCTCAACCATGACTTCTAGATCTTCTTCCAGGTATGTCACCCTCAAACATTCATCTATTAAAAAGACTTTATTTTTATGTGATTTTAAGAATACAAAGTAATTAATAAATTCTGTTAGCTAATAAAATACCTTGTAGGCTTTTATTCTCCTGATTATCCCTTGCTGCTTCACTCAACAATGTAAATTAAAATGGATCTAATTGTTAATCCAATAAATATATATGAATCATGCTGATTAAAAAAATATGAGTTATGCAATGAATGTTTAATATGTTTAAAACCATGCATACTTAACTATTAAATAAACAAACTACCTGTTTAATCGAGTATAATGGTGTTGGTTGCCTCCTCTGCTGCTGTTGAAAATTTGTACCCAAACAGTTCTTGATTACATCTGGAAACCTAATCATACATGTGGTGTTCCTTTAACAATTATGCACACCAGTACTAACTTGCAATTTAGCACTGTTCCTTTAAACTCATTGTAGCAGTGTTAACTTTAAAGTTAGTAATGTTAATTTAAACTTAGTACTGCTTAAGCTTTTTAGTAACACATAATTCAACAAATATATATGCAGTTCATAATACGGTTCATATTGATAAACAAATAAACAAACTACCTGTTTAATCGAGTATAATGGTGTTGGTTGCCTCCTCTGCTGCTGTTGAAAATTTGTACCCAAACAGTTCTTGATTACATCTGGAAACCTAATCATACATGTGGTGTTCCTTTAACAATTATGCACACCAGTACTAACTTGCAATTTAGCACTGTTCCTTTAAACTCATTGTAGCAGTGTTAACTTTAAAGTTAGTACTGTTAATTTAAACTTAGTACTGCTTAAGCTTTTTAGTAACACATAATTCAACAAATATATATGCAGTTCATAATACGGTTCATATTGATAAACAAATAATCAATGTTTAATTCATAATACGATTCATATTCATAAGCAAACATGTTTACATGTTTATTACAAAAATTACCTTAGTTCTGACGTTCAATTTAGTATTGCTCCTTTAAACTTACTAATGTTAAAGTTTTTGAACCTAAAGCAATTATTTAAACATTGGTAAGCACTTTAACACAATGATACACACTATAAAACAAATAATATCAGTTTGTTTGTTTAACACACATCATCAATATAATTAAGTAAATAATGTCAATATTAAATGTATGATAAAAACAATTTAAAAGCACAATACATTCATTGTATCATGAATTAAATACAAATTATATGTAATCAAATTACTCAAAAACACAATACCTTTCAAACAACTTTCAAAACTTTTATTTTAATTACGTTTTGAAAGCCTTTCAGAATGTCTTTGCCGCTGCATCTTTGATTAGGGTTGCTATGTAGATCCGTAGTTAATGACGTATATATAGTGAAAATTTTAGGGCTACAATTGTGTGAATTATAGATATCTGTAAACTATTTTTGGAGATAAAAGATATCATAGAATACATTCTAAACTTATCCTCATATGAATTAAAGTGCAATACGTATGCTATTCGGACTAAACTTCCCAAATAAGTGTCTATCTTTCCTTGCGTTTATAGATTTTAGTTTGTAGAACAAATACAAAACATTGTGTTAGTGCAGTGGTTAAGATGTGATTAGCACTTATTCACAAACCCATGTTCGAATCAATGCTCATGAATTTTTGAACAAATAAATTCCAGAATTTGCAAGGCAAAATAATGCTTGTGTGGCTTCATTGTGATGACATGGAATAAAAATATGATGAGGTGGTATTCCATGTCATTGATGATGTCATATACATCCAGTTATATATATATATATATATATATATATATATATATATATATATATATATATATATATATATATATTACTTGTGTATTTTCCGACGACGAGTACTAAGCACGGACGATCCCGTCACACTTATTTTCACCTTACACTTTCACCATGAGCCATCACTAAAGAAACTTTTACGATAAACCACTTTTGATTTATACTTTACCACACGACAAGCAAGAAATACGCGAGCACTTAGACACACGTAAACCTTTCAAATGAGTTAAAACATTTGAAACACGAACAGTACACTAAGACTTACCATACTGATCTAGGTCGCTTGTCGGAGCGGTTGCACTGTGTTATTTGTTTACTAGCAGAATTGCTACTGTTAAGGTGAGTTTATTGCCCCATTTTTTTATGAACTGTTTTATGAACCTTGGGGTGAGAAACATGCAAAAATGTTTTCATGGACCTAAACTAAACTTTTATTTTTACACACTATTATGCGGATAACCTAAGTATGTATGATCTCACTATGCCCAATATCATCAACTGTCAATTCCTGCGGGAAGCGCGAGTGATATAAATAGATCTATTGGGGGTGACTCCCCCGTTCGGTTGGCCAGGCAAGTCAACGCGAGCGTATACCATGTCAGATTTGCCGAGTGTATTGGGATAAACACTCACGGGCACCTTTGTTATGCTATGCCGGTTAGGCATATTGTTTGTCGTAGCCTCGGTTGTATGAGCTTAGTGTTAGCATGCGGTTAGTGTGTGCCTGCTGATTTATTTGAAATGGTCCATATGTGCTTATTTACTATAAACCTATGAACTCACCAGTGTTAGCTGACTTTTAACATGTTTTTGTCAGGTGTTTGAGTATGTATTTGATGAAGGCATGGCATGGCATCGGTCATAACTACCAGAAGTGTTTTTACACATGAATTAAACTCTGATTGGGACAGTCATGTTAAATGGGCCTTTTTTTACTTAAACTGAACTTGATGTAAGACATTTTAAATTTGGAAATGTAAACTACTTTTGAAATGGATTTTTAAATCCGTTCTCTATATCTGTGTGTTGTGATATCAATTTAGTAGCACCCAAAACATGTATGCTTCCACGAATCTAGATATTTGGGGGTGTTACAGATTGGTATCAGAGCCTAGGTTATAGAGAACTAGGTACATATAAACCCTAAACTATAACCACAATTACAAAAAACGTTTCCTTATGACCGCTAGATGCATGCCTGCCTCGTTTGCCATGACTTGACTCCTATTTGTTTTATATGATTAAGTGTTATACTATGATGTTTGAGTACTTTACTTAACATATTTGATATAAGTATTTTCGATATACTTGCACATGCCATGCCATATGTGTCACAGACTATGTCTCTCTATTTTGACGTTTGTGATGAGGTACTCGCTGCTGGACGCACTTCCTCGCTTTGACGACCAGTTCCATTCCTGGATGACCCATTGATGGAGGTTGTCCGAGCAGCTCCCAGACCACACACACCACTCTAGCATCTACCTCACCATACTTACCCCGCTATGCCACAACCCATCGTTCTTCACCAGCTCAGCTCTACACCCTCACCCAGCATACTCATACTACACCATCCACCGAGATTCCTACCACCAGGCGCCGGGCTACTTACAGGAGAGTCCGCGGGCATCGCATATAGTTATCATCTGTACTATCCTCAGCACTCAGGAGGAACCGATATGCCTACACGGGTACCTCTACTTCACCATCATCTCACTCACCCATGTCATCACAAGACCATTCCCCTCCCCGCTAGACATTGTAGAGATCTATTGAGTCTTATTATGATGAGGACAAATATCCAGTGGAGGATCCAGTGCATTGTCAGGCATAGCCTACACCAGCTGTGACAGCACCAGTCGAGTACGCTCCTGTTTGTGCGTATGTTGATAGAGACAGGGGTTTACAGGTTAAGTAAGATCCGGTGATGATGCCACGAGATGGCAAGGGCATCATGGAGGATGTGTAGGGGGTATTTGAGATAGGGCAGAGCTCCAGAGCTGCCCAGATACAGGTTTTTAGTGATACTCAGTGGGTTGACATTGCTTGTGATACCAACACGGGTGTGCGTGCTGCTAGTCCGGAGTACACTCCATCATCTCCGTCGCTCGTGCCACCTCCATCACCGATACTTCTTTACTCCCATCAACAGCGGCTTCTCCACTTCCCCCAGCCTCACCGGCTGAGGACGAGGAGCCTACTGCCATAGAGCAGGTGTGGATATAGCTGGCGAATCATGCCAGTTTGCTCGATGTGCACTCAGACCAGAATGAGAGATTGGAGCAGCCAGATCGCATTCAGGGTATCGAGCGACGGGTTGGGACTGTTGACTGGGTTGTATGTGTGTTGTTCGAGGAGATGTTTACTGACAGGCGTGAGATGGTTGACATGAGAGCCAGATTTAAGGAACTAGAGAGATCACATGGTAGGGAGCTCAGGGTATTGGATTCTAGGGTTGTCGGTTTAGGAAGAGGCCAAACCAAGATCTTTGGTCGATTAGGGGGTCTTGAGCGGGCAGTGAGGAGAGCGTGAGGCATTGATCGCACTTAGTGGCAGAGGATCATGACTGCCGAGTATATGATTGGTACTGTGATGAGGGAGAACCAGGAGCTGCGACATCGTGTGGATCATTTGGAGGCTGCCATCAAAGGGATGACTGTTGATCCCAAACACACGATCGATTCCTTAGCTTGTAAAGGTTGAGTTACTTTGGATAAATCCAAAACAACTATGTTAGAAACTTTGTGAATACTAAAGAGTATGCGGAATCTACTCTTTAATACTTAGAATGAATCATTAATCGAAACAAGTAAAACCATCGTGCAATGAACCAATTGAGTATTACCTTGAAAATAGGCTTCCAATGGATTGTTTATATCATATAATACGAGTTAACTACTTTTTTTTGTGTAGTATATACGTAGGTATTACAAACACTTGATAAATCGATATATACAAAAAACAATGTCGTATCAATTCGAAAGGTCCCATACAGTACCTTTAGTACTAGGTACCTTACAATATATCAAACTTCTTATCACATAATGATCCTTATCACTAAGGAGTCTTTACAAGATAACTAACAAATCTTCTATAATATTAATCTTATACGTATCTTTCTAACTATATAGAATATACACTGAATAAGTCAATACAAATCACTTGACACGTCTTTATCACTTTAGCAGTCTTAAGTTAATACTTCGCAGTACTAACTTACTCTAGCAGTACTAACTGATTAGTACTGGCAGTTGTAACTTGAATAGTACTAACTCTTGGCTTGACAATACTAAGTATGAAGACTTTTAATTCCCAACAATCCTCCCATAAACTTGTGATTTACCTCCAAATCATCAAGTTTCTTGAATTAAATCTTTTACTCTGAGAGGATTCTTTCAAACACTTCATCATCTTGATCTTTCTGTCTGCATAAATATCTTCCTGAGAAGTTCTCTTGCCATCTCATTATGCTCATCCACTAAGAGTTTTGCAACCAACATCAATGTGAGTGTTCCCCTTGACAATGGATACTCTTTTTCCACTAGCATGTAAATATCCATTCCAGCCTTTGTAGACACATGATGCACTCCACATGAATCATACAATCTCCATGTCAAATCATGAATACCAGACTGAAATTTCCATAATTCATCATCTGCATCTGGTTCAAACATTCTTTTCAACTCTACCCATAGCATTCTTTCTTTGTCATCTGTTGGTTCTGTTGAGTTGAACTTTTCTGTAACCAGACTCCACAGCTTTTCTAAGTCATCCCTGACAAAAGCTTTCAGCATATCATCAAAGAACTGATATATCTCAGAATTGTTTCCAACTCTGATGATCTTCCAGTACTTCCTTATGCCTTCATAATAAATCTCCAAGTCTATAATTGGATAATTGGTTTGTAAGGCTTCAACATTAATTCCTTGTTCTAGAACTATTATCATCATTTGTTGTAGCTCTTCTTGTGACAATTCATCAGCTTCTTTACCTTTTTGTTCTTCAGCTGATTCTGAGTCTTCACAAGTCTTTTGCCTCTTAGAACTTTCTTGATCAAGTTCTTTATATGCATCCCTTTTTGAACTTCCAGCTGCTAACTTAGGAACAGTTCTTTCAACTTCAGTTTTCATGGGAACAAATTTTCTTACTTGTTTGTAAACCTTGTCAAAAATTTCCATGATCTAATCAAAACTTTTACCCTTGAAATACTCCATCTTGTATCCAGCCATGTTCTTCATGTAAACACACATGGTCTGTCTTCGTTGAGTTTTGGTAGGTGGTTTACTCCTCTGTCCTTTTTCCTTTTGTTCTGCAAAGAACTTCTTTCTTGTTGCAATTAGTTCCACTAGCATTCTTGACTTCTCTTTAATAGATACTCTTTCCGTTTCCTCTGCTTGAAGTCTTGCTGCCAATTCAGTATCAGCATCAATCATTACTTGAATACTATCCCAATATATAACTTGTGCAGCATCACTAACTTCTTCTCTCTCAGCTCTTTCTCTTGCAATCTTTTGTTCTTCCAGAAATTTTGCTTGTTCTTCCTCATGTAACCTTTGAGTCATTTCCTGATCAAGACTCATCTGTACTTGAACTCTCTTCTTGACCTTTCTTGGTTGCTCAGACTCTTGCATAATACTCTTTCCCTTATCCTTTTCTGCACTTCCTCTGATGTACATCAATGTTTTAGCAGCACTAACATCAGTAGTAGCAGTACTAGCAGTAGTAACTGATGCACCAACAGTAGTAACTGGTTCAGTAGTACTAATATCTTTCTTAGCAGTAGAAAGTTCCTTAGCAGCATCAAAATCTATTTCAAAACCCATATCATGCCCATACCTCCCCTGAATCTCTACATCATGTTGTACCAATGAAATGTCAAGATCTTGATCAATTTCATCTATCCTCCTCCCCTGTTTGGAAGGATCCTCCAAATCATCTTTCATCATCAGAGACCACAATTCTTGCCTATCTTTTAGCTTGGCTGGACTTAGCTGTTTTCTCTAACTTTTTCACCTTTTTGATAAGCTTAGTATAAGCAACACCATATATTTTCCTGGTCTGCTTCAATTCGATCTCCAAGCTAGTAACCCTTTTTGACAGTTGTTTACATAATACCATCAATTCAGTTAGTTGCATACTGCCCTCATCACTTCCAAGTGTGTTAACTCTTGGGAGAGGTGAATCACTAGGCATTGTAGATACCCTTTCAGACCAAGTTTGAACAGGAGTATCCCCCATGGTAAAGTAGCACCCAGGACCACCTGCTGAGCTAGCTCTTAGAGAACTAGGCCCAGCTGGTGTTGCCATAGATTGGGTCTCATGTATGTTACCACTGTCCTGTCCTGCTTCTAAGCTAGATACAATAGTGGCAGCCCTCACCATTCTGTCATCCTCACCAAAATAGACAGCCTCATCTGCTACATGGGTGTGAGTAGGAGATCTGGGCTGAGGAACCACAGATCCCTGTCTGGTTGTTCTCCTAGAGGTTGGTAAAATTGGTGGTTATGAGGTTGATGGAGCACTGGTGGGTGTGCGATGGGACTCAACTGGGTGTGTTGATCCGTCACCTGAACTATTTGATCTGGAACAATCATTGATGAAAACAATGGTATTTCTACCCTTGTATAACCCTTAGAAACCCTCTTCATATTACTAAAAAGTTTTTGAGTGTGGGTAAGAGCAATATAACGTCTTGTGTGAGGTAGAAGCAGTCTCTTGTGCTTGTTCAAAAAAAGTTGAATAAATCTTGGATATATTAAAAATTTGTGTTTACTATCCAAGTTTTTAACCATACCATCAAAAATCAATTTAGAAAAGTTAAACTTTTTATTTGTGGCCAAGCAAATAATAGCAGTTGCTATATTGCTACTAAATTGTTCCCAAGCAGTTTTCTTAGGACTTAGACAATGTATGATGGTATGAATGAGAAATCTCCATTGAGGGGAAAAGTGTCCTTTTTGAAAGGTCAATTTCTCAGAAGTTGACACATACCCCATTAATGAAAGGTTTTCAAAAATTTCAGTATTTGCCAAAGAACTAATACCATCATCATCTGTTAATTTGAGATGCCTCCTAACAGATGACTCAGTAATAGTCATAACTTTGCCATCTACTGTAGCAGTTAACTCTTGTTCTCCGTTATCAAGTGTTCTGGCAGTAGCAGTATGCCAAAACTGTTTGATATGAGAAACATAGATAGTGGGATTCTCTGTAAGTGCATACCTTATGTGACTGGCATTGAGAAAATCCACTATTTGGTGAAATCCTTCACTTCCCTCTGATTTCATTAAGTATGCGACCATGTTATGTGTGTCACAAAATTCCAAATTCGCCATTGAGATCGATTTAAAGAGAAAAGTGTGATTAGAGTTCTGGATTATGTTCGTTTTCGAGAGTATGTGTGTTTGGCAAAGGCAATTGAGATTATATAGATATCACTTAGGGTTTTGATTGCATCGACTAAATAAATCGTTTCTTTATCTTGAAGAAATATTATAAATTAAAGAAAGATTTTGAATTATCCATTTTAAGAAACCTATAAGTAAAATAATTGATAAAAATATCTCAACGACTATAATTAATTAATGAAAAACGGTTATTCCCCAAACAGCACTAACAGTAACCCAGCAGTACTAACTTCACCCAACAGTACAAACTTTTTTCCAGCAGTATTAACCCAAATTTTCTTTTAAAACAATACTGCACTCATACATTTTGTAGGGATTAAGTGTAAAGGAAGACACTTAATCATTTCGGTTGCATTTAACCTCTGGTTGTGTGAGAACCAATGATTTTAGTATAAATACTGCATGTGATCAGAGAGACTCATTAAAAGAGCCTTCTTGACAGGGTTTCCAGCTCAGTGGCAGGTGTTACCTCTAACACAAATGTATTAGATTCACGTTTGCTCGCTGTTCTCTAAACCAGATGTCCGTAGACTAACACACTATACTAATAATAGAATGGTAAAGAGTGAGTCAGATCAGTTACTATCTGACTAACTAAAAGCTATCAATTCGTGTTTAGTATAGCCTATGCCCAGATGCTTCATTAGGCTCACTGGCAAACATAGGTTGATTTCAAGAATTTTTTTTTAAAGAACTTCCCAACTTAGGTGTAAACTAAGCATTAATCCTTGTCAAGTAATCCCTAAATCCTCTCTATCATTAATCAGTTTCTCCATCATTAAGCAACAACATTGCATCAAACAAGCCACCACTTTTGCTTCTCATCATGAATCTCACACAACACCAATTCCAACCATACTGCTTTGCTTATCCTGCAAGTGTTAGTCTAAAACCAAGAAAACACAATCCAGAGCATTTTCTTCATAACAATATTAATTATGACTAACAGTTTAACTCAACAGTATTAATTTGCACTAGCAGTTTTAGCATAACAGTCTTAAGTATAACTAACAGTACTAGTTATACTTAGCAGTACAAATTGATACATCTAACAGTACTAATCCTTTACAAAACATTACAAAGACACAAAGAGATTAAATTTTAGGGATTTAGCATTCCAATACTTGCAACCAAGTACTGAAACCTTCCAACATCAAGGGCTTTGGTAAGTAAATCTGCAAAACTGTTATCTGTGTGTATTTTAACAACTTGAATTAACTTTTTATCATTGCAGTCTCTTATAAAATGATGTCTAATCTCTATGTGTTTTGTTTTAGAGTGTAAAACATGATTCTTAATAATACATATAGTACTGTTATTGTCAATATAAATCATGGTGTGCATAAAATTATACCCATAATCAAGCATTTGATTCTAAATCCAGAGTACTTGTCCACAGCAACTAGCAGCAGCAACATATTCAGCATCAGTTATGGAATTGGCTACCACAATTTGCTTCTTACACTGCCGTGATATCAATCTGCACCCTAGGAACTGACAATCTCCTGTTGTAGACTTCCTATCCAAGCTTGTTCCACCATAGTCACTATCAGAATATGCCATCAAGTCAAAGGAAGAATCTCTAGGATACCAAAGGCCTAATTTAGGTTGGCCTTTTAGATACCTAAAAATCCTTTTCACATCATGTAAGTGTGAAACCTTAGGTGTGACTTGGAATCTGGCACATGCACAAACTGCAAACATATTGTCTGGTCTAGATGATGTAAGATACATCAATGATCCAATCATTGACCTATTGAGATGAACATCAACATCATCACCATCTGAGTCCTTGAGCAAAGGCTTTTCTGTATCCATTGGGGTGCTAGCTGTCCTGATATCTTTGAAATTAAACTTCCTCAAAATGTCAGCTACATATTTATCCTGACTGATAAATATCCCATCTTCTTTCTGCTTCACTTGTAATCTTAAGAAGAAAGTGAGTTCTCCCATAGAACTCATCTGAAACTTGTCATGCATCAGTTTCTCAAACTCAGTACACAACCCCTTCTTTGTAGAGCCAAAGATAATATCATCAATAGAGACCTGGACAAGCAAAATATCTCCTTTTTGCTTCTTGATAAACAAGGTTTGATCTATCTTTCCTCTATGAAACCCATTATCCAATAAATGCTTGGCTAAGGTTTCATAGGAGGCTCTTAGAGCTTGATGCAAACCATAAAGTGCTTTCACCACCTTGTAGACTTTGTTTGGATAGTCAGGATCTTCAAACCCTGGAGGTTGACATACATATACCTCTTCTTTAATCCTACCATAAAGGAAAGCACTCCTCACATCCATTTGATACACCATAAATCCCATAAAGGAAGCATAAGCTAAGAACGGCCTTATTGCCTCATTTCTTGCTACAGGGGAAAAAATTTCATCATAGTCTATGCCTTCATCTTGAGTATAACCCTGTGTAACCAGCCTTGCTTTGTTCTGAATCACTATGCCTCTCTTATCTTTCTTGTTCTTAAAGACCCATTTTGTACCAGTAGCCCTCTTACCCTTAGGCAAATCCACTAGTACCCAAACCTTTTGTAGCTTAAACTGTAGAAGCTCTTCCTACATTGCTTCTACCCAAGCTGGATCACTTAGAGCTTTGGCAATTCTTTTGGGTTCTTCCTGAGATAGAAAACAAACAAACAAACAAGTATGAAGGTCTTCATGAGTTTTCCCTTCATAAGCAGCACTAATAAAACCTTGTTCATTGGTAGTCTTTGTCATTCTCCTTGTCTGTACACCAGACTGCACATCAACAATCACATGATCAAGTGAATGATCTTTATGGATTCTTGTATTTGGAGTTGAAGGAGCTAGATATGTGGTAGGAATGTTGTTCATATCCACTTTTATTTCATCACCAAAGAAATCAACATGTGTAGCTTCAAGTGGAGCAGTAGTAAGTGTTGGACTAACATTATTAATATTTGGCCCATCAGTATTAACATCATGAGCACTGTTTTCAGGCCTCTCTTGATCATCAATTCCACTTTCTTTACATACACATTCATTATCCTTCTTTCCAGCATCACTAGAAGGTTGTGGTTCATCATTGCTAACATTCTTTGAAGATGAATTAAATAGTGAACCATCTTTCCACAGTGGCATCAAAAGGTAGTCTTGGCTAGACCCTGTCTCCATGCTAGATTGACCTGCACCAATACTATCTTTTGAACCTGCAAAATCATTTGAGTTTGTACCTGCAACAACTGGCACATAATTCATTGATTCTGTTAGAACATCAATATCAAACAGCCACTTAAGTCCATCACCTGCAACACTAGGCTTATTCTCCAAGAACTCAATATGCAAGTTTTCTTCTACTTTCCTAGTTCTAATGTTGTATACCCTAAAGCCTTACTATTCATAGAGTATCCAACAAAGAATCCTTCATCAGCCTTTCCCTCAAACTTGCCTAACTGATCTATGGTATTAAGAATGGTAACATGACATCCAAATGGTCTCATGAAGCTTAGAGGAAGTGTTCTACCTCTAAATAGTTCATAAGGGGTCTTGTTATGAGGCTTAACTACTAATACCCTGTTCTGCACATAGCAAGCAGTATTAACTGCTTCATCCCAAAATGTAGTAGGTAACTTAGAGTCAACTAACATGGTTCTAGCAGCCTCAATTAATGTCCTATTTCTCTTTTCAGAAGCATCATTCTACTGAGGAGTTCTAGCTACACTAAATTCCCTCTTAATACCTTTCTTTTCACAAAACTCATTCATAACTCTATTCTTGAACTCTGTTCCATTGTCACACTTGATTATCTTTACTTTCTTATCAACTAGATTTTCTATCTTAGTAATAAAGCTCTTAAGAATGCCACTAGTCTAGAGATGGCAAAAAACTCTGAACCCGACGGAGAATCCGATACCCGACTTTGATTTGACCGGGTAATCCCCGAGTTGACCGGGTATGGGGATGGGGGCGGGGAATCCCCGATACTGAAAAACGAGTATGGAGGCGGGTATGGTAATAGCCCCGGATCCCCGAACCCGTCCCCGAATATATTTTCCGTACAAAATACATTATATGTCTATATTATGTTATGAAACCTGATTTCATCATTCTCTATATGTACTTCTTTTGATCAATTGTTTTAATAAGGCATATGTTATATAATAAGTTTTATATGATCCAAGGTTGATATTTACTTATGATCCAAGGTTGATATAATAAGTTTTCTTCAAAGAAATGATTTTTGTTATACGTGTTAATGTTTTCTAAACATCAGCAATCTAAATGGTTTTTATGATTTTTTTTTTCTTCAGAAACCTATGTACAATCATTTGTTTATAATATGGCATACTTATAATTATGTAACGGGGAAAAAAAATCCCTGATTCCCCATTGGGGATCCCCGTTCCCCATCGGGGACGGGGATGGGGACGTGATTGTGACCCTCGACGGGGATGGGGACGGGGATGGGGATAGCTATTTAACTTCGGGGATGGGGATGGTATCAACCATTCCCCGCATACCCGGCCCCGTTGCCATCTCTACACTAGTCTCATCCTTAGTTGGTACAAAGAAAACCCAAGTAAATCTGTTATAATCATCAGTGACAACTAGACAATATTTCTTATTCATTAAGCTGCTCACAAAAGTTGGACCAAACAAGTCCATATGCAACATGAATAAAGGCTGAGTAATAGAGTTCTGAATCTTGGACTTACAAGAGGCTTTGTGTTGCTTCCCCTTTAGACAAGCAACACAAGTTTGGTCATTTTCAAAATGTTTTAAAGGTAAACCTCTCACAAGATTTTCCTTAACAATTTTATTAATGGTTTTAAAATTTACATGACCTAGGCTCCTATGCCATAGCATTGATTCATCAAGTGTAACCTTTGCAACCAGACAAGTTAAATTCTCTTTAGGAACAATATTCATCATATCAACACTGTACATATTGTTCTTTCTAGGAACTTTAAGTAATACCTGACTCTCATAGGCTAACTTAAAGTTAGGAGACAGAATAAAACATTCAGTGTCAGTAAAAAGAACACTGTTCTTTTTGTCACACATCTGTTAGACACTAAAAAGGTTAAACTTTAACTCCTAGACAAAGTACACATCCTCAAAATCAAGCTTACCAGTCTTAATAGTTCCTTTACCAGTAATTTTTCCTCTTCTGCCCCCCCCAAAGGTAAAATATCCTCGATCAAATTCCTTGAAGTCTGAGAGATAAGACATGTTCTCTGTCATGTGCCTTGAGAATCCACTATCAACATAGCCCTGATATTCTTTTGTGAATGACCCTGCACATAAAAATAAGGAAATTAGTTTCCTTTGGGGACCCAAGCCATTACTGACTTGGATCTGCCTCGTGCATCAACATAGTTATGTTTCTTCAAAGTAATCGATGCACTATTAAGTTTGGTAGGTCTCTAAACCCAACATGCTGAGGCCTTAACAAAATTAACCTGATTCACCCTAACAACATTAACTACTGCCGAGTTTTGTCTAGGAGTATTAACTTTTTGGCTAAAATTTTTGTTAGTTAATGTTATTCTTATTTGAAAGGGGCTCTTTACACTTGATTGTGCTGATTTAGCAAAAACGTGACATTGGTCTAGCACTATAAACTATAGTTTTGGGATGAGCAGTATTAACAGGCCTGACAGTATTAAGTGGTCTTAGGCTAGTTTTCATTAAAACTGCTCTTGGAGCCATGTTTCTGTGAGCACTAGGGTGAGCCTTTTTAGAAAAATAATTGTAATTCACCCTTGTATAAGTATTCCCAGATACCACCCTTTTCCTTTGATGGTAATTGCAGTCAGCCTGTACGTGGCAAAACTTCCACAGACAAAACAAGCTTTATTGTACATCACAAAGTCACTTCCTAGCTGTTGGGACTTCTGATTATTCCAGTTTCTTTGATTTCCCCTAGGACCTTGTGACCTGTACATTTCAGCATACTTAACTGGTTTCCTAACTGGTTTTTCTTGTTGTTTAGGTCTAACTAATTCTATCTTAGCAATAGTAGAAAAAACAGTTTTCTTCTCTAACTTATCATCTGGCACCAACTCCTCAATCAATGGGGTATTAGAAGATTTCCTAACCTCATTAGAAATATGTTCACTAACACTCTTACTAGTCTTAGGTCCAAAGCTTTCAATCTCATGCTCTTTGAACTCCTTTAGACCAGTATAGGACAAATCAAGCTTTGGGGGTGCAAATAACAATGTATGGGGAGGTGGAACAACATTATATCCTAAACCTTTCTTGAATTTGTCAATAACCTGACACTCTATGATCCTGTCTACACTTTTAGATGAATGTTCAAATCTCTCTATATTAAATTGAATGCTTTCTTTTTCTTGCTTAAGCTTTTCTAACTCACTTTTAAGCATACTAATTTCTGAGTCTTTATATGAGATATCTCTTTTTAGAACAACAATATTCTAAGTAAAAATAGTCTCATTCTTTTTGTAAAAGACAAGTTTCTCTTCTACAATTGCTAACCCTCTTTTATTATCAGCTAAATTGAACTCAGATTTGTTAAAGTCTTTTCTTAAATCATCATATTGAGTTTTAAGAGTTTCAAAGCTTTTTAGACAAGTTTTTGAACAAGTAATGTTAGTATATACCTCAGAGTCTGAAAAAGCCATAAGAGCCATGTTTGTAGGGACTTCATCTTCTGCCATATAGCCCTAGTCAAAACCAAGCCCATCAATAGCCACCATGGCTTTGGAAGAAGTTTCTTCCACATTCACAGTCCTTCTAGTGCTTTCTTGGTTCCTAGGTCCTTTGCTTTCTTGATTCCTGTTTCTGCTATCTTGGTTCCTAGGTCCTCTGCACTCCCTTGCAAAGTGTCCCAACTTGCAACAGTTGTAACACTCTACCTTGGACTTTTCATATCCAGCTGTGTCACTCCCATTGATAGTGATCTTTTTACTAGTTTTCTGGAAAAACCTTTTTGCCCTCATACTAAAAAATGCTAACTGCCACTTCAAATCAATTTCTTCTAAGTCATCTTCATGGATTTGTTCAAGGTCCTCATGTACAAGCTGAGACCCATTTGATTGATCAACCAAAAATGCATAAACAGTAGCATCACTTAAGTTAGCAGTACTAATTTGAGTGCTAGCAGTACTAACTTGAGTGCTAGCAGTACTAACTCCATATGCAACATTAACTTCATCAGTACTGCTAGTGTTAGGAGATGACACAAAAGCCATGTTTTGATAACTTGAGATTGAACTTGAGCTTGCAGTTCTTTTAACCTCTTGTTCAACAATCATGAAATTGTTGTAAAGATCATCAAAGCTCATTGTGTCTAGATCAACTTTATTCCTCCAGACCACAACATGAGTATTCCACTCAGAAGGCAGACTTCTCAAAAATTTCAAATTGAGATCCTTTTGTGAAATATTTTCACCTAAGATAGCCAGTTGACTTACAATCTTCTGAAGTCTGTTAAAAATAGAGTCAAGAGACTTTGTGCTTGGAGCACTAAAGTTCTCATACATTTGCTTTAGAAGAGTCTTCTGAGTCTTCTTTGTGGCTTCATTACCTCCAAATCTTGTAGTTATAGCAGCAAACAAGGTGTTAGCATCCATGTACTGATTAAAAGTCATCAGATGTTCATTGGGAAGTGCCATCAGTAGCATACTTGTTGCCTTCACATCATTCTTCTTTTGAGACTTTTCTTTAGTAGTTACAGGACCTGGTATTATTGTAGTTGTGACACCTTCAGTTATTGTTATTTTAGCTATTGGTTTGAACGAGTTACCATTCTCTATGACATCCCATAGAGCATAGTCTTGTACCTGAAAGTATTGCTCAATCCTAAGCCTCCACATATCATAAACACCCTATTTGAGATTGGGCAATTTTGCAGTAGTAGTGGTTTGAGCAGTTTCTAGATCCATCTCTTCCTTGTGAGTAAAGGATTCTTCTTGTTAGTTTCTTCTAGATCAAAGTTTCAGAACCTAAGCTCTGATACCACCTGATAGATCGTTTATAACTCGAGATATTTTAGATCTCATCTAGGATTAATTAATAACAAAGGCAAAATATTCAAAACATAGAATCAATGTTATTAACAACAAGGTTTTTCATCACTATCATTCATTAACATACACAACCAGCCCCAATTCTACTTGATCAATAGTAGAATGTGTTACACACCTTGTAACAGGGATCAAAGATATGATCTTGAGGCTAAACTACTCTAATCTAGGCGTTTACATAAAACACACGCCTAGAACAGACACACTTTTAGTCGACTACATTGTTTCTGTGCACCCATAAAAGACACGCCCAATATCTCTTTATATAATAGAGATATTAGGGTTTACAAAGACTCATAACTGTATTAGGAAACAAATCTTCCTAACTAATCTTTATCTTCTAAAGGAATCTTCTATAATCTTCCATAACTTCTAGAATTCCTTCTTAGTCTTTTAAGTCCTTCTTGTTTCGTATTTGCTTCATTCTTCTTTTATTGTTTTGTATTATCAACTACATATAATTCCCAACAATGACTGCAGCGTTCAAGAAGTTACGCCTTGAGCGTGACCGAGCTTAGATTAGTTTTCATTAGATGATGTATTCCACTAAACTGCAGCTAGTGATGAACTATTGACCTTGCTTGTAATTTTGTGTACTTCTATTCTATTCGATATATATATATATATATATATATATATATATATATATATATATATATATATATATATATATATATATATATATATATATATAACAAGCTTGGTTTTTCTATTTGATTGTTCGTTTCCTCTATGGTTGACTTTATTCTTACATTCTGTCTGTGATATCCATATATTCATATGACACTTTCCTTCTATACTCGAGATCTCATTTGTTGTCAACTTCTTGTGATGCAGATAAATGGCACCTAAACGAAAGTCAACCAGAGTCACACGAGGACGGACTGCTGACACACCTGCCTCAGCAAGAGCTGTGCGTAGCATAACTGTTAAAAATGCCACCCCAGCAAGAGCCGCGCGAGGCAGAACTGCTGAAAACGCCGCCCCAGCCAGGGCCGCAGCAAACCCACCTGTGGTGAACAAAGCAATGCTAGATCAGCTTGTCAATGATCGTGTGGCCGTAGCACTCACAGCAGCAAACAACTCAACCACCAACACCGGAACATCAAGACCAATGTAGAGTTTGTTAGACTCCTTAGACTGTTTTGAGCACTAGGGATTAACAATAACAAAGAAAAACATGAATGCACATCGGAATATATAAACATCAATGTTATTGTATAAGGTTTTTCTCGTCATCATCTTCTATAACTATTACAAACAATAACCCCAATTCTACACGATCAACTGTAGAACGTGTTAGCTACACTAACAAGGAATCATAAAATCCTTAAGGCTAAACAAGACTAAACCCTAGGCGTTTTTCCCAAACTCTACGCCTAGGTTTCCCACACACACTTTTACTGGTGTTACATCTTGAGACACTTAAAACCTACGTCCCTTGTCCTCTTTATATACTAGAGAATTAGGGTTACAAAAGACTACAAAGGACTAATAAGTAAAATCTTCTTTATCAAGCAAGTCCCTTGTGTTTCATTCTTCATCATTTGAAGAATTCTTCTTTTGTCTTCTTAAGTCCTTTATCTTTCATATGTTTTGTCTTATCAACTCAAATATAATTCTCAACAATCTTCCCCTAGTTGATAATGACAAAACCAAATAAGCACTAACTTCCCCTGAAGCTAAAATATATGAAAGATAACGACTTCCCCTTAATCATGCAATATCACCAAGGATCTTCAAGTTGCAGCTTCTAAGTAATTCTTCCCTTTTTTGTCATAATCCACTAGGAGACGCTAAGTAAATGCAACTTTGATCTACACAACCACGAACCTCTATCATACTTCCAATCCAGTCTTCCAATGTCTTGAATTACCCTCCATGAAGAACACCAAAAAACTTGCTAAAAATGAACTCAAGACAATAGAATCCTAAACCATCAGTAATAATAACAGCTAGCAGTTGTAAAAACCTTCACCTCGATGTAGCATATAAATGGTTAAACATTTTAACATTAAGCTTCCCCTGAAACCCATATGTTAACCATTTGAAAGAACTTTTTGAATAACTAACCACAATAGAAATAAGCACCATGTAGTACCATCCATGAACGAGCACCAAATAGCTAACGAAAAATGACTACAAGAGTATTTGAAAGCAAGAAGTAGTAATCAATGAAGAATAGTTCTTTAACTTGAACCTGATTCATTAGAGTATTCAATAACAATGAACATTAGATCACAACCAAAAACTCAAAATCCAAAACCAAACTTCTTGATGTGTGTGTCTTAACATCTTCATATCAAATTGAGAACCAAAACCTTTTGTGTGTATGTGTCATTCAACCTCTCCATACCTATGTTGTAACCACGCATCCAAATCAATCACCATCATATACATAAAACTTGAACTTTGAACAATATAAACATTAAACAATGAGCAGCTTTAATGACCAACAGGAGGTTTTACTTCGAGCATGAACCAAGTATAGTTGAACAACATTAAAATTATTCTGGAATTACGAGCAGCTTTAATCAACTTCGAGCAGCACATATTATCGTAGCAGTACAAACCATATTTGAGCAGTACTAACCATGTTTGTAGCAGCATTAATAAAGCTTAGCAGCAAAAATTTGAAATAAACAAGCAATACTAATATCGAATGAGCAGTAGTAACATATTAAAAGTAGCATCAGTAAGTTGAATTTAGCAGTAGAAATACATGTGCAGCAGTATTAAATACAACGATTAGGGTTACCGGTAACCTAAGTATCTTCACGTTAAGATCTACTCTCAGTAACCTTTCCTTGAATCACCAGTAACCTCACAATCTCACGTTCTGCTTGTAGGCCATACGTATTGCACCGGTACAATTACGTTATAATCAAATCCAGTATGTCATCTCGTTACTCTCTCATTACCCATAATCAAAAGATACCATGAGTCACAACAATTCATGATGCATCACTACAAAATCCTTCACAATGTAACAAGCATATATTCCAGAGACCATAAACTCAGCAGCATTAAAATGTTGACATCAGATCGAGAAGCATTAATGAAAGAGAACATCATTAACATTCAATAAGACTTTATAAAGATCATGCATCATCGTACCCTTGTTACTGTCCCTCTCTCACATAACCTTCCAAAAAATCGTTTTTGTTTCAGTCACTAATGTTTTTGTTTCTTTAACACATTCACTGATATGCTCATTATCATATCCATATTTAATCATCAAGACTGAGCACCATAAGTTATTAGGGCAAGAATAATAAGCATCAAACACTATATAACCGACTTCTATAATGATGTAAACCATATGGATACGAAAATCAGAAAAACTGAAACCTTAATAACCCTAAAAATCTGAAAATCGCACTTTCTCTGAAGCAGTTTTCAAAAATTTATACCTGAAGATTTAGAGCTCAGATGGAAAATCCCTCCGGTGAGAATATACCTTGATATATAGAGAACCTCCAGCAAAAATTTTAGCCCGATCCAACGGTTAACAAAAGAGCTATCACCGTTTCAAAACAGCACTATAGAAAGTTACGAAAATAAAACAAAATCGATTTTCTTCTTCTTTCTTCGACTAAAAACCTTGTAAATCCCTAGGTAACGAGCTACCCAAGCTCTGATACCAATTGTGGAGTTTGTTAGACTCCTTGGACCATTTTGAGCACTAGGGTTTAACAATAACAAAGACAAACATGAATGCACAGTGGAATATATAAACATCAATGTTATTGTATAAGGTTTTTCTCATCATCACCTTCTATAGCTATTACAAACAATAACCCCAATTCTACACGATCAACTGTAGAACGTGTTAGCTACACTAACAAGGAGTCATAAGATCCTTAAGGATAAACAAGACTAAACCCTAGGCGTTTTTCCCAAACCCTACGCCTAGGTTTCCCACACACACTTTTACTGGTGTTACATCTTGACACACTTAAAACCTACGTTCCTTGTCCTCTTTATATACTAGAGGATTAGGGTTACAAAAGACTAAAAAGGACTAATAAGTAAATTCTTCTTTATCAAGCAAGTCCCTTGTGTTTCATTGTTCATCATTTAAAGAATTCTTTTTTTGTCTTCTTAAGTCCTTCATCTTTCATATGTTTTGTCTTATCAACTCAATTATAATTCCCAACAGCCAGTGACCGACAACCATGGCTGCACTTACTCTAAATTCCGAAAGATCATGGTTGGAGGTTTCGGAGGGATAGAGGGAGCCGTTGGTTTGACTAGGTGGATTGAAAAGCTGAAAACCGTGTTTCGTATCAGTGGTTGTAATGATTATGATAGAGTTAAATATGCATCTTTCACTTTCATGGATGCCGCTTTGACCTGGTGGAACAACTACATGAGATATGCCAACATGGATTTTGCTTATGCTATGCCGTGGGATGACTTCAAGGAGTTAGTGCTCAGGAAGTATTGCCCACGCAATAAGGTCAAGAAGTTGGAGATAGAGTTTTGGATCTTGAAGGTACAGAATAACAACATGGCCGCTTACAACCAGAGATTTCAGGAACTGGCTTTGCTATGCCCTGAAATGGTTCAGACTGAAACAAGATTGCTTGAAAGGTATGTCGGAGGTTTACCCAAGTCAATAAAGGGAAATGTGACTACCTCAAAGGCTGCAGATCTCCATAAGACAATGGAAGTAGCCAACAAGTTGATGGACCAGGAATTGGAGGATGTCCCAGAAAAGAGTACTGACAATAAGAGAATATGGGAAGACCACTCTAAGGGCAATAACCATAACTCTCAAAACAAGAGGCAAGAAGTGGCAAAAGCTTACACAGCAGGGTCAAGTGAGAAAAAGTGGTATGATAGAAATGCATCTCTGTGCAATCGTTGTAAGCTACACTACAAAGGACAGTGCACGGTTAAATGCCACAACTGCCAGAGAGTGGGATATTTGGCCAAGAATTGCAGGTCCAGACCCCTAGCCACTGCTCAAGCAGCACCACCCAACAACCGAAGGGCAGAAGTCACCTGCTATGGATGTAGTGAGAAGGGTCATTACCGTAATGAGTGCAAGAAACCCAGGAATCAGGGAAACGGTGGTGGTCATGGTAACCAGGGAGTAACATATAACAATAGGAACTAGGGCAATGGAGGAGGAGCCCGTGGAAGAGTTTATGCTGTGGGTAGAAGGGAAGCCCAGGATGACCCGAACGTGGTGACGGGTACGTTTCTTTTAAATGATCGCTATGCATCAATATTGTTTGATACGGGAGCGGATAGAAGTTTTGTGTCGATTGCTTTTAGTTCCTTAATTGATATTACTCCAACCACCTTAGACAACGTCTTTGACGTAGAATTAGCCAATGGGAATCTAGAAAGGATAGATACCATCATAAGGGGTTCCACTCTTAACCTGGTAAACCACCCATTCAACATCGACCTTATGCCAGTAGTGTTGGGTAGTTTTTACGTCATCATAGGAATGGATTAGTTATCGAAGTACCATGCCGTTATCATCTGTGATGAAAAGATCATCAAAGTACCCTACGGGAACGAGTTTCTGATGATAGAAGGAGATTGGAGCGACCGTGTACGCTCGTCAAGATTGAACATCATCTAGTGTACGAAGGCGCAGAAGTACATCGAGAAAGGATGCCACCTCTTTCTAGCCCATGTTGCTGAGAAGAAATAGAAGGAGCCCGAAGAGAAACGATTGGAGGACGTGACAATTGTGAGGCATTTTCCAGAAGTCTTTCCAGAAGACTTGCCTGGACTGCCGCCAGTTTGACAGATTGAATTCCAGATCGATTTGGTGCCTGGCGCTGCACCAATAGCTTGAACACCTTATCGATTAGCACTGAAGAAGATGCAAGAGCTGTCTGATCATTTGGCTGAACTTTTAGGGAAATGTTTTATCAGACCAAGTTCTTCGCCTTGGGGAGCTCCGGTCCTGTTTGTTAAGAAGAAGGATAGATCCTTCAGAATGTGTATCGACTATCGAGAGCTGAATAAGCTAACCATCAAGAACCGATACTCACTCCCAAGAATCGACGATCTATTCGATCAACTTCAAGGTTCATCCGTTTACTCCAAGATTGACCTAAGATCAGGTTATCATCAACTCCGAGTTCGGGAAGAGGACATCCCGAAGACTGCATTCAGGACCCGATATGGCCATTACGAATTCCAGCTTATGCCATTCGGCTTGACCAGCGCACCAGCCGTATTCATGGACCTCATGAATCGGGTGTGTAAGCCGTACTTGGATAAATTCGTGATCGTGTTTGATGAACTCAAATAAGTACATTTTATTACCATCATTTATCCTATTTATTTGACTTGTTTTATTATATTATCTGTGAGAATTGATACGTTAATGTTTACTTTTGTAATTCTCAGGTAAAAACAAGTACTATGTAAAACTTGGCGATTTTGGACTAATTATGGAGCAAAACAAGCAAGAAGTTAAGAGTCTACTGAAATGTACAAGATCAAGACCATTCTGCTCCAGATACACCGCATCCTACTTCTTACATACGGCGCATCACTATCAATATTTCACAAGTTATAATCCAAGACGGCAAAGGACATGCGCCGCATACAAGAATGGAGTTACGCCGCATCTTCTGGCGGTGTACGAATATTCCTGAATATATTAATCTTGGACCCCACGCGAAGTTAAGTCAATGCGCCGCATCTACTTATCCTATGCGCCGCATCTAACCCTCAGACAGAAACTATAAATACCCCAAAGTCAGACGAATTTCGTGGTTGGTGCAAAATACCTAGTGCAATATACCAAGTACGAGACAGAAGAAACCCTAGGACGAAGTCAGACGAAGTAGCAGCACAAGACACACCTTGAACGAAGATACAAGAGCTGTAAGAAGGTCCTGCATGTATTCAATTCATTAAGTAGTTTTGTTTTATTGTATTAGTACACTTTAATTCATCAGGATTGATGGGCCGATTCCATGTGACTACGGAAAACCATGGGCCACCCCTTAAAATTGCTTTCCCATTAATTAAAGTTTATATGTTGATGTCTTTGGTGACTTTTATTAGTGCATTGATAACCTCTGTGTCTAGCTGAGCATTGCTTGGGTCGCCATGCCCCTTCCTCGCCTATTTAATCTATCGTTTTAGGATAGTGGGATAGACATAAGTAATCATTAAGGGTTTACTCGCCGATAAGATTAGAGCCAACGAGAAAGGTTTAACTCTCGGTGCGTCGCATCGAACTATACTCTTCATATAAAACTAGCAATAAAACAAGTGACAAGCTACTTAATTATCAGGACAGGTCTTCTTATTGTCTCAAGTATTTATCTGTGTACGTGTGTGCTAATCGCTGATTCGTGCCTATTAGTTTAGTTTATTATTTAATCATAACCAAACCGTGCCAGTCTCTCAGGCTGAACCCCCTTGCGTTAGATTAGGTTGTATAGCTAACTTAAGATATTAAAATACTGATTAGAATAACTAGATAATACGTTCCACTCTTAGTGATCGACACTCTACTTACCATTATATTCATACTGATCGGGTACACTGCTCGTTAAAGTGTGTGTTATTGATAAGTCGGCTAAATATAAATTTAAAACTTGAATACTGCTAAAACTACAACGACATACCGTGGGTATAAAAATTAGAGCAATACACACGCACACATCAAGTTTTTTGGCGCCGCTACCGGGGAGTGAATTGTTATTATCTGTTAATTTGATTAGTATTTTAATTAGGTTTTAAATTCTAACCACTAACCCCGTTGTATATTAGTTAAATTGCATTCATTGTATTATTTGCATATTTTCTGTTTTTGTGTGTTTTTTATTTTTGTTTCTTTTCGATTGTTTTATTTTTGTTTTTCTTTTTATTTTTCTGTATTCTGCAATCGTTGTACTGAGCTGATTCAAACGATACGGCGCATCTGTTTTCATAGATACGGCGTATTGCGTTTAATATTTATAAAATACAACGCGTTTAATAAATTCGATACGACGCATCTTTCCCCAAGATACGGCGTATTCTGTTTTTAATAAAAAAAATTTCTAAACGATAAACGCCATACGATGCATCTGTTTTAACAGATACGGCGTATTGTCTATTTAAATTAAAAACAGTTTTTCGAATTATTAAACAGATACGACGCATCGATTTTTATCGATACAGCGCATCTTCTGAATCAAAAATCTTGTATTTTGAAACGTAACGAAAATACGGCGCATTAACTTTTGTTAATACGACGCATTTAATTTTAATAAGTATAATAGATTTTTGATAAATTAAACTGATACGGCGCATTCTAAATTCTAAGCGGCGTATCTGCTTTCTGAATATTAGTCTGATTAAATTTTAACAATTATAAGATACGGCGTATCCAACTTTTTGGATACGGCGCATCGTCTGCAGATATCAGTAACTTTTATTTATCTCGAACGGAGAAAATTCTAATCATCTTTCCTGTCTCTTAGAAATTTTTTACTTCGAAGCCTATTTGTTTTGTGTTTCAGGAATCATGATTGATATTTTCCCAAGCTGGTTCGGAGGACCATGGATTAAACTTACAACCGATGAGATTGTATCTAAGTTCGCCCACGAATGTGATAAGGAGCATCATGAGGTCGAAACTTTCATCAATGGACTGTTGCTGAAAGAACAAAACTATATGATTAGAGAATTGACGATTGAGGTGCACCAATTGTCGAAGGTGATTAAAGGAGTTTTGTTCCAAAGGCACGACCAGAATGGAATAACTACTAGAGGCGGATTAGTGTCAAGGATGTTCCAATTAGCGGAAAGAATGTTTGGTTACTTGAATATGGAACTAAGAGAGAGATTGAGATGGAAGATCTCGCTAGAGCAAAATAGGAGCTGAACCTGAGTCTAACTTGAAGACTCTGGAATAAAGGCAAGTGCTGACCGGGAGACAACCCGGAAGAAAAATTTTTACTTTTCTGAGTCGAGTCTGTCAGTCCTACAGAAGATACGGCGCATCTCAATCCTAAGATGCGACGCATCTCCTGCACTGGTCATATCTTATTTTATTTTCTGCATTTTTATTTTTAACTTTAAAACTTTCTGTCAGTTTATTTTAATGCGGCGCATCCCTGGTTAAGGATGCGACGCATCTTCTATTCTGATTCGTATTTATTCCAGGCTCGATACGGCGTATCTTCTTCCATAAGATACGGCGTATCGACAGACCTGATGATTTTCAGTTTAATTTTTGAGTTTTATTTTTTCTAACTACTAATGTATTATGCAAGTTTGAACCTTCTTAACTCAGGTGTGTTAAAGTCTTGATGGTATTATAGATTCCTGCATTTCCTGTGGATACATCAAATATGAAGCTTAAACGTTTTCATCCACAAGGAAGTTGATTTTTGCTCTTACACAAACAATGGAGGATCATACCGAGCAAATCTCAGGGGAGTTTTTCTGTTCTAATTCTTTTATTTTTTTAGTTTTTAACATTTGTTACAAACAACGAGGACGTTGTTTAACTTAAGTGGGGGGATTGGAGAATTAGAACACTTACTTGTCCTAAACTTTTTCAAAATATGCTTAAAATGTGCTTAATATATCAAAATTTAAAATTTTTAGCATGTTTTTGTTTAAAGTCTAAATTACATAGCTGCACACATAACATTATTTTCAAAAATTGTGAACTTTTCAAAATTCACAAATCTATGAGTGTGCCGGTGACTTGTAAACTTTAGAACTTGGCTTGTATACTATTCGAGACCATCATAATAAGTATTATCTATATAATTGGAATGACTTGTCTAAATTGGTAAATTTCTAGGATTACACCCAAATAGCCTTTATATGTTATGTGATATTAGCTTACTACACTGGTTAGTTAACCCCTGTATAAAACCTTTGTTACTCTCACTTTTAGAGTAAGATACCCCTAGAAAAACACTCAGAGCCATTCCTTTCGTTTCTTACACCTTTGTTATAATGTTTCGTTACACCCTTACACCTTAGCCTACCCTGTAGATTAAAATCCGTGGTTGGTTAATTGCTTTAGGCAATGTGTGTTTCCTTACATTACCTGTGTTCGCGTGCGTAATTCATTATCTTTGGTTGAGTCAGGAAATTGCACAATGCAATTGGTATGAAAGTAAATATTGTATATCTTTGAGTTTATTTTTCGTGTGTTTACTACTTTCGCTATTACAGTTATTTCTGAGAGTATGAAAAGTATGGAAAAAATATCCAGAGTTATCGTTATAGTGATGTGGTGAAATTTTACACATCTATGTTTATGTTAAAAAAAAAAAAAAAATCAAAAAAATCAAAAAAAAGAAAAGAAAAAGAAAAAAAGAAAAGTTGGATGTTTGTTTTAACCAACTTATGTAAAGTTTTGTATTAAGTGGTCGATATCACCACTATTTGTTATATATTATATTTATGGATTGAATGGGAGTTGGCCGTTATGGGAACGCCAACTAAGGTTATTCTTTGATTGAGATCTTGTTGAGTATAATTCGTGTCTACCTAAAGCGTGTGTTTCAAGTGTTAAAGCGTGAGTTATTCAATGATATGAGTCTTATTCATGGGATGGTTGGGAAAGCAATTTACCACACTAAAGATTTTAATTTATCTGTTTTGTTTATTTTTCATTTTACACCAATTTGTATCCCAAATATTATCCATACCCTATATCATTCTTCATCCAAACCTTTGATTTATTGAGATTAGGGATTTGAGCAATCTTAAGTATCGTAGTCGTGGATTCGGCTATGTATTTATGATTTTGTCGCCCTTTTTGATATAATATTATTGGTAAAGATTACTTGGTCCTATCTTTAGCCTATTCGAGTTAAGGATTTGAGCAATTGCAAGTATCGTGTTCGTGGATTCGATCATGTATTTGTGATTTTGTCGCCTTTTCTGGAATTTGAGATCGATAGAGATTAAGAAGAATTATTAACCCTTAACCTACAAACCCTTTTTACCGCTTTAGACTTGTTATTCCTTGGCTTTAGTGGGGGAGATGCGTATACTTGCCAAGCTTATGATAGAATATTCGTCACAACTGGACAGTTAAACGATTAGATTTGCTTTTATCAAAATATTTTATTTTATTTCTAATTCGTTAAGTGTTTGGTTATGTGATTATGACAAAACGAATACATGCTTAAATATAAAAATAAATCCTAAAATCTTTTAGGATACATTTTCATAAGATTTATTCTAAGGTTTACTTGGGGACAAGAAAAGTTCAAGTGGGGGATATTTGATGAAGTCAAATAAGTACATTTTATTACCATCATTTATCCTATTTATTTGACTTGTTTTATTATATTATCTGTGAGAATTGATACGTTAATGTTTACTTTTGTAATTCTCAGGTAAAAACAAGTACTATGTGAAACTTGGCGATTTTGGACTAATTATGGAGCAAAACAAGCAAGAAGTTAAGAGTCTATTGAAATGTACAAGATCAAGACCATTCTGCTCCAGATACGCCGCATCCTACTTCTTACATATGGCGCATCACTATCAAGATTTCACAAGTTATAATCCAAGACGGAAAAGGACATGCGCCGCATACAAGAATGGAGTTATGCCGCATCTTCTGGCGATGTACGAATATTCCTGAATATATTAATCTTGGACCCCACGCGAAGTTAAGTCAATGCGCCGCATCTACTTATCCTATGTGCCGCATCTAACCCTCAGACAGAAACTATAAATACCCCAAAGTCAGACGAATTTCATGGTTGGTGCAAAATACCTAGTGCAATATACCAAGTACGAGACAGAAGAAACCCTAGGACGAAGTCAGACGAAGTAGCAGCACAAGACACACCTTGAACGAAGATACAAGAGCTGTAAGAAGGTCCTGCATGTATTCAATTCATTAAGTAGTTTTGTTTTATTGTATTAGTACACTTTAATTCATCAGGATTGATGGGCCGATTCCATGTGACTACGGAAAACCATGGGCACCCCTTAAAATTGCTTTCCCATTAATTAAAGTTTATATGTTGATGTCTTTGGTGACTTTTATTAGTGCATTGATAACCTCTGTGTCTAGCTGAGCATTGCTTGGGTCGCCATGCCCCTTCCTCGCCTATTTATTCTATCGTTTTAGGATAGTGGGATAGACATAAGTAATCATTAAGGGTTTACTCGCCGATAAGATTAGAGCCAACGAGAAAGGTTTAACTCTCGGTGCGTCGCATCGAACTATACACTTCATATAAAACTAGCAATAAAACAAGTGACAAGCTACTTAATTATCAGGACAGGTCTTCTTATTGTCTCAAGTATTTATCTGTGTACGTGTGTGCTAATCGCTGATTCGTGCCTATTAGTTTAGTTTATTATTTAATCATAACCAAACCGTGCCAGTCTCTCAGGCTGAACCCCCTTGCGTTAGATTAGGTTGTATAGCTAACTTAAGATATTAAAATACTGATTAGAATAACTAGATAATACATTTCACTCTTAGTGATCGACACTCTACTTACCATTATATTCATACTGATCGGGTACACTGCTCGTTAAAGTGTGTGTTATTGATAAGTCGGCTAAATATAAATTTAAAACTTGAATACTGCTAAAACCACAACGACATACCGTAGGTATAAAAATTAGAGCAATACACACGCACACATCAATGTTCATAGACGACATCCTGATATACTCTAAGAGTGAAAAAGAGCACGAGGAGCACCTCAAGCTAATCTTAGAGTTACTGAAGAAGGAAGAGTTGTGTGCCAAGTTTTCGAAGTGCGAATTTTGGATATCAACTGTGTTGGGAATTAAACCAACAGTTAGTACTGCCAGGCTTAGAGTTTCAACTGTTGGAGAATAATACTAGCAGTACTAACTGAGTTAGTACTGCTAGCACAAATGGTTTATACTGCTTATAAAGACTGTGATGAAGACAGATGTGTGAAGTGATAAGTATAGAAAAGATTATGTGAATATCTTATCTAGTTAGAATATTCAAATATTGTGTAGGTTATACTTATCTTGTAAAGGACTCCTTGTGCTATAAAAGGAGGTCCTAGGTTATGTTTTCATGGGGCCAGTCATACGTATTTGTGAAAAGCTTTAAGGTTGTAAACCCTAGTGATACTCAGATCACTCGTATTATCATCAATAATATTGAACCTGTTTGTTTGGTTAAACACTTTTGTTCATATATATTCAATCACTGTTTCATTCATTCATCACATATACAATATCTTCTAAGTATTAACTAGTAAATTCCGCGTGCTAGTTAGTATTAACTCAAAGTATCTCTAACACAAGGCATGTGTTTAGATCCTCTCAAGTGGTATCAGAGACAGGTTCTGATACTTTGTAATTAGAAGATCCAGAAAGACTCATTCATTCCTACAGAGACAATGGAGATGGTGAATACTCAGTCTACAAACATTGCTGCTAAGTTACTTATGCTCAAACAGAATATGTTTGAGATGTGGAGACTAAGAATTGAACAATACTTCTTGGTTCAAGATTATGCACTCTGGGATATTCTTCTGTATGGTGATTCTTTCAAGCTAGGCTTTCCAAAAGGAACAGTTTAAGGCAAGCCTGTTCGTACACAGAATACTGGACCAGTTACCAATGAAGAAAGGATACAGAAGAGGAAAGATCAAAAGGCAAGGAACTTGTTGCTTATGACCATTCCTGGTGAATAGATGCTATCTTTCAGCAAGTATCCTGATACAAAAACTCTTTTTGAAGAAATCTGTACATGGTTTGGTAGCAATGAAGCTACCAAGAAGACCTAGAAGACATTGCTGAAACAAAGTATTGAAAACTTTACGTCAAACAGCACTGAAACACTTGATAAGATGTTCACAAGATTGCAAAAGATTGTGAGTCAATTAGCTGTGTTGGGAGTAGAGATAGCTAAGGAAGATCTCAACATGAAGTTCTTAAGAAGTCTACCTTCAGAATTCTATATTCATGTGGTTGTCTGGATGAATAAGCCAGACATTGAAAGCATGAAACTCAATGATCTGTACAACAATTTTAAAATTGTTGAACTGAGCTTGAAGAAATCTGGAAGCTTAGGTTCTAGTTCTGGGAATATGGCACTTTTGTCATCTCCTAGTACTAGTAATTCAGAAGAGATAGATGATGTTGAAGGTGTTTCTACTGCTAGCTTTGGTGTTTCTACTGCTAGTGCACAGAAGATTGTTGCTGGACTTGGAGATTCAATATTCTATGCATTCCTGACTAGTCAAACTAGTGGTTCTCCTCTAACTCATGAAGACCTTGAACAGGTGCATGATGATGATTTAGAAGAGATGGAAATCAAGTGGCAGGTTGCTCTACTTAGCATGACGGCTAAGAAGTTTTGGCAAAGAACAGGGAAGCAGATTACCATTAATGGTAATGAAATTGCTGGGTTTGATAAGAAGAAAGTAGAGTGTTTCAATTACCACAAGTTGGGACACTTTGCAAGAGAGTGCAGGAAGCCAAGAAAGTAGGATAACAAGAGCACATGGTATAAGCAAGACAAGAAGAAGGAAGTCACGGTGGAAGAGCCAAAGGCTATGCTAGCTATTGATGGTGTTAGCTATGACTGGAGCTTCATGGCTGATGAAGAGGAAGCATCAACAGAAACATCAATGATGGCAACTGAGATTGCATTGATGGCCTTTTCTGATTCAGAGGTAGATTCTAAAATCAATTGTGCTGAATCTTGTTATGCTCTTAAAGCATTTGAAAAACTTAAAAAGCAATTTGATGATCAACTGTTAGAGCTAAATCAAACATGTTATAACTTATCTAATCATAAAAGAGGTTTAGCTGTTCTTGAAGCCCAGATTTTGCATTATAAAGAAAATGAATCTAAATTTAGTGATGACATAGCTGTGCTAAAAAGAGATTTAGATTACAAAAGGGTTGAGGTAAGTATGCTTAGAGAGGAACTAAAGAAGATCAAAAAGGCTAATGAAAATGTTAAGATAACAGTAGATATACTAGCTTATGCCTTAGATGGAATCAATAAAATTTGGGAAGCTCAAGTTGTTAATAAAGCTAAGTCTGGTTTAGGTTATAAGTATGTCCCTCCACCATACAGAGGTGTTCCCTCACCTCCAGGTATTGACCTAGCACACACATGTTTAGAGGAGTTTCAAGAGCTTAAACGAATATGGTTCTAAGTCTACTGAGAGTCCTAAATTAGAAGAGGTGTTTGAGAGTGCTAGTGATACTTCTCTTGTTGATGAAGTTGTGTCTGAGATTAAGAATAAAAAGGAAACCACTGTTCTTGAAGTAGTTAAAGAAGATTCTGTTTCACCTAAAAAACAAGTTAAACAATCTAGGCCAACAGTTAGATATGCAGAGTTGTATAGGTCTACAAACAGGTCTCCAGTTCCTAGGGGAAACCAGAGGAACTGGAACAACTTAAAATCTCAACAACTTGATAATTTTTTTGTGATGTTTAATAAAGCATGTCATATTTGTGGTAGTTTTGAACATCTACATGCTAACTATGATTACCATCAGGGAAGTAGGATGGTATATGGGAAAACTAGGGTGTCTGGGAACAAAAACTCAAGGGTGAATCAAAACAATGTTTCTAGAAAGACACACCCTAATGTAAACAGCAAAATGATCCCCTGAACAGTTTTTATGAAGTCTGGCACAAAATCACTTTCTACTGCTAGACCAATTGATACTGCTTGACCAAAACCAACTGTTTCTTGTGCCAAGCCAACAACAAGTTTTACTCAAACAACACAGAAAACAGTGAAAAAGCCCTTTTACCAGAAAAATCTTGTTCACAACATGAAATGGGTACCAAAAGTTAAAACAACTGAGCCAACAGTTTCTACTGCTAGACCAAAAGTTTCTACTGCTAGGTTTGTGAACACAAATAGGGCAAATGGGGGAAATGCCGTTAAGGCCTCAGCATGTTGGAGATGGATACCCACCACATCCAACAGTGCATCAATCAACTTAAAGAAATATAATTACATTGATGCACGAGGCAGATCCAAGTCAGTAATGGCTTGGGACCCCAAAGGAAACTAATTTCCTTTATTTCATGTGCAAGAACATTCAAGTGCTAAAGAAGCTGATCAAGGATACTCAGATAGTGGATGTTCAAGGCACATGATTAGCAACATGTCATACCTTTCAGATTTCAAATCTCTGGATGGAGGATATGTTAGCTTTGGAGGAGGCATTGGTCGTAAAATTTCTGGTAAAGGTATAATAAAAACTGGAAATTTAGACTTTGAATATGTGTATTTTGTAAAAGAACGTAAGTACAATCTCTTTAGTGTCTCATAAATGTGTGACAAGAAGTACAAAGTTCTTTTTACTAACAATGAATGTTTTGTTCTTTCTCCTGATTTTAAGTTACCCGATGAAAGTCAAGTATTACTTAAAATTCCTAGAAAGGGCAATCTATACAGTGTTGATATGAAGAACATTGTTCCTAAAGAGAATCTTACTTGTTTGCTTGCAAAAGCCACATTGGAAGAGTTTATGCTTTGACATAGAAGACTTGGTCACGTTAACTTTAAAACCATTAATAAGATTGTAAAAGATGGTTTGGTAAGAGGATTGCCTCAAAAACGTTTTGAAAATGACCAAACATGTGTTGCCTGCTTTAAGGGTAAGCAACACAGAGCTTCTTGTAAGCCCAAGACCCTTAACTCTATTACTCACCCATTATATATGCTTCATATGGACTTGTTTGGTCCTACTTCTGTGAGTAGTATTCTTCATAAGAAATATTGTCTTGTTGTAACTGATGATTATAGCAGGTTTACATGGGTTTTCTTTTTAGGAACTAAGGATGAGACAGCTAGCATTCTTAAGACTTTCATTACAGAAGTAGAAAACCTAGTAGATAAGAAAGTAAAAATCATCAGGTGTGACAATGGGACAGAATTCAATAATAGAGTTATGGATGAATTTTGTAGGGTAAAAGGTATTAAAAGAGAATTTAGTGTTGCTAGAACTCCTCAACAGAATGGTGTTGCTGAGAGGAGAAATAGAACATTAATAGAAGCTGCTAGGACCATGTTGGCTGATTTAAAACTTCCCATGACTTTTTGGGCAGAAGCAGTTAACACTGCTTGTTATGTGCAAAATAGGGTTTTATTGGTTCAATCTAAAAACATGACACCTTATGAACTCTTTAGAGGTAGAACACCTGGTTTAGGTTTTCTTAGACCATTTGGATGTCATGTTGCCATTCTTAATACCTTGGACCATTTGGGTAAATTTGATGAAAAATCATATGAGGGTTTCTTTATTAGGTACCCTATGGTTAGTAAAGCTTTTAGGGTATACAATTTCATAACCAAGAAAGTAGAGGAAAACTTGCATGTTGAGTTTTTGGAAAATAAGTCAAATGTTGCAGGTGCTGGTCCAACATGGCTGTTTGATCTTGATTCTTTAACCCATTCTATGAATTATGTACCAGTTGTTGCAGGTACATATACTAATGATTTTGCAGGTTCAGAAGAATATGTTGATACAGATGAACCAAGAATGGAGAAAGGGAATGCTCAGGATTACATATTGATGCCTATTTGGAATGCTGATGATTTATCATCCTCTAATGAAGCTGGAAAGGAGGGTGATGTAGATGTGCATGTTAAAGATGGCTTGAATGATCAAGATCATGAAAAACCTGAAAGCAGTACAAATGGAGTTAGTACTATTGAGCCAAAAGATTCTACTGCTGGGCCAAATGATCCTACTGCTGGACCAAGTCATACTACTATTGATCCAACAGTTACTACTGCTCCATAGACTAACCCTTTTGATATATTTGGAGCTGGTTTGCAAAACATGCCCATCAATTATGAAGTTCCTTCTACTCCCCAAACTACAGTTCACAAGAATCATCCACTTGCTAATGTGATTGGTGATGTACAATTTGGTGTGAAGACTAGAAGACAGACACAAGATCCAGATCATCATGGTTTCCTCAGTGTTGTATATGAAGAAAAATACCATGAAGATAAGAATGAATGTCTGTTTGTATGTTTCCTATCACAGATATAACCAAAGAATGTGCTCAAGGCATTAGAAGACTCAAGCTGGGTTGAAGCAATGCAAGAAGAACTGCTCCAATTCAAGATTTAGAAGGTTTGGGTTCTAGTTGATTTGCCAAGAGGTATGAGGGTTATTGGTACCACGTGGGTGTTCAGAAACAAGAAAGATGAAAGAGGAATAGTGATAAGGAATAAGGCAAGGCTTGTGGCTCACGGCTATACACAAGAAGAGGGAACTGATTATGAAGAAGTTTTTGCACCTGTTGAAAGGATTGAGGCAATAAGGCTTTTTCTAGTTTATGCTTCATTCATGGGATTCATGGTATATCAGATGGATGTGAAGAGTGCCTTCCTATATGGTACTATTGATGAGGAGGTATATGTTTCTCAACCTCCAGGTTTCATTGACCCTGATCATCCAGACAAGGTTTACAAGGTGGTGAAAGCTCTTTATGGCTTGCATCAAGCTCCAAGAGCTTGGTATGAAACCTTAGCTGCTTATCTTTTGAAGAATGGGTTTCATAGAGGCAAGATTGATCAGACTCTGTGGAACGGGTTTTATGTTCGATTGAGATATTTATGTATTGAATGTGTTTAGCATGCGGAATCTACTACAACACACTTAAAAGAACACAAGGTGGTGAGTTTATGTAAACGTGAGAATGCAATGAAAAAATAACACAACTTTGGTTTAACACAATATGATTCAATATTATTGATGAAATAATACGGATGATCTAAGTATCACCGGGATTACAAAGTAATCTTGAATCTTAAGATTGTAAAAGGATTTGTGATTTGAAGTAACTAAGTTACTTGAGAGATAGTTTGGTTTTTGGTTATTGGTTGTGTAAGATGCATGCATGAAGTGGTGACTAAGATATCCTTTTATAAGATAAGGATATCTTATTACAAGAGTGTCAAGTGGTTGAATATAAAACTATACTTTGACTATATTGGCGCCTACAATTAAATACAACTACCAATGTAAAACTCTGCCATATTCTTCTGTGAACCACAGAGGACTACACTACTTCTACATAACGTATAACTTTGTACAAAGACTAATAATTCAACTAAATATCTATTACAAAATATCTAATCGACTTGACATAAGCTTGGCAGGCTCTTCATCAACCAGCAGTACCTTCTACCCAGAAGGTACTGGTAGAACATCTTTATACACTTCAAAATCAACTAGCAGGCTCTTCAACATCTTTGGCAGGCTCTTTGACTTTGATCATTTTATTCCCAACAATCCTCCCCTAAACTTGTTATTTCCATTAAAATACACAAGTTTCTGATGAATAAAATACATACCTTGAGGATTTGAGAGAACTCTTCCAAAAACCTTCATTCTCTGTTCTTCCTTTTTCTTTCATATTGCTTAGATATGCTCCTTAGCAAACTCTGAACAATTTCTGAGTTCTCATCATCTTTGTCACACCTTAATCTCTTGGAGATCATGGTTTTAAGCACTTCATAACTAAGTGGATACTCTTTCTCAGCCAACATAAAGAGTTCTATCCCACTCTGTGTGAAAAGGTGATGAATGTTGCTATGGCTTAGAAATTCCCAAGTTGTTGAAGGATCATAATAGGGAAATTTCCAATGAACATCTTTGGGTTTAGGATCAAACATCCTATTGAATTCTACCCATAGTTCCTGTTCCTTAGCATCTGAACTAGAAGTTGTGTCTAGCCTAATCTGCACTAGATTCCACAATTCTTCCAAGTCTGCTCTGTCACATGCTCTAACTAAATTTTCAAAATTCTTGAAGATAGCAAACTGACCCCCAACCCTTGTTACTTTCCATGATTTTCCTAATCTATCATGGTTGATCTCCCAATCAATAATAGGTCATCTACAGCTAATTAGATCAGCATGTATGATTGTAGGCAAAGTAATCAACAATTTACTTACTTGCTCTATGTCCAATTTTGCTACTTCTTTCTTCTGAGCATCCTTCTTCTTCATTGAGGGGTGTACATCAGATGGAACATTATAGTAAAGACTTTTGTAGGCTTGTAGATACAGGAAGAAGATTTCATCAGCAGATTTCTTCTTTAGTTGATAATCAGTCCAATTTGCCTGATTCTTCAGAAACCTTTTCATAAAAATCACCTGATCTTTCTGAGCTTGTCCTACCTTGAAACCTCTCTTCTGACTTTCCTTCATCTTCTCAAAAATGTCAGCCAAAGCTGCTTCTTTATACTTCTTGTTGATGAAAGATTCAAGTGCTTCTGTTTTCTCATCAGAATTGAGTGTCTTGTCATTTACTATATTTGCTGCTTGACCTTTCACAATTGGATCATTATTGATAATCCATAGCATCTGTGCATCAAAGGTCTCTTGAGCAATTTGAGTGTCAAGAAGAGTCTGAGCAGCATCTTCAGCATCTTTCTGCTCTTTCATTACTTGAAGCATTCTTGAAGCTTCAATAGCTCTTAGCTCTTCTTCATGAACTCTTTTGGCCTCTTCTTCTCCTAAAGCCATTTGAATTTGCTGAGTTCTTTTCAACTTCTTGGACTTTGGCTCATCTTCAATCATAATGCCTTTGCCCTTATCCTTTGGAGTTGGTGCTTGTGATGGAGCAGAGGATTGCTCATCAGCAACTAAAACCCTCTTTCTTTTGTACACTTTCTCAGCAGACCCTTTGTACCCCATAGCCAATAGCCTTTCTCTCCTAGCAGGCTCTTCTTCTGGCCTAGTAGGCTCTTGCCCTGCTTCAACAGGCTCTTCATCATAAACTTGAGTTCCATCATGGAATTCAAATTGAGCCTCTTCCTCATCTTCAGAACTATCCTTCCTCCCCTTTTTGGAAGAGTGACCTATCCTATCATCATCTGACTTCGAAGAACTAGATAAAACAGTCTTTGCAGATCTTTTACCCTTCAACTTCTTCACTTCACCTTCCAATTTCTTTACCCTTTTGACCAATTTGATGTTGATCTCAGAAAACTTCTTGCTTTGATTTTTAAGAGCATTCTCTAAGAACTTCACCTTGTCTTTCAGTTCTTGCATTGTCTGAGGTGAGTGGGGTTATGATACATGATGTGATGATGTTGGTGGTGTTGGTGATGGTACTGTAGATGGTATTGGTGTTGTTTGATGTGTTGGTGAAATGTACCCATGTGAAGAACTAGATGATTGTGTTTCAGCTGATGGTGTTGGTTCTTCTGGATGTTGTGGTAACATTTCATCCAAAAGTGGTATTTCTTCCCCTCTAAAACCAATTCTCATATTTGAAAATACTTTGTGAGAAAGTTTTGGTGTATCATAAATTGAGTCTGTGGGAAGTAACAAATGTTTTAATTTTGCAGTGATGCACCCAATAAATCTTGGATACATCAAAAACTTTGTTTCACTTTTCACATTTTTAATCAATCCTTCAAAAATATGTTTTGAAAAATTGTATTTTCTGTTTGTGGCTAAGCAAATGAGAGCAGAAGCCATGTTTCCACTAAATTGCTCCCAAGAGGTTTTCTTCTGGCTCAAACAGTGAAGGATTGTGTGAATCAAAAATCTCCATTGTGGAGTAAGATGCTTTTTCAGAAAAGTGAGTTTGTTAGACTCAGCATGATACCCCATTCTTTGTAAATTTTCAAAAATTTCAGTATCTGGTAACTGACTAATACCATCAGAATCATCCAAATGAAGATGCCTTCTTATGGATGACTCAGTAAGAGTCAAATGTTTACCATCCACTTTGGCCTTAATTCTTTGTTCCCCATTTTCAGAAGTTTTAATTTTAGCAGATTGCCAAAATTGTAAAATTTGATTTTCATAAATAGTGGGATTGACTAGCAAAGCAAACCTGATGTAGGAGTTGTTTAAAAAGTCCACTACTTGATGAAATGAGGCATTATCCGCTGACTTCTCCAAAAATGCTAACTGATTGTGACGTTGGACAAAATCTAGAACAACTGTGGAAGCCATAATGAAAATTTTGAAAATGATGGTGGGATTTGTTGGTAGTACTGGTAGAAGATGAAAGGTGTATGTGAATTATGATAATGACTGATGAAAGAAGATATGAGAGAATTACTTTTAACCGACAATAAGAAAGATTATAATAAGTAAATGTATAGGCGGTTAAAAAGATCTTTTATATGTGAAATATAATATAATATAATCATCAGTAATTTACATAACTACCCCAACGGCTAAATTTAACTACCAGGCCTAATGGCTAAAACTTTTTCTGACAGGCTCAACGGCTATATAGCAGTACCTTTTTATACTAGCAGTACCAATTTTGAACTACCAGTACCTTTGAAAGTTTTATAAAAATCCCTTATAGTTTTTAGCAAACTACCAGCTATCAACGGATTTGAGTTGTCTTTACCAAAAGCCGTTTGCTTAAGGACTAGCTAACTATTTACAATTAAGTATGGTTAGTTAACAACCATATAGTTTTTGGTAAACTATCAACCATCAACGGATTTGATTTGTCTTTACCAAAAGCCGTTTGCTTAAGGACTAGCCAACTCTTTAGTTTGTAAAAACTTGGTGAGTGGAATACCAAAAGCCATGATGGCCCAAAGATGGTGCAATTTCCTTGGATGGAGGAAATTTAAAAAGGCAATGATGCTGTGTATGTTGGATGATTGGTTCAACAATTGAAATCATCTAATGTCATGCCTTTGAGTTGAAACTTTCCTTAGGTTGATCTAGATAGAACTTTCTCCTTGAGAAATGCTTCATCCCTTCTAGATATGTGATCTAACTCTCTCTTTTTCAACTCTGCATCATCTTGTATGCTCTTGTCTTTCCTTTCATAAATTGGTTTTTCTTCCATTCTGGCCTATTAATTCCTCCCCTGAGATTGTTATCTCTACTGAAATGAATATAACTTTTGTTGCTCCTTTTTGTTTGGAAGAACTCTTGTTTTGTTATCAACCTGAAATGTGTTAGTTGCAAACCAAAAGAACAAAGTGCAAAGCACTTGATCTATAGTATTTTAAACATTCAAGTATCAATATGAACAAAACATAGTTATTTTATATCAGTAGGACCAATTATGAATTAACAGGACCTTTTGACTAACTAGCAGTACCATGTTTAAAATCCAATACCAGTTAATTTTATGAACAAAAACATATGATTTTCAAAGATTTATCATTCCAATACCTCCTACAAGATATTTGAATCTACCTAAATCAAAAGCTTTGGTGAGAAGGTCTGCATAATTCTTTTCAGAATCAATCTTAACTACTTGAATTAACCTCTTCTCATTGCAATCCCTTATGAAATGGTGTCTGATTTCAATATGTTTTGTTTTTGAGTGTTGAACTGGGTTTTTAATGATACAAATAGTACTGCTATTGTCAATATAAATAATGGTGTTAAGAAAATTGTACCCATAGTCAAGCATTTGATTTTGGATCCAAAGAACTTGCCCACAACAACTTGCACCAGCAACATATTCTGCTTCAGTTGTAGAATTGGCCACCATTGTTTGTTTCTTGCATTGCCAAGAGATTAGTCTGCAACCAAGAAATTGACATCCACCAGTTGTAGATTTTCTGTCTAGAGTTGCACCAGCATAGTCACTATCCGAATAAGCCACCAATTCAAAAGATGATTCCCTTGGATACCAAAGACCCAACCTAGGTTGACCCTTAAGATATCTAAAGATTCTTTTGACTGCTGTGAGATGAGAGATTTTGGGATGTATTTGAAACCTTGCACACACACATACTGAGAACATGATGTCTGGTCTTGATGATGTAAGGTACATCAAAGACCCAATCATTGATCTATAATTGTGCAAATCCATATCTTCTCCTTCAGCATCCTTGAGTAGCCCTTTGTCTGGATCCATTGGTGTACTTGCAACTTTAGAATCAGTAAAATTAAATTTCCTTAGGATCTCTGCTACATACTTATCTTGGCTGATAAATATGCCTTCTTTGGATTGTTTCACTTGGAGACCCAAAAAGAAAGTAAGTTCCCCCATGGAACTCATTTCAAACTTACTGTGCATAAGTTTTTCAAATTGTACACATAAGTCTTGGTTTGTTGATCCAAAGATTATGTCATCAACATAAATCTGTACTAGCAAGATGTCTTTCTTTGTTCTTTTGATGAACAAAGTTGGATCAATCCTGCCTCTTTGGAATCCACTTTCTAGTAGAAAATAAGCCAATGTTTCATACCATGCCCTAGGAGCTTGGTGTAGTCCATACAATGCCTTGGTAACTTTATAAACTTTGTCTGGATACTCTGCATCAATGAAGCCTAGAGGTTGAGATACATATACTGGTTCTTCAATTTCACCATATAAAAATGCACTCTTAACATCCATTTGATAGACAGTGAAGCCTATGAATGAAGCATAGGCCAAGAAAAGCCTAATTGCTTCAAGTCTTGCAACTGGAGCAAACACTTCTTCATAATCTACCCCTTCTTCTTGAGTATATCCTTGTGCTACCAATCTAGCCTTGTTTCTGATCACTATACCCCTTTCATCTTTCTTGTTTCTGAACACCCATTTGGTTTCAATTGCACTATGACCTCTGGGCAAATCAACTAATATCCAAACCTTCTGAATCTTGAATTGGAGAAGCTCTTCTTGCATTGCTTCCACCCAACTTGCATCATCTAAAGCTTTGTTTATGTTTTTGGGTTCAGCCTGAGATAGAAAACATGAAAACAGGCATATATTGGAAGTATCATTATTCTTTTCTTCATAAATAGAGGAGATAAACCCTTCTTCTTCTGAAGATAAGACTTGAGATAAACCAACTTGAGATCTTGTTCTAACACCAGAAGTTATGCTTCCAATCACATCATCAGTTGAGTGATCTTTGAGAATTCTAGTGTTTGGTGTTTTAGGAACTTCATATGTAGATGGAAGATTGCTAATCCCCATCTCTTCTTGAAAAGAATCATCTATTTGAACATTCAATGGCTCAGCAGTACCAATACTTGAACTGGCAGGACCATCTGAAGAACTAGCAGTACCATTGTCATTAGCACCACCTTCTTGATTCTCTTGATTCTTAGTTCCTTGATCATCTTCATTGCCTTCATTTGTTGTGTTTGAAGGTCCTTCTTGACTTGAAGATAGATCCATACTTTTCCAAATTGGCATCCAGATGTAATCTTGATCTTTAGGAGTTTCAACATTGTCTTCAAAACCTGCATCATCATTAGTATTTGTACCTGTAACAGGCACATAATTCATAGATTCTGAAAGCCTATCAACATCAAACATCCAATCTGGTCCAATTCCTTTCACATTTGTTAGTTTCTCTTGAAACTCTATGTGAAGATTCTCTTCTACTAGCCTAGTGCAAGTGTTAAACACTCTATAGGCCTTACTCTGCAAGGAATACCCTATCAAATAGCCAACATCTGCTTTTCCATCAAATTTGCCTAAATGATCTTTGGTATTTAGAATAGTGACATGACAACCAAAAGGTCTCATAAAACTTAAAGATGGTTTTCTACCAAAGAAAAGTTCATAAGGTGTCTTTCTATGTGGCTTTGTCACAAGAACCCTGTTTTGTACATAACAAGCAGTACCAACTGCTTCAGCCCAAAATGAAATAGGCAACTTAGAGTCTACTAACATAGTTCTAGCAGCCTCTATAAGTGTTCTATTCTTTCTTTCTGCTACTTCATTTTGCTGAGGAGTTCTAGCTACACTAAACTCTCTTTTTATGCCTTTTTCCTTGCAAAAGTCATCCATTACTCTATTCTTGAACTCTGTCCCATTGTCACACTTGATGACCTTGACCTTCTTATCAGATTGGTTTTCTACCTCAGTGATATAGGTTTTAAGTATCTCACTAGTTTCATGTTTAGATCTTAAGAAGAAAACCTATGAAAATCTGCTATAGTCATCAGTAACAACCAGACAATATCTTTTTCCATTCAAGCTGCACACATTAGTAGGACCAAAGAGATCCATATGAAGCATATGTAAAGCCTGAGAAATAGAGTTTTGGGTCTTGGGCTTACAAGAAGCTCTATGTTGTTTGCCTTTTAGACAGTCAACACAAGTTTGGTCGTTTTGGAAAATCTTTTTGGGTAAACCTCTTACTAAATCATATTTTGCAATAGTGTTGATTGTTTTAAAGTTTACATGACCAAGCCTTCTATGCCAAAGCATAGATTCATCCAATGAGGCTTTTGCTACCAAACAAGTTAAACCTTCCTTGGGATCAATGTTCTTTAAATTGACACTATACATATTGTTCCTTTTTGGAATTTTAAAAAGGATCTGACTCTCATCAGGCATCTTAAAATCAGAAGAAAGAACCATACATTCATTGTCAGTAAAAAGAACATTGTTCTTTTTGTCACACATTTGTGAGACACTAAGAAGATTAAACTGAAGTTCTTTCACAAAATACACATTTTCAAAATCTAGTTTACTGGTTTTGATAGTACCTTTACCAGTGATCTTTCCTTTTATTCCTCCCCCAAAGGTAACATATCCTCCATCAAAAGTTTTGAAGTCTGAGAGGAATGACATGTTGCCTGTCATGTGCCTTGAACATCCACTATCAACATATCCTTGATCTTCAATATCAGTTGAATGTTCCTGCACATGAATAAACATATTAGTTTCCTTGGGGTACCCAAGCCATGACAGACTTGGGTTTGCCTCTTGCATCAATGAAATCAAACCTTTTCAGGATTGTTGATGCACCTTTTGATTGGATTGGTTTCCAAATCCAACATGCTGAGGACTTAACAGCACTTTCCCTTTTAATCCATTGTGTGGTCTTTGGTCTATCAGTACCAATTTTGGTAATACCAATCTTGGCAGTACCATTTGGTCTAGCAGGACCTTTGGTTTTTGGTTTCCAAATTTGTGTTTTGACCACAGATTTCTTTTGAATAGGACTATTCACAACTTTTGGTACACATTTGAAAGTGTTTCTTGTACCCTTATCAGTTGGTTTTGCAATAACAGGCTTATTTTGTCTAACAGTATGTTTAACATTTGAGGTGTTAGACTTAACAAAACTTTTTCTGGGGTGAGTAACATTTGTTTTAGACTTTGATTTACTCCCAGAAACCCATTTATTACAATAAGCATGAAGATGATTAAAGCTACCACAATAATAACAAGCCTTATTGAACATAACAAAGTCATCACCTAGTTGTTGTGACTTAAGGTTGTTCCAATTTCTTTGGCTTCCCCTAGGTTTGTTATTACAATTTTTACAACTTTCAACTGTTTTCAAAATAGCTTTAGCCTTAGCTTTAACTTCTACTTTCTTAGGACTGATTGGTCCTACTTTTATTCCTTTGATAGGAATAGTCTGATCTTCATCATCATCAGATACCCAATCTTCAATAATTAGGACATCTGGTCTCTTATCAGTGATCACTTTAGAGAGTGGGGCATTCTTAGCACTCTCAGAAGGTTCACTTGTCACTACAGGTTTAGCCAATGGTTTAATGACTTCATGCACACCTGATTCAGCAAGATCTGATCCTGGAGGACAAGGAATTCCTCTATAAGGAGGTGGACATTCATTGTATCCTATCCCTGATTTTATTCTTTTATTCATCTGATTCTCTACTATGCTCCTAGTACACTCAGAAGCATTTTCCAATCTAGTAACAGTCAGTTGAATATTATCTCTAGCCAAAGTTACTTTAGTGCACTCATTCCTCACCATTTCTATTTCTGAATCTTTCAAAAATATTTGTCTATTAAGAGCAGATTTAGTATCAGAAAATGTGAGTTCATTTTCTCTATAGTGAATGAGTTGTTTTTCTAGTTTGGCCATACCACACTGATGGTTAAATAATGTTTGTTGGGTTTTTTCTGTGTTCTAATACTTCTGTATCATAAGATTTTCTTATAATTTCTAATTCTTTAAGAAATTCACAATTATTAGAACATTTGATAGTTTGTACCTCAGGGGTGGAGAATGCCATCAAAGCCAATTCATCAGAAGTTGACTCATCTTCACCCATGAAACTCCAATCAAAACCCATGCCATCAATAGCAACCATTGCTTTTGGCTCAGCAACTTCAACAACCTTACTCTTTCTTTCAAAGCTTCCTCTCTTCTCAAAGCTTTCTTTATTTCTGTTGTCAAACCCTCTACCCTTGTCATCCTGCTTCTTAGGTCTTCTACACTCTCTAGAGTAGTGACCTTTCATGTGGCAGTTGTAACACTCCACCTTTGACTTATCATAGCCAGCAGGCTCATTTCCATTTATCATTATCTTCTTGCCAGTCCTCATCATCAACTTCTTAGCTCTAATGCTTAAAAGTGAAAGTTGCCACTTTATGTCCATCTCTTCAAGATCATCAGGATGAATCTCTTGAATATCTTCAAATGTTAGGATGGACCCATTGCGTTGAGATGTAAGAAAAGCACACCCTATTGTTTCATCTAAAATGGATTTGGTACTACCAGAAGCACTAGTAGTACCAAAGGTTGCGTTGGCAGTACCTTCTTCTCTGCCACCTTTATCTTCATTATCAATCTTTGAGATGCTTGGGGATGAAACAAAAGCCATATTTCCTGAACTTGACCCAGTAGTCTTCTTTACTTCATGTTCTACAATTTTGAAATTGTTGTAGAGATCATTGAGACTCATCTGGTCAATATCTGACTTGTTCTTCCATACAATGACATGCATAGACCATTCTGAAGGTAAACTCCTATGAAATTTAGAGTTTAGGTCTTCTTGAGTTATCATCACTTCATGGATGGCTAACTGACTTGCAAGCTTCTGAAGTCTATTGAACATACTGTCCAAAGACTCGTTGGTTGTGGCTATGAAGTTCTCAAATTGTTGTTTGATAAGTGTTTTCTGTGTTTTCTTGGTAGCATCATTACCACCAAACCTAGCCACAATAGCTTCAAAAAGGGTTTTGGCATCTTTGCATTTGTTAAAGATCAGAAGTTGATCATTTGGAATAGTCATCAGTAACATACTCCTTGCTTTTAAATCATTTCTCTTCTGAATCTTTTCATCTGCATTTGATGGTTGGTCTTGTATTCTTGTTACAAGAGCATCATTTACTGTTGTAGTGGTGATTTGGGGTTTAAATGAATTGCCTTGTTCAATGATCTCCCAAAGTGCATAATCCTGCACTTGAAAGTATTGTTCTACCCTTAGTCGCCACATTTCAAACTCATTTTGCTTAAGTAATGGAAGTTTAGCTGCAACATTTGTTTGAATATGTTCAACATCCATTGTTCTTTTAAATTAGTAAATATCAAGCCTAGCTCTGATACCACTTGTGGAACGGGTTTTATGTTCGATTGAGATATTTATGTATTGAATGTGTTTAGCATGCGGAATCTACTACAACACACTTAAAAGAACACAAGGTGGTGAGTTTATGTAAACGTGAGAATGCAATGAACAAATAACACAACTTTGGTTTAACACAATATGATTCAATATTATTGATGAAATAATACGGATGATCTAAGTATCACCGGGATTACAAAGTAATCTTGAATCTTAAGATTGTAAAAGGATTTGTGATTTGAAGTAACTAAGTTACTTGAGAGATAGTTTGGTTTTTGGTTATTGGTTGTGTAAGATGCATGCATGAAGTGGTGACTAAGATATCCTTTTATAAGATAAGGATATCTTATTACAAGAGTGTCAAGTGGTTGAATATAAAACTATACTTTGACTATATTGGCGCCTACAATTAAATACAACTACCAATGTACAACTCTGCCATATTCTTCTGTGAACCAAAGAGGACTACACTACTTCTACATAACGTATAACTTTGTACAAAGACTAATAATTCAACTAAATATCTATTACAAAATATCTAATCGACTTGACATAAGCTTGGCAGGCTCTTTATCAACCAGCAGTACCTTCTACCCAGAAGGTACTGGTAGAACATCTTTATACACTTCAAAATCAACTAGCAGGCTCTTCAACATCTTTGGCAGGCTCTTTGACTTTGATCATTTTATTCCCAACAGAATCTTTTTATCAAGAAGAACAAGGGTGATATCTTATTAGTTCAAGTATATATAGATGATATCATTTTTGGTTCTACCAAGAAGGAGATGTGCAAAGAGTTTGAAAAATTGATGAAGGATCAGTTCCAAATGAGTTCTATGGGTGAACTTACTTTCTTTTTGGGGCTCCAAGTGCAGTAGAAACCCCAAGGAATATTTATCAGCCAAGATAAATATGTAGCTAAAATATTGAGGAAGTTTTTGTTTACAGATGCTTAAGTTGCTAGTACACCTGCTGATAAGGAGACACATTTGCTTTTGAAAGATCAAAGTGGTGAAGCTGTGGATGTACACACTTACAGGTCTATGATTGGATCTTTGATGTATCTCACATCATCTAGACCTAATATTATGTTTGCAGTATGTGCTTGTGCAAGGTTTCAAGTCACTCCCAAGGTGTCTCATTTAACAGCAGTGAAGAGAATCTTTAGGTACCTTAAAGGTCAACCTAATTTAGGTCTATGGTATCCCAAAGACTCTCCATTTGATTTCGTGGCGCACTCAGACATTGATTGTGCTGGTGCTAGTATGGATAGGAAGTCAACAACTGGTGGTTGTCAGTTCCTAAGATGCAGACTTATATCATGGCAGTGCAAAAAGCAAACTATGGTGGCCACTTCTACAACTGAAGCTGAATATGTGGCTACTACTAGTTGTTGTGCTCAAGTACTTTGGATTCAAATCAGATGCTTGATTATGGGTATAACTTTTTGCAAACAATTATTTTCATTGACAATAGCAGTACAATGTGTATTGTTAAAAATCCAGTTCAGCATTCTAAAACTAAACACATAGAGATTAGACATCACTTCATTAGAGATTGCAATGAGAAAAAGTTAATTCAAGTTGTCAAAATTCATACAGATGACAACTTTGCTGATTTATTAACTAAAGGTTTTGATGTGGGGAGGTTTCAGTTCTTCGCTGCAGGAATTGGAATGCTTGACCCTTAAAGTTTTTAATCTCTAAAAGTTTTGCTATGTTAATGGATTTGTACTGCTAGGGTTGTCAATTTGTACTGCTAGGTATTATTTGTACTGCTAGTACAAATTAAGTCTGTTGTGTAGAACTGTTAGTCATTATTGCTAACTATTATGTGGAAAATACTTTGCTTTGTGTTTTCTTTGGTTTTGGACTAACATTTACAGGTTGAGAAAGTACTTTGAGGTGGATTGTGCTTCGACTGTGTTATGCTTTGGATGTACATTGTGTGTCTCTTACCACACAACAAATGGTTATTGGTTCACCATGTCTAACACACATCAAGAACCAACTAGTCCAGAGCAAACGGTTTATGGTAAAGACTCATCAAACCCGTTTATGGTTGATAGTTTACCAAAAACTATATGGTTCTCAACTCACCATACTTCACAGTGAAGAGTTGGCTAGTCCAAAGCAAACGGCTATTGGTAAAGACATATCAAATCCATTGATAGCTGATAGTTTGCTAAAAACTATGAGTGGGCAGTATTATTTTAAATCAAGTTAAGTTTCTACTCCTCCTTGAAATTTTTGTCAAAAAGTTTGTACTGCTAGGCAACAGTTTGTGCTGCTAGCGTAAAATTTTGTACTGCTAAACTAGTCGTTACAACTGTTGTATCAGTAACTAATTTTTAATATAGGCGTTGGGTAAAACCGTTTGTTACCATACTTATAGGGTTTTTCTAAAAGGATAATTATCTTCTTTCTACATTTTCACTTATTCTTTTTCTTAAGATAATTATCATTCTTGCGCGAAAGTCTGAAACTCTACTAGTATATCTATAAAATCCCAATTGGCTTATTACATCTTTAATTCAACCACAAACGGTCAGTTTTCTGTCACAAATTGTTTACATCACTATGGCTAATTTGGAATTCGTTAAGTCTCACAATCAGGTGGCTTACTTGGAGAAAACAGAGAAGGGTGATGGATCAACTTTTTATGAGATTGTGGACTTTCTGAACACAACTCACATAAGGTATGCTCTTACTTGTAACCCTACTCTTTATGTCTCTCAAATCACAATGTTTTGGCAAACTGCAACTGTCAAAACTAGTGAGAATGGAGACAAAGAAATACATGCAACAATTGATGGCATAAAATTCATTGTTACTGAGAAATCTGTTAGGAGATATCTCAAATTAGCAGATTCCTATGGTATTCATGATTTGCCAAACATTGAAATTTGGCAAGAAATTGCTAAAATGGGGTATGATACATCTGATCATAAATTTACTTTTCAAAAAGGATGTTTCTCACCCCAATGGAGGTTTTTCATCCATACTCTCTTACACTGCATAAGTCCTAAGAAAACCTCTTGGGAGCAATTCAGTAGCAATATTGCTATTGCTCTCATTTGTTTATCTACAAATAAGATTTATGATTTTTCAAAACTGATTTTTTAGGGTATGGTGAGTAATGTCCAAAGTAAATCCATGTTTTTTATGTATCCAAGATTTGTGCAAACCTTTTTGAATAAAAGAAAGAATGAATTGAAATCTCATAAGAAAACCTTTCCAACACCGTGCCTGCAATAAAAACTCTTTCAGAATATGGCAATGGCAAATAGACTTTTCAATGGAGTGGTCACACCTCTTTTTCCTGAAATGTTGGAAAGGATTCAATCTTTTCAGGGTGAAGGGTCGGTCAACCCAGCTGAGCCTCAACACACACCCATTATGGTTCCATCAATCTCACATACACACCCTGTTACAATCACTTATAGGAGAAGAACCAGACAGGAAACTATGGTACCTCAGCCTAGTTCTCCTTCTCATATTCATGCAGCAGATGAGGTTGCCTATGGCAGAATGAAAAGGGCTATCACTACTGTGTCAGGTTTAGTAGCCTCACAGGACAGTGATAACATTGATAAGACCCCTTCCATGGCAACACTTAATGTGTCTGATCCTATTGGATTGGATGCAGGTGGTGGAATCCCTAGCCCAATGGAACATGTGGGTGGCTCAGGAGTACTACCTAGTCCAACTAGGGAAGAAACTGAGTCTATGTCCAAAGATACACCTGTCCCAAAAGGTAATACATTTGGAAGTGTTGAGGAAAGTGTGAAACTAACTGAATTGATGGATCTATGTACCACCTTGTCAACTAAGGTATCTGTTTTGGAAAATGATCTAAAGAAAACCAAGCTGCTCTATGGGAATGTCTATTCCAAGTTGGTGAAAAAGGTAAAAAGGCTTCAGGAAAAGGTCAAGCAGTTGAAAGCTAGGAGAAAAGCCAACATAGTTGATTCCTCAAGTTCCTCAGATTCTGATGATGATTATGATGATATGGGAGATTCTTCCAAACAGGGGAGGAAAACAGAGTCAAAGATTCAGGGGAAGCAGCTTGACTTTGAAGAACATGAAACATGTGGTGATTTTGATGAAAGTCTTGATCAAGAAGATACTGCTGGTACAGAAGAAGGTACTGCTAGTATTGAGGAAGGTACTGCTGAGCAGATTGACTATGAAAGACTAATAGCAGAAAAAAGAAAGGCTCTAATGTCAGAATATGATACTGAGCAACCAAGACAGTTGAAGAAAAGAACAATTCAACAAATAGCTTTTGATGAAGAGGTTGCAAGAAAAGTACATGAAGATATTTGATGTGCGTGTGTATTGCTCTAATTTTTATATCCACGGTGTGTCGTTGTGGTTTTAGCAGTATTCAAGTTTTAAATTTATATTTAGCCGACTTATCAATATAACACACACTTTAACGAGCAGTGTACCCGGTCAGTATGAATATAATGGTAAGTAGAGTGTCGATCACTAAGATTGGAACGTATTATCTAGTTATTCTAATCAGTATTTTAATATCTTAAGTTAGCTATACAACCTAATCTAACGCAAGGGGGTTCAGCCTGAGAGACTGGCACGGTTTGGTTATGATTAAATATAATAAACTAAACTAATAGGCATGAATCAGCGATTAGCACACATGTACACAGATAAATACTTGAGACAATAAGAAGACCTGTCCTGATAATTAAGTAGCTTGTCACTTGTTTTATTGCTAGTTTTATATGAAGTGTATAGTTCGATGCGACGCACCGAGAGTTAAACCTTTCTCGTTGGCTCTAATCTTATCGGCGAGTAAACCCTTAATGATTACTTATGTCTATCCTGTTTATTAAAGACACACTAAAACAAATAGGCGAGGAAGGGGCATGGCGACCCAAGCAATGCTTAGCTAGACACAGAGGTTATCAATGCACTAATAAAAGTCACCAAAGACATCAACATATAAACTTTAATTAATGGGAAAGAAATTTTAAGGGGTGCCCATGGTTTTCCGTAGTCACATGGAATCGGCCCATCAATCCTGATGAATTAAAGTGTACTAATACAATAAAACAAAACTACTTAATGAATTGAATACATGCAGGACCTTCTTACAGCTCTTTTATCTTCGTTCAAGGTGTGTCTTGTGCTGATAATTCGTCTGATTCGGCTGTCTTCTGCTAAGTCTCGTACTAGGTATATTGCACTAGGTATTTTGCACGAACCACAAAATTGTCTGACTTTGGGGTATTTATAGTTTCTGTCTGAGGGTTAGATGCGGCGCATAGGATAAGTAGATGCGGCGCATTGACTTAACTTCGCGTGGGGTCCAAGATTAATATATTCAGGAATATTCTTACACCGCCTTAAGATGTGGCGTAACTTCATTCTTATATGCGGCGCATGTCCTTTGCCGTCTTGGATCGTAACTTGTGAAATCTTGATAGTGATGCGCCGTATGTAAGAAGTAGGATGCGGCATATCTGGAGCAGAATGGTCTTGATCTTGTACATTTCAGTAGACTCTTAACTTCTTGCTTGTTTTGCTCCATAATTAGTCCAAAATCGCCAAGTTTCACATAGTACTTGTTTTTACCTGAGAATTACAAAAGTAAACATTGACGTATCAATTCTCATAGATAATATAATAAAACAAGTCAAATAAATAGGATAAATGATGGTAATAAAATGTACTTATTTGAGTTCATCAATATTGCTTCTGATGCAGAAATGGCTTAACAAGTTCGTGAAGAGCAAATTCAGATGATCCTTGATGCTGATGAAGTACTAAAGGCCAAAGTTCATGAGCTCAAAGCTGATAAAAGTCTAACTGTTGAAGAAAGATCAATACAGCTTGCAGATTTGATCAACTCAAAGCAAGAAGATGAAGCATTAAAGGAGTTGATGGAAACTATCAAGAAGAATCAAAGCAAGAAGAAATCTGTAAGAAAACCTACAAGAGCTCAACAAATTAGTCATATGAAGATGTACCTTAGGCATCAAGTTAATTGGACAGCTGATCAGTTGAAGGGAAAATGACAAGAAGAGATAGAGAGGCTGTACCACATTGCTTATAAGAAAATTCAAGCATTAGGCCATTTGGTACTGAAGAAGCTAGCAGAGTCACCAAAAGAGCAGGAATCTCTTTAGAATCAGAAACATCTAAGAAGCAAAAGACTACAGAAGAGAATCTAACACATGAACAGCTCAAACAAATGATGGTGATTTTCCCTGAAGTAATTTATGCATATCCCATTCAAGCTAAGCACCCCATTATTGATTGGGAGGTTCATACTGATGAGTTTGGCAAAGGATGGAAGATTATAAGAATTGATGGAATTTCTGCAGTTTATAAGTGTTTTGAAGACTTGATCAGAGCTTTTGATAGAGAAGACTTGGATTAGTTATGGGAATTAGTTCAAGCCAGATTCAACTTATCTGAAATTGCAGATGACAAGGAGAAAGAGTTATGGGTTGAATTGAAGAGGTTGTTTGAACCATATCCAACTGTTATGTATTGAAAGTTTGAAGCACATAATCTACGTACAATATGGAAGCTGTATGATACATGTGGAGTACACCATGTATCTACACAAGCAGGAGTAGATGTCTTCATGTTAGTAGAGAAGGAATATCCTCTGAGATCAAGAACTCTTATTGTAATGTTATCTGTCAAGTTGAGAGTTGATGAAGATTCAGAGATGGCTAGAGAAATACTTTAGCAAATTCACAATCAATGTGAAGTGGAAATGAAAGCAGGTAGACAAAGAAGATAAGTGTTTGAAAGAATTCCCCCATCACCAAAGTTGGAGTTTAATTGAAGAAACTTAGTGATTTGCAGAGAAATCATAAGTTTAGGGGAGGATTGTTGGGAATTAAACCAACAGTTAGTACTGCCAGGCTTAGAGTTTGAACTGCTAGAGAATAACACTAGAAGTACTAACTGAGTTAGTACTGCTAGCACAAATGGTTTGTACTGCTTATAAAGACTGTGATGAAGACAGATGTGTGAAGTGATAAGTATAGAAAAGATTATGTGAATATCTTATCTAGTTAGAATTATACGAATATTGTGTAGGTTATACTTATCTTGTAAAGGACTCCTTGTGCTATAAAAGGAGGTCCTAGGTTAGGTTTTCATGGGGTCAGTCATACATATTTGTGAAAAGCTTCAAGGTTGTAAACCCTAGTGATACTCAGATCACTCGTATTATCATCAATAATATTGAAGCTGTTTGTTTCGTTAAACACTCTTGCTCATATATATTCAATCACTGTTTCATTCATACATCACATATACAATATCTTCTAAGTATTAACTAGTAAATTCCGCGTGCTAGTTAGTATTAATTCAAAGTATCTCTAACACAAGGCGTGTGTTTAGATCCTCTCAAACTGTGCAATTTCTGGGTTACGTGATTGATAGTCAAGGCGTTCACGTGGATCCCACAAAGATTGAGTCAATAAAGGATTGGGCTACACCCACAACACCCACCGAAATACGCCAATTCTTAGGACTTGCCGATTATTACTGAAGGTTTATTGAAGGTTTCTCCATGATAGCGAAGAATTTAACTAAACTGACACAGAAGAATGTGAAGTACGACTGGGGAGATAAGGAGGAAGAAGCTTTTCAATTCCTTAAGGAGAAGTTGTGTAGTGCACCTATTTTGGACTTACCAGAAGGTAGTGAAGACTTTGTCATTTATTGCGACACTTCACACAAAGGTTTGGGAGCCGTGTTAATGCAGAGAGAGAAGGTGATAGCATATGCCTCTCGACAACTGAAAACCCACGTTAAAAACTACACGACCCATGACATAGAGTTAGACTCAATCGTGTTTGCACTTCAAATCTGGAGACACTATCTCTATGGCACAAAGTGTGTGGTGTACACCTACCACAAAAGCCTACAACACATCTTGAACCAAAAGGAGCTAAACATGAGACAGCGCCGATGGTTGGAATTGCTCAGTGATTACGATTGTGAGATCCGTTATCACCCAGGAAAGGCAAATGTAGTTGGCAATGCCCTCTGCAGAAAAGAGCGGATCAAACCTCTCAGAGTCAGATCGTTAGTGTAGAAAACTAGAAAGGGGGGGGGGGGTTGAATAGTTTTATCGATTAAAACTTCTTTTTAAAACTTATAGATCGACTTATGTCAATCTAGTTTTGACGTGTTGGATATTGATAGTATTAAAGCATATAAAACTAAGCTATGAGATAGAGTTAGAGAGACACAACCACAACACAAGTATTTATAGTGGTTCGGCTACAGGGTCACCTTCCTTGCCCTACTCCACTCCCCGAGTCACCTACTCAAGAGTTTGTAAACACTTCACAACACAAACTCCTTTCACTTGGCAGAGAAGCCTTCATAACGTTGCTTACACTTTATCCGGTACAAAGCTAGATACCAGGCTTTTCCACGAGGTAAAGCCAAACCTTAGTCACCTACACTTTATCCGGTACAAGGTTAGATACTGGGTCCTTAGCACGGCGGGACAAACCAACCCACCTAGCACAACATGACTAACGGATCCAAAGTCCTTTTACACCTAATGACTCAACACATCTACAACACTCTTTTGAGAAGAAGAAAGAACAAGATGCACTTCGGTGATATTGGAAGAGAAGAATCCTAGCAACTCATATCAAAAGCTTGCAAGTCTTCGAGAGGTTGTGATCTCGCCTTTTGGAAGGAACCTAGAGAATCACAAAGAGAGACTACAAAGAAAGATCCTTGGATCTGAGGTTAGAGAACTTACAATGTAGAGAGAAGATATATCTAAGTGGGGTAATAAACAAGAGAGAAATGGCTCAGTATTTATAGGCAAAACTGAGCACTGTTCACCCGGATCTGGCGGATCCCTTCCTAAAGGGATCCGGCCAGTGTAATCCAAGGGATCCGGGTATCTGGTAGTACCAGTTCGGACTTTTGGTTTCAATTCTGGGTTTTGGGATATGGGATAAGGTCCATGGGTTAAGTGATGTCATGAATGATGTCAAATGCATCTTGGGTCATGGGTCATGGACTTTGGGTTATGGGTTATGGACTTTGGATCATGGGTCATGGGTTTTACCCATTATGGATGTCATGCATGATCTCATGCAATGGGTCATAGGTTATGGGTTAAGCTCCATGGGTTATGGGCTACGGACTTGGTTTTTGGGTCATGGATAGTCCAAGTCTTTTCCTAGTTAATTTACAAGCAACATGTATTTTATAAAATGTAAGTAACTAGTTTACTTAAGTGTTTTTATAAAATGGTTTTGGTTTTATGTAAACTTGTTAACTAAATATGTTTAAGGTTTACTTGTTTAATGAAACGAGTTAGTAAGATTTTGGCTTAAAGCGTTTACGTATTCTATCTATCTCGTTAAAATGATTTTACGTTTATTATCGACAAAACATTAGAAGATCGTAAAATATAAATAAACGTTTTTAAGTTTTATTTGATGACAAAACATAAAATTATTTTAGGTAAAAGGATAAAATTCGTAAATTTGAATTTAAGCTTTTACACTTTTCTCCCCCTTTTTGTCGAAACAAAAAGAGTGTCGAAAAGAAACTAACCCGAGTGCAAGTTTTAAAGATGTAAATATGGAGCAAAAAAAGGTAAGAAGTGTTTAGTTGCTCCCCCTTGACGTTTGCTCCCCCTTGATGAGGGCGTCAAGTAATTAGGAAGACTAAACGTTATCATTTCAAATTATTTGCAATGTTTTTGCTTTGGGGAAACCTCCCCCTCATTGAGGGCGTCGAGTGCTCCATGTATATTTTTGAAAAACTACAAAACAATGGTTAGAAAAACAAGTATATGTTGTTCCTTTGAAAGGTTGGCTGCATAAAAATTTTGTTAGTTATGCGTTTGCCCAGATCCCACGGATCCTTTTCAGAAGGGATCCGCCAAGCATAAACTCAGGGATCCGGCTACCTACAATTATGTTAGCAGTAGAAGAGGATAGAAAGTGATATGAACACAAGTAATAAACACACCAAATATGTTCACATAAGCACATAGTCATGAAAAATCATTTAATAAACATAAGATAAATGATACAACAACGGTCAAATCTCTAAAAACTAAGAAAATGATCTTAACATGAAAAATTCCTATTGACTAAAATGAGGTCTAAGACAAAGGATAGTGAGACCACTTGTGCTTGCACTTCAAGGTTTTTCGGGAAGGTAAGGTTTGGTGAATTTCTTCAAGACGTTCAAAGAGATGTTAGAACATGAAACGTACTTCATCACATAGTTCATGAACTAAGGTTTGGACATGTTGACAATGGTCACAAGTATAATTTTGGTTTGTTTGTTGAGGTCCTAAGATAGAGGGTTGTTGAGACATGTTTGAGGTGGAAGCACCTAGATGGAAAGGTTGTAGATGTACCACGGGTGTTGGTTGAGAGGCATGTGTGGGTGGAAGTGTGTCATTGTTTGGTTGAGGTGGTTGATATGGTTGATATCTTCTCATTACCCAAAATGGGTCATTTGAGGGTGGAGGAGAGGAAGGCAAGTGATAACGCTCATTTTGTCTATGTTAGAGTCGCGTTATTTGTATATTTTTGTATATTATTTAGTTATGTTTATGAACATTTTGCGATTAAAAGATGTATCCAGGTTTAGGTACAAGGAAATATCAAGAATGACGAAGAAAAACCGATAAATCAAGAGACTATGCAAGAAAATATTGTCATCAATGATATTGATTCATGTTATGATTATTTCCTAGTACAAGTGGAGATTATGAAGACTTTCAATGAAAGAATGAGTCAAGATTAAGAGCTTAAAAATATTACTAAAAGATGGAGTTTTATGCCAACCCAAGGTTGAAATACATATGCGAATCAATACTCAACCCAAGGTTGAAGCTGAGGTCCCAACCCAAGGTTCTATAGCCCAACCTAAGGCTGAGCAGTCATCCCAGCCGCCGGCTGGAGGTCCCAACCGGAGGTCGAGATGTGTCTGTACTGAAAGGTTGCATTAAAACTTGGTTTTAATCACCATTAAATCACCAAGTCCGATCATTATCTCTTCATTATGATTAGTGGGAGTTTGTAACAGCTTTTTGGTCATAATCCAAGCATAAATAGACCCTAGTATCACCAAATTTACATACACTCACAATCAAGCCTTACACCATAAGGACTTGATCAAATTTTCTAAACCCGAAAGAGCTAAATAATTTCTGCCATTCTCAAGAAGACACCAAGGTGAAACAAAGGAAGTGTTGGTGATACTTATTAGAAGAGGTGGAAGATTCCCTTGTTCGATTGGAGGCTTTAAGGAGTGCTATAACTCTTTACAATTCTTGCTCATTGTAGTCTTACTTTGGGTAACTCTTTTACTTAATTATTATGTTGAACGATTTGATGTTTAATGAGATGTTATGTTTATTGATGAAACTTGTTATGGAATAATTCGTGATACTTGTTTAGGAATTATGTAGACTTTCGTGAGAATGTTGAATGATTAGTCGGTTAGAAAAAGTGATTGTTCTCATAAGTTTGTTTAAATATAATTCTTGTTCTTAAACTTGTTAATTTAACATTCTTGGATTTAAAGGTCTAAAGGATTTCTAATATTATTTAATTCCAAGAAGTTGGTGCACAAATGGATTGGTGCTTGATAATTGACAACTATCAAGTAGTCAAGTTTTTTAATGAATTCGAGAATATTTAATCACGAGAATGGGTCGAAAGGACTCGTAGGAACTAATGACTCTAATCATCTTTTTCATACATTTAAATATGCAAAGTAACTAGGTTTATGGGATGAGTATTGGCCGAAAGGACTCACCCGTGAGACTAGTATAAACATGGGATTTTCTTGATATTACCCATTGACTAGAAAACCATGTAAAATTGATATGTGCCTTCTACATATATGTTTCACCCAAACATGTTCAACATTCTATCATGATTGGTTACTATTCCTAGACAAGTACTAGTTTGTTTGATTGATTGGATTCGGAAACCATTGTTTGTTTAATTACGGTGCTTTAGAGTGTGACAATCTATTGTGCAATTCTTGTGCTACGCAATTGCTAATAAAAAATTACATAGTCTCTTGGGATGATCCCTATTTACCACAAACCATATTATACACGGACGAGTATACTTGCTCGTATGCGTTTTCAAAATAATCGGTAAAAAGTATTTATAAATTTAAAATTTGTGTAGAATTTAGGATATTATATATAACCGAGTGATGCGCATCAGCAAGTTTGCTATGGGTGGTGGTATTTTTATGAAAACATCTAGGTGATTGGATGGTGGTTGGGTTGACAATCTCTCAAAGGAAGAGAATGTGAGCAATGGTGGTGGATTAGAAGGTCTAGGAGGTAGGTCCTCCAATGAATTCAAGAATGGATGAGGAGAGGTAGGAGGTGTGGTAAAGGAAAGTATTTTAGGTTCAAGAGGTGAGGTTTGTATAGGTTGAGTTGAGATAGGTGTGCTTGGTAATGTAGGTTCAATGGGAGGTGTTGGTTCAATTGGAGTAGGTTGTGGTGAGGTTGTTTTGGTGGAAGCAAGTTGTGGTGGAGTTGGCTTATTTGAAGGAGGGGTTGGATGTAGTTTGAGAGAGGTGTTCTACTAGAGGGAGCTTTGATGGGTGAGGCTTTGGTTGAGGATACATACAAGATTCGTTTCACACCCCCAAATTTCGTGACTTGCAGCGGAATAAGTCATTCAGGGGCACGACTGGTCATAGCACCAAAGTTGCAGTTATATAGAACGACCTAAAGTGTCGTTTAGAAAATACATCGTTTGATTATTTAAAAACATCCAGAGTTATAAAGCTAGGTCCCAAAAGGTGAAACAAGTTTTCAGAAAACAAGTTCATACAATTCAAACAATGGATAAGTGCATAAAATATAAAGTGAGACGCGTCGACTTCGCGACTCCATGATGTCCATATGCAAGCCAACATGCGATACCTTAATTACCTGAAAATACATTGCTAAAAATGGTCAACAAAAATGTTGGTGAGATCATAGGTTTATGTAAATGAAATATTGTATGGATACCACAAGTATAAAGTGTATAACAAAACCATGCCACATAAAAATGATACATTAGCTCTAAGCTCATGACCCCGAAGCTAGACTGAATGAAATGCCCCAACCGAGTGTTTGCCAATCACTCCAATATGACAGAAATGAAATGCGTTCGTTTGACCAGTTGGTGCTACCAACCCGAACGGAGGAGTCACCCTCAATAGATCTATTCACTCACTCTCGCTTGCTAACAATTAACGGTTCATGATAATAAAAGGGGACTTTAATCTGGGAAATGATGTAACTTAAGCAATGTAATGAGTTTGTATACTTTGGTCCGCATATGAAAATGGTGCAATGTATTCTCCCTCGAGAGTTTAAAATCAATAAATAATTTAAAACGGGGCTATGAAAACTCACCTGATATGATAAAGCAACAATGATCATAATGGATATGATGAAACAAAGCTCGGTCTCTAACCACGACCTATTATGAATGATGTGATCCAATGTAAGCAATGATACAATGCAACACATGCAAATACGTATGTTAACAATACCACTTGTTAGTTTTGAAAATAACTTTTATCGACGAAGAATACACTTTTGACGTCTTGTTAGGTTATAAACTACTTTTCGGGTAAACACGTTGAAACGGTACTCCACAATCCTTGTTTGGTGTTCTATCGGCAAAGTGTAACGTTTTCATCGTAATTTAATATTTTCCTTAACTTGTGAAAATATGTCCAAATTGACATCGTGAAACTAGTCGTGAAATATTGCACGTTACGTGTTAGTTGATCAAACTCGATGATATTTGTTAAAATAGATCACAAGTCAACCTCTCACGAAGAAAAGTCAACGTGCAACACTTAACGCAAAATCGATTTAATAACCGGATAAGTGAACACCCGGGTCGTAGTCCCAACGAGGCGTGAAATTGAGGATATCGTTTCGGTTCGAAATTAAAATGCTTGAAATAACGAGGGTTGATTGGTTTTTAATATCTACTAAAACGAAAATTAAAAATAACGTAAAACGAAAACTAATAACGAGCAAAAACGTAACATTTTATGAAAAATAATCCTACGGGTACCAAAATAATTTTCCTACGACCTAAATGACAAAATAAAATTTTGGAAAAAAGAATTGCATTTTTTTTTTGACTTTTTAATAATTAATTATGAATTAAAAACTGATTTAAAGAAAATAAATAATTAAAAATACTAAACGACAAGAGAAAAATCTAAAAATTTTTGTGAAAATACTTTAAGCTAAACTGAAGCTAAGAAAAATGTGAAAAAGTTCCCAGCTTATTTCAATAAGCTGGGAAAAAAGCAAATAAGTTCGAACAGCTTAAATGATAAACATGGTTAAGAAATTAATGTTGCAAAGTTAAAATGAGAAAGTCCCTAGGGCATACTGGTAAGGTGTGGGTGTTGTGTGTCAGGGGACTCAGGTTCGAATCTCATGGTTGACACTTTTTAGCAACTTATTATTTTTTTGGTTTTTTCCTTTAAAACTCAACAAGCAACAAAAAACTTTTACAACTGAAAACTATTTGAAACTCACAAATAAACTGGAATAAGCTTGGAAGACTGATCAGCTAGAACTAAAGTGGAAATAGGCTAAAAAAAAAGCTAAACTGGATTTAAAGACTGATAGCAGACTGCTATTGAGTTTGTGCAGACATGTGCAGGTTATGAGCTTAAATTCTAAGCTCTATTAAGCTAGGAAAGTACTTGAATGGGGGAAATAAGCACTACTTAAGGACTAGGGATTTAATCACTGATGAGATCAAACTTAAAAACTATGCTAGTGTAACTCAACTGCTTAAGGAAAAACTGTGATGGTTTTTAGAAATGAAAAGTGATTAAAATAAAAGTGCATCAAAATACCTATCATTCAGATCTATTTTTATGCAGAGATAAACTAATATGATCAATTCTTAACTAGGGTGCACTAACACTAGATTATGCAATTTCTCACTATACAAACAGTTATAAGCTAGTTTCTACCAACTGATGCAACAACTCAAAAACTATTTAAACTACTTAAGACTTGGTAACAATAGCTTACATAACCTCAAATAAGCTCACTCAAATCTCAGAAAAAGGCATTTGAACAGTGATAGCATCATTTGACCCATTTTCACCCATTGTACCAAAACAGCCAAACACCACTATTGTTGACTGATATAGAATTTCAAGCTAAGGAAGGTGACATTTAAGCTAACAACTCAAAAGGGCAGATGAATATGGAATTATAATGAGCACTTAAAAGCTGATAATAAGCAATAAACACAGTTTACTAATGTTGACCAAAATGTAAAAACAAGAAAAAGTAAATTTGCATTAACTGAAATATAAATTACATAACTGGAATTAAAGTAAAAAAGGAAAAATTACCTAAAGTTTTAAGCTAATAAAAACCTCCCTATTACAATGACTATCTGAATCTATTTATACTAAAAAAATTGAAAACCCTACATCTCTCGGTGTGCTTTTTTTGTGTGTGTGTTCCCCTACTGCTCCTTGTCTTTAATCCATAGCCCTTGGATGTTTCCTTGCTCCCCACAACATTTAATTTGAGCCGTTGGATGCTTTGGTTGGTCTCGGATCGCTGAGGTGGAGTGGGGGGGACCAAGACAACCCCATGTGAAGGTTTGGCTGGTTGTGGTGAGGTGGTGAGAATGATGGTGACTGGTGTTTAGATTAAGGGATTTGGCGGGTTAAGGTGGGTTTAAGGGAGAAGAAGAACAGTGATTAGATGGTTAAACTTAGGGATTTTGACTATAATGGGATTGGGGGTTTGACCATTCTTATTGACCCGGTGTTAGTTTAAATCAAAAAGGTGTGGGTCGGGTAAAGGTGGGTTTTGGGTAAGTTTAGGATTGGGCCGGTGGGTATGAAAGGGTCGTGGGTTTAGTTTTAGTGGATTGTGGGTTTTATTATTCTTGTGGATCCGGTTTAGTTGTAGAAGGGTTTTTTTTAGGATAAATTGGTTTAATAGTTTATAGGTTTTAGGCTAAAATTACAAGGACCAAAGGTGTCATAGTTGAAACTTGTAGGGACCAATCTGCCATTTTAGCAAAGTTAATCAAGGGCCAATTTTTGCCAAATGAAAATAATCCAAAGGCCGTTTTGGGATTTTTCGAGCTTTGAATTTTATCCGAATAAATAATGTCTTCCCGGCATCGGCTTCTGAACTCTTTTCCAAATTAAGCTCGATTTTGTCCATGTTTGCCCCGTTTTCAATCCTTTTGTACCTGAAACGCATAAAACACAATCCAAGGATATTTGTAACAATATATGGTCCATTTGGGTGTTTTTGGTCATTTTTGTGGGGTTTTTCGGGTCTAAAATGATGAGTAAAAGGCCACTCATCACTCGACATTTTTGAAAAATCTTGTAACCATGTATAAATGTCGTTACCTTTAACTTCCGGTTGTACACGCCTCGATCAATTAGAAAATCGGTTAACAACGTTATGTTTCGCAAAAACACTAGTTTTAATATTTAAAACACTTTCTAATAGTGGCTGTCAAAATAAACTAAAGTTCGTCGGCTTTAAACGAGAATAACTCGGCCGTTACAAGCTCGTTTTCTACGTTCTTTACATCCGTGGCTTCGTATAAATATGAACTAACATAATCTCAATGGGTCGGGTCATCTAGATCACGTCTAACACCTTGTTTTGTCCTTTGAATCTCGGCGATCAGCAACTAAATTTTCAGAAAATTAGTTTTCGTCGTCTAACTTCGAAAAATCATAACTCCTTCGTTATAAGTCGGTTTTTAGTGATTCTTGCGGCCACGGTTTCGTTTTTGAAAGAAATTTCTGAATATGCAGGCCAAAATATGCCAAAAATTACTGAGTTTTCCAGTTTACACGTTTTTGGACAGAACCTACTTTAGATTGTTAAAAACTCACTTTCTTGATTCTAAACTTGATCATACTAACTCAAATCAACTCCACAAGTTCGCAAATCCTACCATACACCTTGTTAGGGTGTCATGGGGTCCTAAACATCACCAACCTTGGTGGATTTCAGGAGATCATTAGTGAAACCTATAGATCTAGTGATTTAAAGAGTTTATGTTCAAATGTGGTATGTAAAACATAAGTATCTTGCATGGATGACTAATATAACTTGAAAATACATGAACATATATATCAAATGAAAGTATAAAATGATCAAAACATGTTCTTGAAAACTTACTTGATGATTGGATGAGTTTTGATAAGAAATGAGTAATAAACTTGAGGTTTGATCACAAATCCATAACTAGGAAGGCAAATGGGGTATGATTATGCTTTGTTCTTGAAAAATCTATGGATTTTAGGTGTGTTCTTGGTTGTGGCCGATTGGGGAGGATAGGATGGAGAGGGTTTTGATCTTTTTTTGTTAACTAAATGTTATCTGTATGTGTTTAAGTTAGTGGAGCTTGGAATTAAATCTAAGAAATTCATTAATGAGTCTTGGATGTATTAAGCCTAAATGGGGGGGGGGGGGGGGTTAGGGGGCGGCACCCATGGGGTAATTGGAAGAGATATGATAGCTAATTAAGATACATGTCTCCATTTAATTAGAATTTGGCTAGTTTAGTGTATACCTTGAGTGTTATCGGGTACCAAGTTAACTAAAAATAACTCGTGACGAGGTGAAATGAGATACGACGAAGTTGTAAAAATTGTAAAATCATGTTCCTTGCAAGAATCGGGTGTTAGAATGATAATCGGATTGAAATTTCGTAAACCGACGGAGTTATAAGCGTCAAACGAGACATATAGCGATTGGTTTAAAAACACCGGGTAAAGTAATAATATAATCTCTATATCATTATAATTAGCTTGAAAATGTATTAGGATCATTGTCGAGAGTATTGGGTTTACTGTTAGTAGAAATGACTGAGTGGTAACGTTAATTAAACAATTAAGCATACGTTAATGAAAATCACACAAACACATGCATGAACTGATATGGAAATAACGTTACTGATAATATGCAGACTACTTTAGTCCGTATGATGTGTCTTTACTGATGATGCATGAATACGCAGCTAAACCTAACTGGTTACGCGCATTTGAATACTCGTAAACCTAGTTTACGACATGATGAATGATGCCCATGAATAGTGATTTCCCTCGGGGAATGAATAGTGTTATGTGAATAGTAAAATTTTTGACGACTTCTCAAAGTCTCAAACTGACTTCAAAAATGATGAATAGTGATTGGTGAATAGTGTTTGATGAATAGTAACTCATGAATAGTAAATTTTCGGAGTTTGGAAAATGACTTGAAATTACGAGTTGTGACCGTCGACCACCCTAAAAGGAATTCAGTCCCTGAATTCAGCTGATGTTGGTCTCTGGAGTGGTCTCGGTGAAAAGATGTGGGTATTTGAGTCGCATCTGGTCTTCCCGTTCCCAAGTAAACTCAGGACCTCTGCGAGAATTCAAGCGAACTTTGACGATCGGAATTCGACTTTGCTTCAACTGTTTGACCTCTCGGTCCATGATTTCTGCTGGTTCTTCCGCAAAGTTAAGCTTATCATCGATCTGAATTTCTTCCAATGGGATTACGAGCATTTCGTCTGAAAGACATTTCTTGAGGTTTGAGACATGAAACGTGTTATGTACATTACTGAGTTCTGACGGAAGCTTAAGCCTGTACGCTACCGGACCGATCCTTTCCAGAATCTTGAATGGCCCAATGTATCTCGGGTTCAACTTCCCGCGTTTCCCGAATCGTATCACGCCCTTCCAAGGCGAGACCTTCAACATGACTCTGTCTCCAACCTGAAATTCTAATGGTTTGCGTCAAACATCGGCGTAACTTTTCTGTCGACTTCTGGCTGTTTGGAGTCTTTCTCTAATCTGAATTATCTTTTCTATTGTCTCTCTGACCAACTCTGGACCTGTTAGCTGTACATCACCAACTTTGGCCCAACAAACTGGGGATCTGCACTTACGACCGTAGAGTGCCTCGAATGGTGCAGCTTTTACGCTCGTATGATAACTGTTATTGTAAGAGAACTCGATCAATGGCAAATGGTTAGCCCAACCATTTCCAAAGTCAATGACACATGCTCTGAGCATGTCTTCCAATGTCTGAATCATTCTCTCGCTCTGACCATCGGTCTGAGGATGATAGGCGGTACTCATGTCTAACTTAGATCCAAATGAGTCTTGCAATGATTCCCAAAAATTTGACGTAAAGCGACTATCTCTGTCGGAAATGATGGAAATTGGTGCACCGTGCCTTGAGACAATTTCCTTGACGTAAAGTCTGGCGAGCTGATCCATAGTATAAGTCTCTTTGATTGGAATGAAATGAGCTGACTTGGTGAGACGATCAACTATTACCCAAATAGCATCGTAACCTCCTGATGTTTTGGGAAGTTTAGTGACAAAGTCCATTGTAATGTGTTCCCACTTCCACTAGGGAATCTCTGGTTGCTGGAGCAATCCTGATGGCTTCTGGTACTCGGCTTTCACTTTAGCACAAGTAAGGCATTTACTGACATACGTAGCTATCTCTGCTTTCATATTCGGCCACCAATAAAGCTTCTTGAGATCCTGATACATCTTATCAGAACCTAGATGAATAGAGTACTTCGACTTATGTGATTCGTGCATGATCAACTCTCGTATTCCACCATAGAGAGGTATCCAACTTCTATCCTTGAAGCATAATGTTCCATCTGATCTCCTTACTAAACCGTTTGCATTATCTTGCATTCCTTTAAGTGCTTCACTTGGTAGGTTTTCTTCCTTGAGTGCTTCTACCTGAGCCTCTAGGATTTTTGATGGTAGTGGTGAAATAATTGTCATTCCCAATGATCTGACTCTCAAAGGCTTGCGTCTCTCTTTCCGACTGAGTGCATCTGCCATAACATTGGCTTTTCCTGGGTGATATCTGATTTCACAGTCGTAATCACTAAGTAGTTCCAACCAACGAAGTTGCCTCATGTTAAGTTCTTTCTGATCAAGAATGTACTGTAGGCTTTTGTGGTCTGTAAATACTACACACTTTGTTCCATAAAGATAATGCCTCCAAATCTTGAGTGTGAAAACCACGGCACCCAACTCTAAATCGTGAGTAGTGTAGTTCTTCTCATGCTTCTTAAGCTGACGGGATGCATAAGCTATCACCTTCTCGTTTTGCATTAACACTGCCCCAAGTCCTTTGTGTGAAGCATCGCAATATACCACGAAGTTTTCAATCCCTTCTGGCAATGACAAAATTGGCGTGCTGCAAAGTTTCTGTTTCAATAACTGAAAAGCGGTCTCTTGCTTTTCTCCCCAATCATACTTCTGGTTCTTTTGTGTCAACTTGGTCAGTGGCTTAGCTATCTTGGAAAAACCTTCAATGAACCTTCTGTAATATCCGGCAAGTCCTAAGAATTGATGAATTTCTGTGGGAGTTTTTGGTGTTGCCCAATCTTTAACTGCCTCACTCTTTGCTGGATCAACCTGTAGTCCTTGACTATCAATGACGTGACCAAGAAATTGTACTCTTCTGATCCAAAAATCACACTTTGAAAATTTTGCATACAGATTCTCTTTCTTGAGCAGTTCTAAGATTGTTCTGAGGTGTTCTCGGTGCTCTTCTTCACTCCTTGAGTAGATCAAGATATCGTCAATGAATACGATCACAAACTTGTCTAGATATGGCTTACACACCCTGTTCATGAGATCCATGAACACAGCTGGTGCGTTGGTTAATCCGAACGGCATTACCTGAAATTCATAATGACCATAGCGTGTTCTGAATGCTGTCTTCGGGATATCCTCCTCCCGAACCTTAAGCTGATGGTAACCCAATCTCAAGTCGATCTTGGAGTAATAACTGGAACCTTGCAACTGATCAAATAAATCGTCGATCCTGGGAAGTGGATAACGATTCTTCACCGTTAATTTGTTTAGCTCTCGATAATCAATGCACATTCTGAAAGATCCATCTTTCTTCTCTACAAACAAAACTGGTGCTCCCCAAGGTGATGAACTCGGCCTAATGAATCCTTTATCCAAGAGCTCTTGCAATTGGTTCGAAAACTCTTGCATTTCTGAAGGTGCAAGTCGATAAGGTGCTCGCGCAACTGGTGCGGCTCCCGGTACTAATTCAATCTGAAATTCGACTTTGCGAGTAGGTGGCAGTCCTGGTAAGTCTTCTGGAAAAACTTCTGGAAAATCTTTAACTGTTGGCACATCCTCAAGTCGCTTCTCCTCCGACTTCTTTTCTGTGATATGAGCCAAAAATGCATAACAACCCTTCTTTATGTATTTCTCTATTTTAATGCACGAGATGATGCTGAGTCTAGTCCCACTGCGTTCTCCGCGAACGACCAATGTTTCGCCATCATAAGGAAGATGAACAACTTTTTCATCACAGATGATTCTGGCATGATGTTGAGATAACCAATCCATTCCGATAAAAATGTCGAAACTTCCAAGTTCTATTGGCATGAGATCTATATTGAACAGGTGATTGAGAAAATTGAGAGTGCAACCACGAATGATCGTGTCGGTGCCAACTAAACTACCGTTAGCTAGTTCAATATGATATGGAGTGTCTAATGTGGTTGGTTCAATGTTGAGTAATGGTGCAAATGCAGTAGAAACAAAACTTCTATCGGCTCCTGAATCAAATAGTATGGATGCATAATGATTATTAATGAGGAACATACCCGTAACGACACTCGGGTCCTCGCTGACATCTTCACCTCCAAGGACATAAGCTCTTCCCCTTGCTGTTCCACCTTGGTTATTGTTTCCCTGATTCTTTCCTTTCGGACATTCCTTCTTGAAGTGTCCAACTTCTCCACATCCAAAGCATGTCACTAGGGGCTTCTGATTATCAACCACAATAGGAGTTTTGCAATCCCTGGTTGAATGACCAACTTTCTTACAGTTTCCACACGGATTCGGACAATTTCCAGGATTATGATGGGTTTGACATTTGTTGCACTTGGGTAAAGTACCATTGTAACCCATTTTCTCAGCTTGACCTGCAACATAAGCCTTTGCAGTTTCCTGTCTCTTGGGTGGTGTTTGAGCAACATTGTTACTCTGGTTGTTGTCCCGGTTTCTTTTGGTGTTATTGTTATTGGAAGTGTTTCGGTTGCTGTTATAGTTGGTGTTGTTTCGGTAGTTGTTGTTGAAGTTACGGTTGTTGTAGTTATGGTTATTGTTGGTGTTGTTGTTGTTGTCTGAAGCAGTTCCTTTCTTCACTATCTGAGCCATGAGTTTCTGAGACATTCTGATTGCCTCATCTAATGTTTGTGGGTCAAAAGAAATCACATCACCACGGATGTTGTGAGGTAATCCTCCAATGAAATTCTCCAATAGCTTCTCAGTATCCGGAACCATTGTCGGACATAATGCTGCCAATTCCAGAAATCTCCTGATATATGCCTCAATATCATTACCTGTTGTCACTAGCTCATAAAACTCTGTTTCCATCTTTTTCACTTCTGTTCGTGGGCGAAACTTCTTTTTTAGCAACTTCTTGAATTCGTCCCATGTAAGCTTGTGAGCATTCTCCATTCCCATGGGCTTTGCATACGAATTCCACCATGACATAGCTTCCCCAACGAGTGTACTAGTAGCAAACTTAACCTTGTTGTCTTTCGGACAGTTGCATAGAAGGAATATTGATTCTGTCTTTTCAAACCATCGGATCATGGCAGTGGCTCCTTCAGTGCCTTTGAATTTTTCTGGATCACCACTCTTGAAATCTTTTTACGTACATTTACGGCCATTTGTTCCATTAGTATTTGTTCCTCCCACTTCTCCGGTTTCTGCCCGTGAAGCGGCTTCAGCAGCAACTGCAGCTACGTCAGCTCTTTCGGTTACCAATGCTGCCTCAATACTGTCAGCAACAAGTCTCTTGATCTGGGCGGGTGTCATAGCAGGAGTAGCTCTTTTGGGTGGCATGATTCTTCACAATCACAAAAGATAACACAATGAGAACTCACAATGGAAACGATCATCATACACAATATACACAACCACAACATGTATATACATCCACAATATGTATAAATACAACCACAGCATGTATAAATACAATGAAACCACAACGAAACATCATAAGTATAATCACATCGCACATGAATATAATACATGAAAATTTCGGTTACGCAGACCGATATCATAAAATAGCACAACGAAAATCCTGCATAGTAGAGTCACACTTGATATATTTGTTTGTACTACAAGCAAAAGACAACAAGTACTAACTATGTCCCACACCCCGGGACTAGGATAATAATGTACAAGCTATATGATAACAGTCTAACACTAGGCACCTCCTCCGGGTGCTCCATCTAACCTGCGGAAAATCCTCTGAAGATCCCTAAACATCGCAACAACAATCTCCTCTAGGTGCTGAACTCGAAGCTGAAGGTCAGTCTCCCTAGTCTCTGATGTAGACAACCTAGCTTGAACTGAAGATAACTCACCGACCAGGCCGTGATGCTCATCCTGGAACCTCTGTGCTCTGTCAACTAACCCCGGCATCTCCTGCCTGAGCTGTATGATATGCTCTGAACTCTCCAACTGACGAGCCTCTAAACCCTGGTGTGACACATCAATGGCAACCCTGCCCTAGATCAATCCCTCGACCTCCTCCTCAATAGCCTCAATACGACTCACTAGAGTCTCGTCTAGATGAGACAATGCCCTCTCAATCTCTCCCTGAAGCTGATCTAGGCGTGAGTCAAATGCAGCAGCAGTAATCAATCTGTCAGCAGCAGCCCTCGAGCTCTCACCAACCTCGAATCTGCTGGGTGGTGCTGTCTCTGTAGCATCTGAAGTATCTGGAGATGAGATATCAAGACGAGCCCGCTTCTTGAGTGGTAGGTCTGACGTAGGAGTAGGATCTCTGATGTGAACTGGTGCTGATGGCATCTGTGGTGCTGATAAGGATGGCAATGGTGGAGACAATGATGATAAGGATGGTAAAGGTGATAATGGTGGTGGTGTACTGAATGTCACACTCCTCCTCGCTGTCAAGCGGCGACGGAATGGATGAGATGAAGTAAGTGATGATGGTGGTGGTAGGGATACAAATGCAGCTGGTGACCTGACAGTGAGACGATGAACCCACTTAGCAACAGTGCGCTTCATGCGCGGTCCACCTGGATATGTACGGTAAACTCGACCATAGGGTACAAACTCTCCTGGCTGGATAACTGGAACAACTCTGGGACCACGACGGATCACAGGTGACAGTGGTGGGGTAGGCACGACTTCCCCCTCCTCAAAGGGTTCTGTCTCGGCCTCTGACATCACGGGTGAAGACTGTGGAGTAGGCTCCACTGATGACAAAATGATAGTGGGTATCGAAGATGATGTAACAGACTCTAATATGATAGAGGGTAGTGAAGAAGTATTGTCCGCTGACTCAGAGTCAGACGAGATAACAATAGGGTGTGAATCCAAAGACATCACTGAAACAACAGATGTGAAATAAAAGTAAATAAACATTTACACAATGTGGGTTATGATGAAATGATATATGTATGAAATCGCAATCACTACGTGTGATATAATGAATATGCACTTATGCTACAATGATGAGATGCTATGATGGTGCAGCTATAGTCTAGGATATAATGAATAACCTAGTTCGCTATAACCTTTGCTCTAGTACCAATCTGTCACACCCCCAAATTTCGTGACTTGCAGCGGAATAAGTCATTCAGGGGCACGACTGGTCATAGCACCAAAGTTGAAATTATATTGAACGACCTAAAGTGTCGTTTAGAAAATACATCGTTTGATTATTTAAAAACATTCAGAGTTATAAAGCTAGGTCCCAAAAGGTGAAACAAGTTTTCAGAAAACAAGTTCATACAATTCAAACGATGGATAAGTGCATAAAATATAAAGTGAGACGCGTCGACTCCGCGACTCCATGATGTCCATATGCAAGCCAACATGCGATACCTTAATTACCTGAAAATACATTGCTAAAAATGGTCAACAAAAATGTTGGTGAGATCATAGGTTTATGTAAATGAAATATTGTACGGATACCACAAGTATAAAGTGTATGACAAAACCATGCCACATAAAAATGATACATTAGCTCTAAGCTCATGACCCCGAAGCTAGACTGAATGAAATGCCCCAACCGAGTGTTTGCCAATCACTCTAATATGACAGAAATGAAATGCGTTGTTTACCAACCCGAACGGAGGAGTCACCCTCAATAGATCTATTCACTCACTCTCGCTTGCTAACAATTAACGGTTCATGATAATAAAAGGGGACTTTAATCTGGGCAATGATGTAACTTAAGCAATGTAATGAGTTTGTATACTTTGGTCCGCATATGAAAATGGTGCAATGTATTCTCCCCCGAGAGTTTAGAAATCAATAAACAATTTAAAACGGGGCTATGAAAACTCACCTGATATGATAAAGCAACAATGATCACAATGGATATGATGAAACAAAGCTCGGTCTCTAACCACGACCTATTATGAATGATGTGATCCAATGTAAGCAATGATACAATGCAACACATGCAAATACGTATGTTAACGATACCACTTGTTAGTGTTGAAAATAACTTTTATCGACGAAGAATACACTTTTGACGTCTCGTTAAGTTATAAACTACTTTTCGCGTAAACACGTTGAAACGGTACTCCACGATCCTTGTTTGGTGTTCTATCGGCAAAGTGTAACGTTTTCATCGCAATTTAATATTTTCCTTAACTTGTGAAAATATGTCCAAATTGACTTCGTGAAACTAGTCGTGAAATATTGCACGTTACGTGTTAGTTGATCAAACTCGACATTTTTGAAAAATCTTGTAACCATGTATAAATGTCGTTTCCTTTAACTTCCGGTTGTACACGCCTCGATCAATTAGAAAATCGGCTAACAACGTTACGTTTCACAAAAACACTAGTTTTAATATTTAAAACACTTTCTAATAGTGGCTGTCAAAATAAACTAAAGTTCGTCGGCTTTAAACGTGAATAACTCGGCCGTTACAAGCTCGTTTTCTACGTTCTTTACATCCACGGCTTCGTATAAACATGAACTAACATAATCTCAATGGGTCGGGTCGTCTAGATCACGTCTAACGCCTCGTTTTGGCCTTTGAATCTCGGCGATCAGCAACTAAATTTTCAGAAAATTAGTTTTCGTCGTCTAACTTCGAAAAATCATAACTCCTTCGTTATAAGTCGGTTTTTAGTGATTCTTACGGCCACGGTTTCGTTTTTGAAAGAACTTTCTGAATATGAAGGCCAAAATATGCCAAAAAGTAATGAGTTTTCCAGTTTACACGTTTTTGGACAGAACCTACTTTAGATTGTTAAAAACTCACTTTCTTGATTCTAAACTTGATCATACTAACTCAAATCAACTCCACAAGTTCGCAAATCCTACCATACTCCTTCTTAGGGTGTCATGGGGTCCTAAAAATCACCAACCTTGGTGGATTTCAGGAGATCATTAGTGAAACCTATAGATCTAGTGATTTAAAGAGTTTATGTTCAAATGTGGTATGTAAAACATAAGTATCTTGCATGGATGACTAATATAACTTGAAAATACATGAACATATATATCAAATGAAAGTATAAAATGATCAACACATGTTCTTGAAAACTTACTTGATGATTGGATGAGTTTTGATAAGAAATGAGTAATAAACTTGAGGTTTGATCACAAATCCATAACTAGGAAGGCAAATGGGGTATGATTATGCTTTGTTCTTGAAAAATCTATGGATTTTAGGTTTGTTCTAGGTTGTGGCCGATTGGGGAGGATAGGTTGGAGAGGGTTTTGATGTTTTTTTGTTAACTAAATGTTATGTGTATGTGTTTAAGTTAGTGGAGCTTGGAATTAAATCTAAGAAATTCATTAATGAGTCTTGGATGTATTAAGCCTAAATGGGGGGGGGGGGGGGGGTTAGGGGCGGCACCCATGGGGTAATTGGAAGAGATATGATAGCTAATTAAGATACATGTCTCCATTTAATTAGAATTTGGCTAGTTTAGTGTATACCTTGAGTGTTATCGGGTACCAAGTTAACTAAAAATAACTCGTGACGAGGTGAAATGAGATACGACGAAGTTGTAAAAATTGTAAAATCATGTTCCTTGCAAGAATCGGGTGTTAGAATGATAATCGGATTGAAATTTCGTAAACCGACGGAATTATAAGCGTCAAACGAGACATATAGCGATTGGTTTAAAAACACCGGGTAAAGTAATAATATAATCTCTATATCATTATAATTAGCTTGAAAATGTATTAGGATCATTGTCGGGAGTATTGGGTTTACTGTTAGTAGAAATGACTGAGTGGTAACGTTAATTAAACAATTAAGCATACGTTAATGAAAATCACACAAACACATGCATGAACTGATATGCAAATGATGTTACTGATAATATGCAGACTACCCTAGTCCGTATGATGTGTCTTTACTGATGATGCATGAATACGCAGCTAAACCTAACTGGTTACGTGCATTTGAATACTCGTAAACCTAGCTTACGACATGATGAATGATGCCCATGAATAGTAATTTCTCTCAGGGAATGAATAGTGTCATGTGAATAGTAAAATTTTTGACGACTTCTTAAAGTCTCAAACTGACTTCAAAAATGATGAATAGTGAAATGATGAATAGTGATTCGTGAATAGTGTTTGATGAATAGTAACTCATGAATAGTAAATTGTCGGGGTTTGGAAAATGACCTGAAATTACGAGTTGTGACAATTCGTGCGGTTTTTCTTGGTAGACTCCTAGTGGATGATCTTGCACTTGGTGCTTTAGTCATGTTTTTAGGTAGGTTTAGAAGGTGAGTTTACAGTAGAAGATGGTTTGTTTAGGTGTGGTTTGGAAGCACAAACACAAGTGGTTTAAATAGTGAAGGATTACGTATGGTAATTGAATCCTAAACCACTAAAATCCTTTGAATTGTAATGATATGCATGCACCAAGGTCAACTACAGTGATACAATCTTCTAGGAGGTATATTAAAGGCAATGTGGAGTGTTTGAGTGGATAAAGTTGAGTTTTGGAAGGTTTTAGATGATCAAACATGTGTCCGTTTGCCTGGATCCAGCGGATCCTTTTCAAAAGGGATCCGGCTAGCTTTAGCTGAGGGATTCGGCTAACAGATCAGGTGTGAGGGAGAAATGATTATGATTAAACTATAGCAGCCCTATGTTTTCTGGTGTAATGAGTGTGAGAAGGTGTCTTAAATGAGAAAATCCTGAGTGGTTTAAGACTAATGATGAGGGGTTTCCATTAATGGTCTTTATGTAAGGAGAAAGAGATCTAAAGTAGGTTAATAAGTTAATATGAGTTAAGAGAATCATACCACAAAGTGTTAATTGTATGTAGGTTGCAGGAAAAGGTTATGTTAGTGCAAATATTACGATATTTAAACTAAACGGTTTCTTCAGTTTTAATAATAACAAACATGTAACCAGTAATGCATAACGTAAAATGTGCAAGTTACTTACATCAACATCTCTCGACGTCTCAAGTATGGTTCAACATAGTCGAAGATTTCCATTCCGACATAAATCACTCAAGGTATGAACAAACAAATTTATACTTGACGGATGATCAAAGAAATAAATTTTTTGTTCTAAACTTCACATTTTTAATGTGACAAAATCTTTTTTTCAAAAATACATTTTACAAATTATTTTTGAATTAAAAAGAAATGTTTTATTTTGAAAAATTAGTTTAAAAATCCCAAAAACTATTTTCCCCCCAAATCAGCTCCAAACTTCCCCAAATAAACCTTCACCACTAAAAACAAAAACTGAAGCATCCCTTGTCTAACACGGTACCACTAAATTTAGTGGTACCGTCGGTCTGTAACGGCTAGTTTTTCCTTTGCCTATAAATAGTGGACCATTTTACACATTTTGGTAAGGTTTTTCACACAGAACTTTCAGTTCTTTATCCACCCACTCCAATCCACTTTCTTTGATCATGTAGTTAGTTTATCTTTGTTTAAGAGTGATCCAATCATCCATTCAAGTGATCACCTTCATTCCTCTACTAGTGCAAGAGAAGAACACATAGTATCACAAAGATACAAAGTGTTGTAGTCATAGTTTAGTGCACTCGTAACACTTGTTATGCACTTCTTGTATGTCGTATTACATCAAGTTCTTGTCCCCATACTTAGGTTGATCATGTAGATCGTGTATAGGTCGGGTAGATCAAGTGAAGATCGTGTTGATTGGGTAGATAGTGAGTAGATCGGGTAGATCGTGAGTAGATTGGGTAGATCGAGTGTAGATCATGTGGATCTTGTAGCTTGTGTGATTTGTGAGGATCGAGTAAATCGTGAGTGAGATTGGTACTAGCTAGATTAGTACTCGACATCTAGCTTAGTGTCGAAAAATAATGTAAGCGACGAGGTTTATGTTTTTAGGCCTTAAAACGCAAGATTTGTTATGTTGGGCCATAAAACATAACGGGTTTGGTTGTACCCGAAGAAGAACTCGACATCTTGCTTAGTGTCAAAAAATATTGTAAGCAATGTTGTATGGTTTTCTACGCCGAGAAGGGAGCTTGTTGATTTGTGAAGTAACTCTCGAGTTGGGTACTCGGGGAGTGGATTAGGGCGAAGAGGAGCTTCGTGACCGCACCACTATAAATCTTCGTGTCCGGTTTGCGCTTTCTTTACTTATCTCTTTACGCTTTATTTTAGCATTTATAGCTTTACATTTATATCTTGCGTTGCATTTATACTTGTGTAGTTTGTTTCTTACATTGTGTTTGTTGTGTTTGTGTCATGACATGTTATTTATAATATGTCTAATTTTGTGTTATTGTGACATGCCTTACTTGTTGCTTTATATTATCACTAGTTCTAGTAAGACTAGTGTTGATACTTTTCAAATTAAGTCACACTTGATCGGGTGCTTGATACAAAAGTTTTTAAGTTTTTAAACGGGAACGTATTCACCCCCCTCTACGTTTTCCACAATTTGTACCAGAGCCACGTTGCTCAAATTTTTAGAACAAATGGTTTTCAAAATTGAGTACGATCCATGTATCAAATTACCCATGAATGTGATAAAATATGAAAAGTATTTAGTTGGTTAATACTTACAAGTTTTGTTGTCAAGTATACTTTGTCATACTAGCTTGAAGGTTTTGTTAAACAAATAAAAGAATAGAGTTTGTAAGTTTCCAGTAATGTCTTTATAACAAGTTGTAAAGTAACATGATTTTGAAATGAGCATTTGGGAAAATTATTTATTTTGTAGTAAAAGTATTCTCGTAAATATCTTCTTGGTCCTAAACGTGGAAATGATGCTTAACATATTCTACATGTTCGGTATCTAGTTTACTAAATTTTTACGTTTCTTTGTTGCGTCGAATCAGAAAATTAATCTGGGACAGAATTGTAATAACAGTGGACGGTACCACTAAATGTTGGACGGTACCATTATATTTAATGGTACCGTAGGGTATTTAACGGTACCGTGTATCTGTCTGTCTGTTTCTCAGAACTGATTCATTTTCAGAAATTCATATAAAATCAACCGTAAGTCCGTAGGAGTCGCACCACCTATCGTTTTAAATGTAATTGAGTCTACTTTCATTTAAACATACTTTTAGGAATTGATTGTAAAGTGAAATCTATCAAAGTTTTTGATTCGTAATAGAAAGTCTAGTCCGGTCATGCTGATTGCGCAATTTTTTGGTCAAATTTCAAAGAGAACATCGCACGTTGATGTATTTATATTTTCAAAGTGTTGAACTTGATCAAATTTTGAAATGGGATGGAAACTAATTAATTTTCAAATAAAATCAAGATAAGTGTACATTGTTATACTTAATACACAAAATGACGATAAGTATTTTTGTGTGTTATGCTAAATGGTTATTTGTTTTTCTTTGTGTCTTAGTATTGTTAGTTATTATTTTTGAGTGCTTATAGTTATCTTTAGTTGAGCTAATTATATCTATAATCACAAGCATTTTACATGCCTTGTTGCTATGTGTTGATTATTAGTTTTCTGGTTTATGCGTCAATAGGACTTAGACTAGACTTCTTACACTAAGTTGCGTAATTCGTTTTGCATTGCATATAGGCATACACCACTTTTCTTGCATATATGTTTTCGACATATTGAAAGCTTTAAAATGCTTTAGTAACCTTCTTAGGAATGGAAACTAAATTGGTTGATCATGTGTGTCGAAAGATATTGTCTTACACAATTATTTCACCAAAGGTTTAAGTGTAAAAAATATATCACCTCAAAATATTTAACACTTTCATTAAATCCGCAACATAATCTCTAAAATATTACATCTTCTTGCCTTGCTTGACCATGGGTTGTCTAAACAAGATAAAATATCATATTAATACATTAGTATTTAAGAAAAAGAAAATGTATTAAACTTGCATTGATCTAACACACACACAAAATGTTTTAAACATTTAGTATTTTACGTATGGTGTATAAAAATGGTTAAGATAACTATTTTTATACTCATGATATGTCGAAAACTAAGAATATTATACTTAATAATAAATAGTTTTTCGCACATAAAAATAAATGACAATCTCGAAGTAGTAAGTTAATATGTCATTAACCTCACACATATAACTAGTATTAGAATAAATGGAACACATTCCTTAAATTTTTACTTTCCTTTTAAAAGGAGTGATCGTGAGGGTCAAGAAAGATTTCGAGTACATATCAATTCATTATTCAAATTATGATTGATATCATCATCGAATCTAATTGACAAGTTTTCAAGTATGGACATGAAATTGGAGTCATTATTTGTCTAGCTTCAAGATAACATCAAAATATAACGAAATATATTATCTTGAATCTACATACCCAGTCACACTCGGTTGTTATGAAAATAATGACGTCCTCTTAGACGAAAATAATATGCATCGGGTCATAACTCACACTTGTGTTGAAGATGCCATATTGAGTCTTCTTGTCCAATGGTTGTGTTCCAAACATTAAACTAATATGTTTAAAAAGATGCATAAAATACACAACTAAGTAGGAGGATTGACAACTTGGATGTTTCATCCAAAATATTCAAGTAATTTACTTTGCAATGCAATTAGTAAATATGTCATTTCCGAAAAACCAAACATGAGCAAACAAACAACATATGTAAACTTTGCTCATGAACGACTCAACACTCAAAATTACATGTCTAGTAAATGTGGCATTTTGACCCTTGTCGGGTTGGGGTGTTACAATTATGGGATCATAGGATATTTTGAGAAGTGCCTGAGAACAGTAAGTTGGTTGAGTCAGAATCCTATCAATATAGAGCAACATTTTGCCTAATTCTGAAACTCCGTATTGAACGACATCAGTTGAAGGGAAAGAACTGAAGGACTAATTTTCTAGCAAGTGGTTTATTCGTCTAAGTGTATCTCTGTGTTGTGCTTGTGAAGAAGAACGATGATAACAAGAGGTTGTGTATTGATTTCGGGAAACTTAATCGCATTATGGCTAGAACTGTTACCCTTACCTCGAATCGATGATTTTTTTAATCAACTTCATGTGTGAAGTTTTCTCTATGACTGATTTGAGAATCCGATTATTTTTCAGTTACGTGTAAAGGAGCAAGATGTTCCTAGTATTGCTTTTCATATTCATTATGATCTCTATGAGCGTTGTGATGCCAATTGTATTGGCTACTGCTCCGACTGTTCCTATGAACTTGATGAATTGTGTCTTCCATGAATACTTAAACAATTGTTATGGTATGACATAGTGGTATATTCAGAGATGAAAGAGAAACACGGGGATCATCTTCGTATGTTGTGTTGAAATTTCTACATTAGAAGAAGCTCTATGTAATATTCTCAAAGTATAAATTTTGGTTGGGATGAAGAAGGAAGGAGAATTTTGAAAAGACTGAAAAGAGATTTGTTTCTACTCAAGAAGGAGACGTAGTTATGTCCTTATGCAACACGGGAAGATTATCGGTTATGCATCAATACATCTAGAACCGTAGGAGGTGAACTCTCCGACGCATGACTTGGGAGTGATATGTGACGGACATGAAGAAGCTCAGGAGCAAGACGGTGAAATATGATCTCAGTTAGAAGACTTGAAAGAAGTGGTTTAGATTGAAGCACACAGTTCTAATTGCTCTATTCATCTTAGTTGTACTATTATGCATAGAGACTTGAAGCAGAACCTTGATGGAATGGTATGAAGATGGTTGTGACTAAATTGCTGGCGAAGTGTTTAGGGCGTCAACAGGTTAAGATTTAGCATCAACGTACAGGTGGTTTTCCTTAGCTTTGGATGTTCTTATGTGGAAGTAAGATTAAACCTTCATGGAATTTATAACTGGATTTTCGCGCACATTTAGGAAGGACAATATGAATTGGGTTGTAGTGGATCGTGTGACTAGGTTGGCTCACTTTAAAAGGTTGGCAGATATTTCTTTCGGCAGAAGATTATCCAGCTACATGGGGCACCTGCGGTGATCGTGTCAGAGAATCGCATTTTACTTCACACTTCTAGAAAGAGATACGGAAGATTATGGGAATTGGACTCAGGTTTTTAGTACGACTTCTCAGTTTCAGACGGATGGACAGAAAGAACAACTATTCGAACTTGGAAGATGTGTTGAGTAGAAAATTCGACAAGTATTTGGCCTAGTTGTGGTTGCTCACTAAGATTGATGGCATGCAAGTGACAAGGGTTTTCCTTTCGGAGTTTTGTATGAACGGAGATGTGGAGCACCTTTTGGTTGAATTAAGTCGGAAAGTTACTTATTGAAGGTCCGAAGTTGATTACAGTGACTAATGGATTAGTTATCATTGTGGAAGAGAAATTTTGAAACTTTAGACCGGGAATTTGTGTGTTCCATATGATCTTTTCGTACAGAAGAGTTAGACGTTTTGGCATATAAGGTAGATTTAGTTCGCGATACGTTAGACCTTAGATTCGTTCTTATTCGTACGATTATTCTACCTATTCCATTATGCCTTCTGATACGTTTTGATATTTTGATATGTGCTTCATTGATCATTAGTACGTTCTCTCAGTTCGTTCAGAATTTTAGACGGACTTGATGAAGTTTTCCTATTGTTTCGCACTGCCTCCATATTTTCCTCGTGTATATATGTGTTTCTGGTATCTCTTTGTAATATTTCAATTATCATCTATTACGTATATGCTCCGTATTCATTGGATCATATTCATTATGTTTTTTGTTTTGTTGGAGAGCCTGGGGCTATCCTATTTGTCTAGATCGAGTCATGAGAAACAAAATTATTCCGTTCGTTAAACTCTTTTGGAAGAACCTCTCTGAGCGTGAGGCTATTTATGGTCATTTCTTTCGTGACTTGGTACGTCTCAGTCTAACTTTTGCGACTTCAATTTCGAGGACGAATTTTTTTTTTATAAGGGAAGAATTATAACGACCTAAAATACGAAGCAACATTTGAACTTTAGAATATGAATATAACCTTAAGTGAACTATACGTTATTTAAAATTTACAAGTGTGAAATCTATAACTTAAGTATATCCATTTTCGGCAAACTTTTTGTTTCATTTGAACATCACACGCCTAACAAGAACTAAAGAGGGCCAAATATATTAAATTTTGTACATAACTAGTACACTTGAAGATATGGAATATTATTTGAAATATTTAGAGATGGATTAGCACTACAACATTCACCCCTTTCCGCGGGGACGGTTTTTCAATTTCGGCGGTGACATGTCTCCGCCAATACACTTTCCGCGGGGACATGTCACCGCCGAAACGTCACCGCCGAAACCTCGTCGCTGATACATTCGGCGGTGACTTTTACCAACTTTGGGCGGCGACTTGTGGGTCCCACCGCCTTCTAGCCGGTCAAAGATTGTCCAGCGTGGCAAGGGTTTTCGGCGGGGACATGTCCCCGCCAAAAACTATACAATTAATTAAAAAATTAATTAATCAACTGATTATTTAATTTAATTATTCATTTTGGCGGGGACATGTCCCCGCAGAAAGTACATTTTACTGTTGTTCGAAATACTTTCTACGGGGACTTGTCCCTGTCAATAAGGTGCAAATATAAATCTGCTTCTGTCTTTTGGCGGGGACATGTCCCCGCCAAAAGACTCTGACCCATTTTGCAGCAAATTGCTGCAAAATGGGTAATTCCAGGTTTTTTGCCGCAAGTTGCTGCAAAAACCTACCAAATGCAGCACATAAAACCTGCAGTTTACCCCAACTATATCCAACTTCGCCAAAATAACAAATTCGCCAACACAACAAATTCGCCAACAACACCAAATTAAAACCAAATTCGCTAAACATATACAACAACACCAAATTCAAACAAAATTCGCTAAAAATAATATTAATCCAACTTCTCTAAACAATCCAAATTCGCTAAACATAATCATATGAATCCTAATTCGCCAAAAACGGTTCAAAAACCGTGATCCACATGATATTCTACAAAACTATACATAAGCTAGCGAGGAACAGTTTAGTGGGAATCCTAACACATAATAATCCATCTAAATCTACACAACTATGTCCAATAATCCAAAACAAACATAAAGTGACCCATCCGACCCATACACTAATCCCCATTCTCCCCACCATCCCCATTACCCCCACTACCCCCAGCTCCCCGACTACCCTCCCCTACCGGTCTAGACTCACCCGGTGACGCAGTCTGGGATCCTGATGTCCCCGACAATCCCGCTGCTAGCTCCACAGGAAAGCCCGGCTGTCTCCTCGCCCAATCCAGAATCATCTGCAGCGTGTTCTCTTGCCGCTGCAGCGTGTTCTCTTGCCGCGTCACGGTCTCGCGCAGTGAGGACGAGGAGGCTTCCTCACGAGCTCGTGAGGAGCTCAGAGTTGGCCTGTGACCACCTCCGGGTAAAACTGGACCTATGCCAGGAATATGTCCCCTCTGCTTGCCACCGATCACCTGGCTCAGGATCTCCGCATCTGACATATGCGTCCCAGAGGAGGTGCACTCTGACCGCAGCCGGACCATCTCAATCTGTTTAGTTACAAAAAAACAAGAAAAGTAATATATAAGTCGTGATTTATTATATTGCATTAATGTTGGTGAGTTTTTGGAAATAAATTATACTTACGTATCTGGATTCGGCCTCCTCAGACTCCCAGGCGCCCCCTCTGGTGGTATGGGTGTGTCTGTACATGTCTATATGGTCTCGAGTACCTCGGAGTCGGGGTCGGGGGAGTTCAACTGTTTATAAATAAAATCAATCAATACTCACCCAACACTATATATATAAATAAAATGATTAAAAAGTGTCTTACGAAGTTATCAGCTATGACAGCCAAGGAATGTGATCCATGAAGGGTGGCAGTCTTCATTTTGCTCCTATTTTGGCTATTGATCTCCCCGATCTTCAACTTCTTGGGGTCGCTCCAGTGATCAATCTGCTTATTATAAATAATAAAAACTATTATATAAATGAAATATTATTATTATTATTATTATTATTATTATTATTAAGAATAATAATAATAATAATAATAATAATAATAATAATAATAATAATAATAATAATAATAACAAAGTATGTGTCGATCCAGAAATTTACCTGCTTTTCCCATTCATCTTCCGCCATGTTCTCGGGACGCTTTGCCTTGATATCGTCCAGTTTCTCGACCCCATCTGCCTTTGTAAAAATTTTCTTCTTGTGCTTGTACTTTTGGTCATTGTATATCTTTTTCAGGTAAGCTTCGATACTAGCGACAATCTCCTCCCCATTTGGACCGGCAAGGTGGGGGGCGAGATCAAAGAAATGCTGCAATAAAATATAATTAAAATAAATATACAAACTTAAATAAAGAGACAAATTTAAATAAATAAACACATTTAAAATAAATAAACACAATAATTAAAAAAATAAAAGATTAAAAAAAAAAACTTACGTTGAGCCGGTTATCCACGTGTACCTTCGAGGCCTCTGGAACAACATCCCACGAATTGTAATACAGTGGAACGGTGTCCCGTATCAAGCTCCCCACAAAGTTCGAGAACCACGGAGCGTGAGGGCCTACATGCTGCCACATGCCTTTGGCATTCCTATTGAATCTGATAGAGACCGGGAGCCCTGTGTCATTCCTCATGGCGTGTAAGGCTGCGTTCTGGGTGGAACCGCGAACCACCTTCCCGCCTTTCCCTATTTTCGACCCAGGCTTCGTAGGCTTAGGCCTGGGAGCTCTCGAACTAGAGCCTGCAAGTAATCAAATTAAAGTGATGGTGACATAAAATAACAAGTTATCAATTTCAAATAATGATCAAGTTTAATTAAAATAATGGAGAAATTCTTACGCTCGCAATTCGTGCCTATCCTCCTCGCGGGATCCCGGGGTGGCTCGTGACCTCCATCACCACCATGGCTCGTACCCATGACATCCGCCATCTGTACTAGAACATAGAAATTAGTGAAGAAACACATATACGCATATATATATATACACACATTCAAATAAATAACAATATAAACCAAAAAAGATAATAACAAATAATTAAATAAATAAATAAATAAATAAATAAATAAACACATTTAACAACTCGATAACAATTTCATTCAAATAAGTGTCGTTTAACAAATTACAATTTGAGATCAATCTCCTACATCACTAAGATAAAAATCATCATTATTAGTGCCAGCTTCATCTTCACCATCGACGTGGTCTTCATGATCAGATGCTAAATCATGAGGAATGTGGTCATCATAATCAATATCATCGTCATCGTCGACATCAGTGATAATTGGTGCTGGTGGTGCCTCAACTTTCGCTGGCTGGACATCTATATCTATGGTGCTATAATTCAACTTTTCCAACTCAGCAGAGAGTGTGACATGTGATGAGTTGTTGTCATGTACAACATCTTGATTGTCTTCTACCACGATGATATCCGGGTTCCAAATCTTTCGATGATAAGAATCTTGGACGGCCTTCGAACTACCACGTTTACCCGGGAAATCAAGGTAAAAGACTTGTGTTGCTTGTGTTGCAAGAATGTATGGTTCATTTTGAAATGATACACGGTCTGTCATAATTTGTGTAATGTTATTTCTATACGTACAACGTTTTATGCGACCCTCGTTATTAGTGTCGAACCATTTGACTTTGAACAACACAACCTTGAACGGAACATACAAAAACTCGAGAATTTCTTCAAGCTGGCCATAATACATTCCTCCGCTAGGATTAGGAGTTGAAATTCCACTGTTCTGAGTTGAACGACGTAAATCACGGTCGTGTACGATAAACTTCACACCGTTGACTACGCAAGATTCGACTGAGACTGCAGTGCATGCTGGTCCACAAGCCAAAGCGAATAACTCGAAAGTACAACTTGGGTCATCCTTTACTTTTAATTCACGAATCTATGAAAAAGTTAAGAATAGATATAGATGAGTAATAGTCGTTATTTTTACAGGGTAATACATACAATAAGTCTACCTTGCTCCCAAACCAGCGAGGAAATCCTTCTTGTATATCATTTCCAGGAAATGCCCTGTAAATGTTCATGATATTAGAATAAGTCATCGAATAATAACTTACGTAAAACACATTTTGAAATAAAACGCGTACCTCTCGTACTCGTTCACGTACGGGTCGATTTCATGACTGTTGTATAGTACATACCATACTACTTTCTTCATTGTGTCTGGTTGAACCCGGATCAATGATTGCTTGCCATTCAGTTTACAGATTGATCGAAACACCTGAAATTGACTTGTTGGGCTTGGACCGTCCTCATTCTGGTCAGGACGATTAAATCTCATCTCAACACCCCGAAAATAATGCGAACAGAAAGTTAATGCTTCATCAGCAATATAACCCTCCGCTATTGAACCTTCGGGCTTAGCTTTATTTCTGACATAATTCTTGAGCTTTTTCATGTATCTTTCAAATGGATACATCCACCTCATGTAAACAGGCCCGCCTTCAATAGCCTCTTCGGGTAGATGAATAACCAAGTGAATCATTATGTCAAAAAAAGCAGGAGGATAAATTTGCTCGAAACTGCACAAAATATTGATGAGTTGTTCTTTAGCTTTCAACATGTCATCCACCATCAAATTTCGAGCGCATATTTGCTTGAAGAATGAACAAAGCTCGATTATTGGTGTTGCGGTGGTTTGGTCCTTCAAGTAATTTTGAAGTCCAGCAGGAAGCAACCACTGCATCATTATGTGACAGTCATGAGCCTTCAAGCCTGTTATGTTGCTATCATTGTCGGTCACTTTATGCTTGAAGTTAGATCCGAACCCATCAGGTAGTTTCACACCTTTGATGAATTGACAAAAAAATCATGATATTAGAGTAAGTCGTCGAAATGGATACGCGAATAGAATTGGAACAAATAAATTTTGAAATAAAACGCGTACCTTTGATGAATTGACAAAATTGTTTTCTTTCTTCAGCTGTGAAAGAGTACTTGGGATGAGGCTTAGAGCACTTCCCGTTTCCTTTGTTGACGAGCCACAACTCTTCACGAATTTGCAAATTTTCTAAGTCTTGTCTTGCCTTGTTGGTGTCTTTTGATTTTTCATTCATTAACAAAGTACCCAACACACTCTCACACACATTTTTTTCGATATGCATGACATCTAAATTGTGTTTTAGTGTAAGAAAAGACCAATACTTTAGCTCGTAAAAAATGGATACTTTGGTCCAATTCAATTCGCGAACAGGATCACGTTTTTTCTTTGCACCCCCAAAACTTGGATGTTTGCCCGGGATACGTTTAGGAAATCTACTAAGTTGATTCAAGATGACATCACTGGTAAATTTTCTAGGAGGTTGTCTATGATCATCGTCCCGAGTATAGAATGCCCGTTTATTTTTTCGCCATTTATTGGTCGTTTTTAAGAATCTTCTGTGACCAACATAAGCGGTTTTACCTAACACGCGAACAGATGGAGTGTCTATATTACATGTCGGACAAGCCAAGTAACCTTGCCCACTCCACCCAGACAAACTACTTTGAGCGGGAAAGTCATTGATAGTCCATAAAAGCGCTGCTCTCATACAGAATTCAGTACCAGTGGTAGCATCCCTAGTCATGACTCCATCTTTCCATAGAATCTTTAGGTCTTCAATCAAAGGCCTCAAGTAAATATCTATGTCCTTCCCAGGTGATTTAGGGCCCGGAATTAACAACGTCAACATAAGAGAAGTCTCTCTCATACATATCCAGGGAGGCGTATTGTATGTTGTTAATATGACCGGCCACATGCTGTAAGACTGACTAAGGTTGCCGTACGGATTGAAACCATCAGCAGCCAACCCTAATCGGACGTTTCTTTTTTCATAGGAAAATTCTTTAGAATACTTCATGTCAAATTTCTTCCATAATTAACCATCAACCGGGTGTTGCATCTTACCGTCCTCCATAGACTGCCAAGAAGCATGCCAAGTCATATGTTTTGCAGTGTGTTTAGACTTGTACAAACGCTGTAGTCTAGGAATGATAGGAAAATAACACAACACCTTGTTAAGAACTTTCTTCCCCAGTGTGTTCTTGTCTTTCCATCTACTAGCATCGCAGATGGGACAATTCTGCAAATCTTCATTACCCTCCCCCCGATATAAAAAACAGTCATTTACACAAGCATGTATGGATTCGTATCCTAACCCGATCGTTTTATATGTTTTCTTTATTTCATAGTATGACGATGGGATTTTGTATCCTAGAGCGGGTGGGAAACATTCTTTGAGAAATTTTAGGGTTTCGTTAAATGTGGTGTCACTCATTTTACCTTTGACCTTGATGTTCGTAAACTTTGCCATAAAGTCCAATGAAGACATCCAATTACAGCCCGGGTATAGTGGCTCGTTGGCAGTGGCGAGTAACTCTTCAAATTCGTTACGTTGAGGAGTTGGCTCATTTTGTTCGTTATTCGGACAAATATCATGAAGGAACTCAGCCATATCACTCCCATGTTGATTCGTGGTGGGTACTACTGTCTGCTCATCCGGTTCACCGTGATTATACCATTTCGTATAACTTTGGTCCCAACCGTATGAGATTATGTGATTAAACAAATCTTCGTGTTTTACCCAACGAAAGTTATGACAATAATTACATGGACAATAAACATTCCCATCAATATTCACAAAGGACTTGCAATACTCGCAAAAAGCTCTAAGACCTTTTAGAAATTCGCGGCTAGCACGAGGTTGAGAGACCCAACTCTTATCAATTGGCATAACTGCGTTTTAATGATGCAATAAATAATTATTTAGAATTAAGCATGTTCAAAAAAATCTACACATAAATACATAAAGGTGGAATCACGAGTTGTGCGTTTTGTTCACCTAATCCAACTATGGAAGGCAATCCTAACCCACTCTTTGAATGTTTCGTCTCATATATGAATGCGTATAACTGAATTTACTATTTGAGAAAATTTTGGCAGCATTTCCCCTCAACTCCCCAAATATGTGCATTAAAGACATATTCGTAGGAGTAAAGGGGAAACACTGTCGAAATTTTCACAAATAGTAAATCAATTATACGCAGTCATATCCTAAATGAGAAAAAACATTCAAAAAGCAGTCCCAAACAGGGGACTTTCCGAAATTAATTTCTAATAAATTAATTTCGGACGGGTTTTCATGGGATGATTAACTTCGGACGGGGACTTTCCGAAATTAATCACTAAATTCCTAAAATCATTTATAATAGTCTAACACAATCAAATACCATACAATACTAATATATTCGTAGCTAACATAATGATTCATATATGAAATTACTTAGACAATTCATCAAACACACATATATAAATGGTTTTATATCGCAGTTAACAATATTACTTATACATAACAATATTACTTATCCAAATAAGCCAGAAAATTGAAGCTTATGAAATATAAGCCGAAATCAAATAAACTCATAACATATCCTAGTGTTATAAGCCGAAACCAAACACCCTACTGATTTAAGCGTAAACCAAACACCCTTGCAGCTTAAGAAGCAACCCCAAACGCATTCTAACATGTCCTAGTGATTATTTTCCAAATGCATTGTAACCAAAAACAAATGCAAGGCTGTTGTGGTGTGTCCTAGTGATTATCTAACAATTAATTAACCAAACACAAACGCAAGGCTGCATATTACGAAACAAGTAATTAACTAAACACAAACGCAAACAAAAATAACATACTGCAAGGCTGCTGTGGTGTGTTCTCGGCTAGTCTCAGCTAGTCTAGATGGCAAGCACGTGGTCCTCGGCAAACAGCAGGTCTTTTGTGTCCTCGCCAAACACATAAACACAAATTAATAACTCAAAACTTTTGACGGCGACATGTCTCCGCTAAAGAAATAAAAAATTAAAAAAATATACCTTTTGGTCTCGGCTTCGTCTCGGTTGTGGTCTCGGCTTCGTCTCGGCTCGGTCTCGGCTCTCGACAGTACTGTCTGTACAAAAAAAAGTTAACAAAATTTTTTTTTAAAAAATAACAAAACTCAGAAAACAAATAACAAAAATTAACCCTTAACAAATAACAAAAAAAATCACAAATTAAATAAATAACGAAAATCAAAAAAAAAATTAACCTTGGTCTCGGCTTGGTCTTGGTTGGAGGGAAAGAATTAAATGAGAGATGGGGGAGGAAAGAATTAAATGAGAGATGGGGGAGGAAAGAATTAAACGGGAGAGGAGGGGGAGGAAAGAATTAAACGGAGAGAGGGGAGGAAAGATGTGCACAGTGGTGCGAGTGTGGGTGCTGTGGTGGTGGAGATGGTGGTGTTGTGGTGGTGGTGGTGGAGATGGTGATGTTGTGGTGGTGGTGGAGATGGCGCTGTTGTGGTGGTTTTAGCAGATCTAACACAAAGCAGATGAAGGAGATGAGTGGTGTTGTGGTGGTGGAGATGGCGCTGTTGTGGTGGTGGTGGAGAAGCAGATCGAACGCAAGCAGAAGCAGATGAAGGAGATGAGGTTTTTTTTTTTTTTTTTTTTTTTTTTCTAAGTGTTTAGATCGGATAACTAAATATGGGGTAGTTTTTAGGAATTTCTTTCTGCGGGACGTGTCCCCGCAGAATGTAAATGATTATTTTAATCAAACTTTTTGCGGGACACGTCCCCGCTGAATGAAATTATTCGAAAACTTTGCGGAATAATAAATTCGAAAACTTAATTTTTTAACATTTTGACATTTGTGAAGGATTTTGTAATTATCTTAATTAATTAATAACGAAAAGGAATATTAATTTTTAAAATTTTAAACTCGAATATTTTTAAATCATATTTATTAATTTAAAACTTTTAAAAATGTTTAAATTCATTTTTATTAATAATGTTTACGAACGAACGAGATTTATTATAAGGTTTAAAACACGAGATTGTTATAATGTTTAACGAACGACCGAGATGTTATGGTTATACACGAGATGTTTAACGAACGAGCCGAGATGTTATGGTTATACACGAGATGTTTAACGAACACCGATCAGATGTTATGGTTATACAAATTTTAAACGAGCCGAGATGTTATGGTTATACACGAGATGTTTAAACGAACGAGCCGAGATGTTATGGTTATACACGAGATGTTTAACGAACGAGCCGAGATGTTATGGTTATACACGAGATGTTTAACGAACGAGCCGAGATGTTATGGTTATACACGAGATGTTTAACGAACGAGCCGAGATGTTATGGTTATACACGAGATGTTTAACGAACGAGCCGAGATGTTATGGTTATACACGAGATGTTTAACGAACGAGCCGAGATGTTATGGTTATACACGAGATGTTTAACGAACGAGCCGAGATGTTATGGTTATACACGAGTTGTTTAACGAACGAGCGAGAGTGTTATGGTTATACACGAGTTGTTTAACGAACGAGGCGAGATGTTATGGTTATACACGAGATGTTTAACGAACGAGCCGAGATGTTATGGTTATACACGAGATGTTTAACGAACGAGCCGAGATGTTATGGTTATACACGAGATGTTTAACGAACGAGCCGAGATGTTATGGTTATACACGAGATGTTTAACGAACGAGCCGAGATGTTATGGTTATACACGAGATGTTTAACGAACGAGCCGAGATGTTATGGTTATACACGATTGTTTAACGAACGAGCCGAGATGTTATGGTTATGCAACACGAGATGTTTAACGAGATACGAACCGAGATGTTATGGTTATACACGAGATGTTTAACGAACGAGCCGAGATGTTATGGTTATACACGAGATGTTTAGCGAACGAGCCGAGATGTTTTGGTTATGCACGAGATGTTTAACGAAAGAGCCGAGATGTTATGGTTATGCACGAGATGTTTAACGAACGAGCCGAGATGTTATGGTTATACCCGAGATGTTTAACGAACGAGCCGAGATGTTATGGTTATACACGAGATGTTTAACGAACGAGCCGAGATGTTATGGTTATACACGAGTTGTTTAACGAACGAGACGAGATGTTATGGTTATACACGAGTTGTTTAACGAACGAGCCGAGATGTTATAGTTATGCACGAGATGTTTAACGAACGAGCCGAGATGTTATGGTTATACACGAGTTATTTAACGAACGAGCCGAGATGTTATGGTTATGCACGAGATGTTTAACGAACGAGCCGAGATGTTATGGTTATACACGAGTTGTTTAACGAACGAGCCGAGATGTTATGGTTATACACGAGTTGTTTAACGAACGAGCCGAGATGTTATGGTTATACACGAGATGTTTAACGAACGAGCCGAGATGTTATGGTTATACACGAGATGTTTAACGAACGAGCCGAGATGTTATGGTTATACACGAGATGTTTAACGAACGAGCCGAGATGTTATGGTTATACACGAGATGTTTAACGAACGAGCCGAGATGTTATGGTTATACAAGAGATGTTTAACGAAAGAGCCGAGATGTTATGGTTATACACACTGTTATCAGGGTAAAGATGGCAGAATTTGAATCTTTTGCTTGTCCTTGTAAACGAGGAGACGTAATTCTGCGAGAATCGCATAAACCTTACTCCCTTGGTAAACAATACTATGCGTGTCCTTTATCAAAGGTGAACAATTACATACTTTTTTGTGTGTTATATAAATAATTTGGTTAGTTGTTAAAAATAATAGTTTTTACTCTTTAACAGGGTGGGACAAAGGAGTATGGATGCGATTTTTTTTTATGGAAGGAGGAACGACTAGCGAAAATGACCGGTTCTCTTGGAGCTTCAACGCCTCCAACTCATTCCGCAAGACCATCCATAACTCCAACTCGTTACACTGCAGGACCTTCAACATCGAGTCCTCGAAATACAGAGTGCTCAAACTGCATCAAACTGAATTACCAGATAATGGTACTCAATAAAATGCTAGAAGTGTATATGCATCCAAACAAACACACAGTTGATTCAGCTGCCTTATTTCATGACCTTTATAATGACATGCTAGGTGATATGGGAAATCTTCGTATGTAGGTTGTTGTTGTTGCTGTTATTGTTGTTGTTGTTGCTGTTATTGTTGTTGTTGTTGCTGTTATTGTCGTTGTTGTTGTTTGTTGTGTTATTGTTGTTGTTTAATAAAATGTTGTTGTTGTGAAAACTGATGTCGAACGTGCTTTATATTTTTAATTCGTATGCTTTAAAATGTTCCAATGATGTTTTTGTTGCTGTGAAAACTTAAGTATCCATCAAGATTCAACCATAAGGGGCCGTTTGGTTTATGCTGTCCAAACAGGGCCGTTTGGTTTATGCTGTTTTGTTAACAGCAGCCCACAAAGGCCGTTTGGTTTATGCTGTCCAAACAGGGGTGTTTGGGATTTCTTATTTCCTGCACCAAAAGGGTGTTTGGGTTTATGACCTTATTTGAAGAAACAATATCACAATTAACAAACACGAAGGCAAACATTTTATTTAAAACACGCAAGAGTTCTCAAACGAAAAACTCGACAAACAAACGAAACAACTCAAACTAAACAACTAGACAACCAAACGAAACAACTCAAACTAAACAACTAGACAACCAAACGAAACAACTCAAACTAAACAACTCGACAACCAAATGAAACAGATCAAACGAAACAACCCGTTTATTTATTTTTTTTGCGGCTACTTCCCGCTTTGCTGGAACTCGCACCATCTTTTCCCTTCCTTGCTCTCATTTCCTTGATACGTGCAAACGTAGCTTCGAGATTTGTTACTCTATTTTCCAGATTACCAAATTCGGTGTTGAGGTCCAACGTGCTTTCAGCTTCATCGTCACCTCCAACAGCAGCAGCTTGAGCTTCAGCAGCATCTAGCTCTTCCAAATACTCTCTATAGTACGGCTTTCTCCTCAACCATTCCAGAATCTTGTCTCTCTGCCACGGTGCACAGTTCTCATAAGAACCATATTCATCAAAAATTTCCCAGCCCCAATGAAGTATAATTTCATTATACAGGAGCTCGTGTGATAAAGCCTTTGACCATTCCTGTTCCGGCGTTAAACCATCCATTGTTATGTGTGTTTTTTGTGAGAATTTTCGTGTTTTGTGATAATTTCATTATACGATATATATATAAGTAAAAAATTGGCGGGGTAAAAGAAAATTTTGGCGGGATATACTTTCAGCGGGGACGTGTCCCCGCAAAAAGCCACTAAATTTTGGCGCGGTAATTTTACCTTTTTGGAGCCAAAATATTTAACCTTCTCCGCAGGGACAAGTCCCCGCCAAAAATGAAAAATATGCATCCTTTCTTTCGGCGGGGACATGTCCCCGCCGAAAGGTAGAGCGGGAAAAAAAGCGCGAACGATTAAGCACTCCAAAGTTTGGTCAAAGTTTGGTCAAAGTTTGGTAAATATGTGAAACATTTGTCCCCGCCAAAAGCCTGCGTTGAAAATTTTGTAAATGATCAGCGAGACTTTGTGCCAGCTCAGCATATATTTTGTCGTTTAGTGACTTTCGGCGGGGACAGAAGCGTCCCCGCCAAAACATTGGTCGCCCGTTCTATGTTTTCTTGTAGTGTAGTCTCCCTTATCTCCCCATGGACTCGGCAAAACCCCATTTTATATTCCACATTTGATGCTCATTCTCCCATCCGTATATCACATTTCTTCACACACCTAAAACCCTAAAAAAAACTAATCTAGTCGGCAGCCTCATTTCTTCCCAAGAAATCAAGTAGGTACGTGGGTGTTTAGCTAAGGTGGTGATCGGTCCGTGGTGTACAAGTGTGGTGTTCGTTGGTGCTTCTTGGTGTGTGATCGTGTGTGGTTGTAGGTTCGAAAGGGTTTGGGTTCGGTTTCTTTTTTGCCTCGTTAAAAACTGCCACAAGGTAGCTCCATCTCCTCTTGTTTTCCTTTACTCGACACACCTACAAATGATGTTTATAATCTGAATTTAAAAAATGCTATAATAACCAGTGAGTCATGCTATCTTATCAAGTTTATGTCTAGTTAAATCTGTTATAGAATTCGCTAACGTATAGGCCACATGAAACCATAAGACGTGTAAACTCATATGTGTTGTATAGTATTATCCTTTTTGATTAATATGGCTCGTAATAGAATGTAATCGTGGGTGTGTTAAGGTAATGAAATCAGTCTGAAACATATGTATATAAACATGTAAATTGAGTCGTATTGAACCTGTAGAAAGGTGTGGGCATCAAATCTGTTTTGTGTCGTGTATGTTGGAATTGGTTGGTGTCGTGTTAGCTGCTTTTAGTCGAATAGTAATACACTTAAACAAGCCCTAAAATCTGATGTAAATGGTCATTAATGAAGCACACAATGATAGAAACCATAGGCTGCTGTTTGAACAAGAAGGTTATGATTTTATGTGAAGGTTTCGTAGTGTTCTTGCCTCGTTATAAGCTGGTGTATGTGGACTGTTTCGTTTGACATTTTTGTGAGTTTACAAACTGTTTACATGTTGCCTAAATCGTTGTCATGTGGTGTTGGTTCGTGTTTTGTTGCTGCTCATGTTTGAACCCCTCGCACCATCTTTATGTGGCTCGCTAGTATTTGTTTTGGCCCTAACTTGTTTTGTCTATTTTGTGGTGTCTCGAAATAATGATATCGAGAGTGTGTTTGGTTTGTTTTGGTCTCGCGAGGGTTCGTGGTTTAAATCTAGTCTCGCGATACCTTGTTGTCTTGTTAGGTGTTTTGCCTCGGAAAGGGTTATACCGAGAGGGGTTTGGGTTTATGATTTTATGTGATCACATGCATGCTTTGGGATTTAATCGTGCCTCATTAATCTGGTCATGTCCAAGTTTGTGTGAGTTCATGTGTGCCTTCCTGTGCAAATTGAGATTAAAGAGATTGGTGGTTATGAGCATGCATGGAATTTGTATACATATCGAAGCATGTCTAATTGCTTATGGCATGTGTGTTTGTAATATCACGTATAGGTGTTTAGGCATGCATGGCTTTGATATATTAACATGTCTCCTGTGAAACGCATTTTACTGTCGAACTGTATTTTATTGTCATTTATTGGTCGAACTGTAATAATTAATATAAGTCGGGATAATAGAGGGTGGTTAGTGATTTCATATGAGAAACGCATGCATGGGTAGTTTATGCGTCGAAGGTGTGAGTTCCACAATGAGTCTAAATGTGATTGCTTAAATCGTGTTTGTATGGTGTTTATTTGTTTTGTTCTCAACAGGAATGGTACTACCGAGGTGTTTGTTTATATGTTTCGATGTGATAATTAGTGTATACCGAGAGTATGTGTGTTCATTGTGTCTCGATATGAATAAGTCCCATCGAAAGTGTGTTTTGTTTAATGGTCTCGGCATGCATAGTGATACCGAGATGGGGTTTTGTTTAGTTTGGTCTCGGTACGGTTTGTGGTTCGAATACGTTACATTTTCCGAGTTCGTTAAGAAATATAAACGTGATACTAATTTCATTCTGAGTTCCTAGCATGGTAATATAAATCCTAAAATCCAAAATTAACACATTTAGCCTAAACTTTGATTATTTTCACATTAAACCCTATACTTTGCTAAAATGACATATAAGACACTAAACTATGCTATTTGTCATATTAAGCCTGTAAGTTAACCTATTATCGTTTGACTCATTTGACTTATGATATTGGTTCAGTTGGTCTTTGATCTCTCATTCTTTTGACATATAATATTCTTTTCAGCATGAGCTTACGTTTCCCTTTTTCCTATACTTATATATGTTTTGATTATTCATTTGCTATATATATAGCTGTTCACTGGGCTTTTTAAGCTCAGCCGCATTTCCTTTTTCTGCGGCAGGTTTTAGGTTGGAAGCTGGGTTTAAGTGAAGAGTGCATAGGAGCTCTTAGTGGACTACCCTGACGATAGATACCTTTCGCTTCTAGATTAGACTTGGATTTAGCTTCAGTTAGATTTAGTTTGGATTTGTATTTCAGTTTTGGAACTCATCATGTTTAGAGTTAGTATTTCATTGTTATCTTAGAATACCTTTGTAATCATTATGTTTATAAGTCTTCTGCTTGCGTTTGTATGTTCTGATGGACACCATAATGTGGCATTTTGACCCTTGTCGGGTTGGGGTGTTACAATGTACGTCATCAATCTTCGAGAATATCACATGTATTTCTCTTATCAAAATATTGACAAAGGATAACTTATATCTTATGCATCTTATTTTCTTTGTAACATGAATAGTTATGTTTCAAGAGAATACATTGCATCTTGTTTAACAAATATAGGATATTAGATTTGAATAATAACCCAATACAACATGTGTCATTGCATAAACAAGTAAAATTGGTCATACCCTAAAATACTAGTTTTACTAAGCATTCGTAATAGTGATAAGCTTCCTCTTAGAAAGGCATATTTGTTGAAAGAAACAATATGTCTCATTTCAATCATACATCATATAATACTCACAAGATCTATTAAGGTAAGTAACCTTTACTAGACTCTTTTCTCAAGATATGCAAAAGAGCATTCTTGAAACACTATCGATGTAGTAGATTCTACATTGTATCACATTAGAGCATCTCTTGGTTCTAGAAAACCAAATCATGTTAAAATAACATGTAACAACTCGACAAACAAATATGTCGTCCAAGAGATCATGAAATGCACCATCTAAACCAAATAACCTCTAAATCTCAAATACGAAATTGAAACATTGTGCTTGCCTTTGTTAGGATATTGTGTAAGACATGTCATCTTCATTAATCGTCTTTTAAAATATAGTTAGTTAAGTCATATTAGGCCATGTATTAGCGAAATAAGCTAATATCATCTTTGCTACACTTCGATAGGCAAATATAGGAATTTGAATTTTTCTAACATGAGAATTACTACTAGAGAACCTATCCCACTAGAAATTCAATTTGACCTAGCAGTTGAATTGCTTCCAGGAGAGAAGTTGGGTTCCGTGGTATAACCTGTAAAAATGGTCGTGTTTAGCCTGAATTGAACACCACTAGTGATAGTCTCATATTCATTCTCTAACTTGAAAAATTTTCATTCCTACATTTGACTAAAGATAGTTTACGTAGGTGAACTATGTCTCCCATTAGTATTGCATTTTGTACAAGTAGTAATTAGGATTCTCCAAAGAAAACTAGACTACTTGCATCAAAGATATGTGTTTCAATGTGATAACATGTTCTTGTGAGATATGATTAAATGCCTCCATGCTTTCTTAATTGTAACACCCCGACCCGTCAAGGCCAAGATATAACATTATGGTGTTATACAAAGCATACAATACGCAAGCGAAAGTCTTTTAAATAAATATCCAAGTCTCAAACATCAAGACTGGTATCAAAAGATAATCCCAAATGCATAGTGGGTTAACCAAACAAAACCAAAGTAAAACGATAATAATCAAAGTACTGAAAGAAATAAAAGTCCGAAACAATGGACAACGAAATGATAAATAAATGGGTCTCTAAGTCCTACCCTCTGTCATTCCCAAGCCCGTCGCCCCGCTTATTACCTGCCGCATAAGAAAAGAAAACATGCGGCTGAGCTTAAAAAGCCCAATGAAAAGATATATATAACATAACATAACGGTAAATAAGCATAAGCAACGAAGGAATAAGAATACAAAACGAAAAGCATAATCATGAATGTCATACGAATTTTAAAGAGAACTAAGGATCAAGAGTGCATGAGAACTGAATAGAAATGAATCAAGAGAAATAATGAAATAAAGAAAAGTTCATATAAGGATGTGCCATAAGAACTACATATCATAATCCGTCAAATCATATCATAGCAATACAAGTATACGAAGAGGGGAGACCTCTAAGTAAATAAAAGTGTGAGAAGGAGTGTAAGGCACACACCACCTGGTCACCATAACATACACATACATAAACCTAGGATGCATCCATACGCTCCCTAACATAAGTATGTATGTCAGTACTAGACTGGTCACACATATAAAGTTGGCCAATAGTGTACACAAAATCATAACATAAGGGGGAACGCCGTAGATCTATCACACCTCTACGGAAGTGTCATGCTTAGGGGGTCCATCCAAGACAAGGTTATGGTACCTCCACAACTAGGTCAGCTCAGGCACAGATCTATCATAGCATACAACAAATATAATCTAGCATGGCAAGAGAAACAAAATAGTAACTCAATAAGCATAGCAAAACATAAGCATAGCATGGCAGAGACATTTAAATAAATGTCAGAATGAATCAATAAGAATGACAATCATACAATGAAAGTCATGAGTCAAATAAGGGAATCATATCAGGCATAGGATCGATAGAAATATCCCTACTGAAAAGGGAAAGAATATATGTACCTTATCAAAGCACACAAATCAAAGCAATACGATGAATGGAAGCAAATGATCACTCCTTCTTCACCCGATCTACATTAATCATAAGTTTATTTATAAGTTTCATAGTTTCATAATCATAAAGGTTTCATTTTACTTTTCTTTCCATTTTAGGTAACTTTCCATATTTAGCAGGTTTCCATAATTAGTAACTTTCCAAAAATAGTAACTTTCCATATTTAGTAACTTTCCAAAAATAGTAAGTTTTCATATTTAGTAACTTTCCAAAAATAGTAACTTTCCATATTTAGGTTTAAAAGCAATTTAGGGTTTCTAAAAATAGTAAATAGTATTTAAAAAGGTTTAAGTAGTTATTAATGTCAAAATTGAGTTTCATATATTAATATACTTATAAAATGATGTCATTTCACAATTTAGAGTTTTACAAGTCAAAATAGGGTTTCCAAATTAAGTAAATGTGAGATTAGGGTTTCTAATTACACAAGTCATTTTAATTGATCATTTAAAGTGATTAAACTCCAATTAGGGTTTCATACATTCAATTAGGTAATAATTAAGTTATATTTCCCGAATTAGCAGTTTTAGTGTTTAATTCAAATAAATTGGTTTCCATATTATCATTATTCAAAGATTAGGGTTACAATTGCAATTATGCCAAAGTTAAAGGTTAATATGATAATTAATCCAAACATAAGTTAAATACTTTTAAGATGACCATTAGCTTATTTAGGTTCCAAAAGTGAAACAATTTAGCTTATAAGTGTTTTAAACAAGTAATTACTTAATTTCACAATTAACATTAAAAACAGATCCGACTTTAGCTAATTTTTACACACCTTAAATGAGCTCATAAAATTATATAATTTTACCCAGATATACCTATATGTATTAAGTATTTCACATAATTTTTCCAGATTTTATTGTGTATTGTGAGTACCAACTAAAAATCAACATTCACAACATGTACCGGATTTGGATCTGCTGGAACACCCCGAAAGTATGTAATTATTTACCCAGGTTAAACATCTCAGAAAAATCTACAAAAATTACAAAACATAACTCATATACCAAATTTAATTATGTCAAAATTTCAAGTCTTAATTCGTTATATATATTAAATTAAAAATCATGAACCACGATTGAATTTTCATAACCCGAAATACAGTTTTGACACATGAATTTCTAAAAATCAAATGGTTGCCTTCTAGACCTATAAAAATCATAAAACCAATTTTATTTGATCCCTATTTCATTGAATTCAGTTTTAGACCAAAGAACCACTAAAATTCATGCTTGTATCATCAATCTAACATTCGTTTAAGTAGCACAAAATTTCTGACAGATTTGTTTGGTTTATATATATCTGATTTCAAGAGCACAAATAATTATATTAACACATATTGATATATATTGATCCGAAATATTGTTATAGGTTAGAGTTTACATGTTACCTCTTGTATTAGATCGAAAGGAACAAGAATTCAAGGATTCAACGATGATCAAATCACCAACACTCTCTCCTTTCTTCCTTGATGTAACCGTATGAAAGAAACAAATAACATATGGATCGGTTTAGGTTTTGATCAACGGACATGTCAAAAAGATTAAATGGTATATTATTTGATTACCTTGTGTGATGATACGAATTGAATAAGAACACAATGATCAAGCTTCTTCTTCTCTTCCTGGTGATCGACTAGCACAATAGTTTTTAGGGATTATTTTCTTTTTTTTGTGTGTATGCGACAATTTGAATAGAGGGAGAGGGAAGTTTAGGGTTTTTTGGAGTAGTTTATGATTACACGGTTTAACAAAAAAATGGGGAGGGGGAAGAGCCGTGATTTGGGGGGTGATTAAAGGGTAATTATCACTTTCCATTTTAGCTAAAATTTAATACTTATCTTCCATAATTAGGTTGTGTACATAATTTAATTAATTTTGGCCTATAGAGACTTCTTAAACGTGCCATATTTTATTTTATAAGGTTCATACATAATTTCATATAATACTTTAGATTATGTGTTCATATCGTATGGTTTCGAGTCATAACATTTTATATAACTCAAGTTTTAATTTATAGCGTATTTTATAAGTCATATTTAATAAGTCGTATTTTATTTAAGGTGTTATAATTCTTCCCTCCTAAAAAGATATTTCGTCCGCGAAATTGAAATACGAAATCGAAATAGAAATACGAAATTGAAAGCGATATCAAAATGAATATGTACCAAGTCACAAAGAGAAATGTGGATAACTGGATCGTATCGTTTCTTCGGTCTCCCAAGTAGCCTCGCTCTCAGGATGATTCTTCCAGAGAATCTTTACGAATGGAATTGTTTTAGTTCTCATGACTCTTTCCTGACACTCCAAAACAGCCTCAGGTTCTTCACTATACGAAAGATCTTCCCGAATCTGATCGAACAGGTAGGACACAACATGAAGCGGATGATAATTATACCCACGAAGAAGTGACACATGAAAAACATCATGCACATGCGATAATTGGGGAGGTAGCGCCAAGCGATGAGATACCTCGCCAACCTGATCAAAATCATTGAAAAACCCTAGGCTTTCATAATTCACAACGAATTCGTTCCAAGGAATACGAAACAACAATGTAGCGGATAACGATTTAAATCTCACACAGAGATACATGAAACATTCATGGTTTTAAACAATACGAAGGTAGTACTAGAGTAAAACCTCATTAACTCAGTCCAGATTCTTAACGAAAAGAGAACTAGTGCATCATTATAGAAGAACTCATCAATTTCAAACAAATACTGATCGAACTAAGGAACGTACCACCGGTCAATGAAGCACGTGACGAATCATCAAATGTATCAAGAGTTTTATAAGAGATAGATAGCATAATTGTACTGATGATCAATCGAGTACAACTCGAATATCGACTTGTATTGAAACGCCTAATGAGATGGGTAGCATATTTGTACCGACGATCAATAGAGTATAAATCAGAGAATCGAAGCGCATCAGAAAACAAAAAAAAATATGTCGAATAATCATACGGATAAAACACATCAAAGAGCTAACGTTGTCGTACAGACGATAAACTAAGCACATAACGGAGGATCGGAACGTATCGGAGAGCATAACGGAATAGGTCGGATAATCGTATGGAAAACAACAACTCAAAGGATTAACGCATCGTGAACCAGATCTTCTTCATACGCCCGAAACGTCTAACTCTCCACAACGGGGACATCGTACGAAACATACAAATTTCATAGTCCACCATTCAAGGTTTCTCTTCCACAAAGATAACTAATCCACCAATCACAGTAATCAACCCCGGACCTTAAACCAGCAAATCTCCAACTTAATCCAATCCAAAAGGTGTTCTATATCTCCGTAGGCAAACTCAATCATGCCAATACACTTGTCAAACTCTCCGTCCCATACATCTTCAATTTCAACATAGTTGCTCTGTCCGTCCATCCATCTGAAGGTGAGTAGTCGCCATAAAATCTCGAGCCGGTCTTGAAGGTTTTCTGCATTTCTTCTAGAAGTGTGAAACAAAACTCGATTTTTCTGACACGATCACTGCAGGTGCGCCAAGGAGCTTGAATAATCTTCCGTTGAAATAAATCTCTGCCGATCTTCCAAGTGAGCCACCAAGTTGAACGATTCACTACAACCCACATCGTTTTGTCCTTCCCAACGTGCGCGTAAATCCCGTTACAAAGTTGCTGACAGTTTTAATCCCACTTCTACATACGAACGTCCAAAATGAGGAAAACCACTCGTACGCTGATGCTAACTCCCAATCTGTTGACATGCTAGACACTTCGCATCAAAGCATTCACATCCATTATCATACCATCCCGTCATAATTTATGCTACAAGTCTCTACATAATAGTACAACTAATATGTATAGAGCGAAAAGAACGGGGTGCTTCGAGCATAACCGTTTCATTTAAATCTTCTACATAGATCATAATTCCACCACCTTGCTCCTGAGCTTCTTCACATCCGTCATAACCAATCTCCAGTCGTGCGTCTGATAGTTCGCCTCCCACGGTTTATCTGCATAGATGCATCACTAGCAATCTTTCTGTATAACCTAAGGACATAGCTGACCTTCTTCTCAAGTAGAAACAAATATACCTCTTAACTTTCCAAAAGTTCTCCAACTTATTCTTCATCCCTACCAAAATTATACTCTTCGAGAAACTTACATCGAGCTCTTCTGACGTAGAAATTATCAATCACCAAAATACAAGGATGATTCCCGTGTTTCTCTTTCGTCCCTGAATATACTAAATCGTCATACTATGACAATTGTCCAAGCATTCATGAAATACACGATTCATCAAGCTCACAAGAATAGTTGGAGCAGTAGCCAATACGATTGGCATCACAATGCTCATAGAGATTATAACGGATACAAATCAATGGTAGGAACATCTTGCTCCTTCACATGAAAATGGACATAATCAGATTACAAATCGGTCATAGAGAAAACTTCACCCTGAAGTTGATTTAGATAAGTCGTCGATAACGGTATCAGTCCTAATCACCATACTACTAAGATTCCAGAATTCCATGAACAACCTCATACCACCATCATTCTTCTTCATAACCAAACTGAAACACAACACAAAGACGCACACAGACGGATAAACCACTTCCTAGAAGTAGGTCCTTCAATACTCTTCATTCAACGTATGTCGTTCGTAAAGGATTTCAGAAATAGGCAAAACGTCGCTTACACATGAATAGAATTCTGATTCAAATAACACACTGAACTTAGGCACTCCTCAAGACATTCTATGACTCCAATAAGTTCAAGGTATATGATGTAACTATTATCACGCTGGCCAGACGTCATAATACTTGCATCATATACACATGCATTTATTGCAATCACAGTCTACCTCAAGTCGTGACAAAACACATTCTAATAAACGGATCAAAACAATTACATTCGAGAGGAAAACTTGGTAGTCCATCAAGGAATACATCGCGAAATTCAACATCGAAAACTCTCGAACGAGTTACATCAATCGGAATATCTTCACAAACGCGAGGGATTAATATACGGAATTTCAAAGCAAAGGTGATCATAATAGTATGCCAGGTCAGAAACCTGGGCACGGAGTTTGAGTTTCATAAGTCGTCAGAGATGACAAAATCATAACTGTTGTTAGCATCTCAATGCTCAGTCAACAATTACATGACCAGAATGAAATCGAATCGAACATTCCCAAAGAAATCAGATTAGTAGAATGAAATTGATATTCAAACATCCTCAACCGTACAGGATAATCTACACTCGTGATGGATAGTCACAAGATTCTCATAGAGATAGAATTAGGAATAGCAATTCAATAATGCAGAGGGGACTTAATGTGCTTAGTAAAAGCAAAAGACACCACAGGATATGTCGTTCTCGTATCAAATAAAACCACGCATCACGATCGCATAAGTAAGGAATACCCGAAACGGTACTTGATGTGTCATCAGCCTGGTCCCTGGTCAGAGCGAACACTCGACCCTCAGCAGATTGCTGTCAATCATTCTCATTCTTACGGTTGTTACCATTCACCTTCGGACACTCTTTCGTCCGACATCCAATCACACTACAACTGAAACCGGCATCCAACGTCTTATAACACGATCACCCAGATGAAACTTCTCACAGTCAACACATGGAGGAGATGGAACCTGGTCCCACAACTTCTTCTGCTCAGACTAACCCGAACGTAGCGATCAAAACGAACAATGAAGACAAATCAAACGTCAGGATCAAAATACGAAGGAAGAGATCGCGTCAAATGAGAAGCCTAATGTCTACCCAATATCCTCACAGGTCATTTCTAAGGTTCTACAGGTCAAACCCAGTGCTCTGATACCATAACTGTAACACCCCGACCCGTCAAGGCCAAGATATCACATTATGGTATCATACAAAGCATACAATACGCAAGCGGAAGTCTTTTAAATAAATATCCAAGTCTCAAACATCAAGACTGGTATCAAAAGATAATCCCAAATGCATAGTGGGTTAACCAAACAAAACCAAAGTAAAACGATAATAATCAAAGTACTGAAAGAAATGAAAGTCCGAAACAATGGACAACGAAATGATAAATAAATGGGTCTCTAAGTCCTACGCTCTCTCATTCCCAAGCCCGTCGCCCCGCTTATTACCTACCGCATAAGAAAAGAAAACATGCGGCTGAGCTTAAAAAGCCCAATGAAAAGATATATATAACATAACATAACGGTAAATAAGCATAAGCAACGAAGGAATAAGAATACAAAACGAAAAGCATAATCATGAATGTCATACGAATTTTAAAGAGAACTAAGGATCAAGAGTGCATGAGAACTGAATAGAAATGAATCAAGAGGAATAATGAAATAAAGAAAAGTTCATATAAGGATGTGCCATAAGAACTACATATCATAATCCGTCAAATCATATCATAGCAATACAAGTATACGAAGAGGGGAGACCTCTAAGTAAATAAAAGTGTGAGAAGGAGTGTAAGGCACACACCACCTGGTCACCATAACATACACATACATATACCTAGGATGCATCCATATGCTCCCTAACATAAGTATGTATGTCAGTACTAGACTGGTCACACATATAAAGTTGGCCAATAGTGAACACAAAATCATAACATAAGGGGGAACGCCGTAGATCTATCACACCTCTACGGAAGTGTCATGCTTAGGGTGCCATCCAAGACATGGTCATGGTACCTCCACAACTAGGTCAGCTCAGGCACAGATCTATCATAGCATACAACAAATATAATCTAGCATGGCAAGAGAAACAAAATAGTAACTCAATAAGCATAGCAAAACATAAGCATAGCATGGCAGAGACATTTAAATAAATGTCAGAATGAATCAATAAGAATGACAATCATACAATGAAAGTCATGAGTCAAATAAGGGAATCATATCAGGCATAGGATCGATAGAAATATCCCTACTGAAAAGAGAAAGAATATATGTACCTTATCAAAGCACACAAATCAAAGCAATACGATGAATGGAAGCAAATGATCACTCCTTCTTCACCCGATCTACAATAATCATAAGTTTATTTATAAGTTTCATAGTTTCATAATCATAAAGGTTTCATTTTAGTTTTCTTTCCATTTTAGGTAACTTTCCATATTTAGCAGGTTTCCATAATTAGTAACTTTCCAAAAATAGTAACTTTCCATATTTAGTAACTTTCCAAAAATAGTAAGTTTCCATATTTAGCGGGTTTCCATAATTAGTAACTTTCCAAAAATAGTAACTTTCCATATTTAGTAACTTTCCAAAAATAGTAAGTTTCCATATTTAGTAACTTTCCATATTTAGGTTTAAAAGCAATTTAGGGTTTCTAAAAATAGTAAATAGTATTTAAAAAGGTTTAAATAGTCATTAATGTCAAAATTGAGTTTCATATATTAATATACTTATAAAATGATGTCATTTCACAATTTAGAGTTTTACAAGTCAAAATAGGGTTTTCAAATTAAGTAAATGTGAGATTATGGTTTCTAATTACACAAGTCATTTTAATTGATCATTTAAAATGATTAAACTCCAATTAAGGTTTCATATATTCAATTAGGTCATAATTAAGTTATATTTCCCGAATTAGCAGTTTTAGTGTTTAATTCATATAATTTGGTTTCCATATTATCATTATTCAAAGATTGGGGTTACAATTGCAATTATGCCAAAGTTAAAGGTTAATATGATAATTAATCCAAACATAAGTTAAATACTTTTAAGATGACCATTAGCTTATTTAGGTTCCAAAAGTGAAACAATTTAGCTTATAAGTGTTTTAAACAAGTAATTACTTAATTTCAGAATTAACATTAAAAACAGATCCGACTTTAGCTAATTTTTACACACCTTAAACGAGCTCATAAAATTCTATAATTTGACCCAGATATACCTATATGTCTTAAGTATTTCACATAATTTTTCCAGATTTTATTGTGTATTGCGAGTACCAACTAAAAATCGACATTCACAACTTGTACCCGAATTGGATCTGCTGGAACAACCCGAAAGTATGTAATTATTTACCCAGGTTAAACATCTCAGAAAAATCTACAAAAATTACACAACATAACTCAAATACCAAATTTCATTATGCCCAAATTTCAAGTCTTAATTCGTTATAGATATTAAATTAAAAATCATGAACCACGATTGAATTTTCATAACCCGAAATACAGTTTTGACACATGAATTTCTAAAAATTAAATGGTTGCCTTCTAGACCTCTAAAAATCATCAAACCAATTTTATTTGATCCCTATTTTATTGAATTCAGTTTTAGACCAAAGAACCACTAAAATTCATGCTTGTATCATCAATCTAACATTCGTTTAAGTAGCACAAAATTTCTGACAGATTTGTTTGGTTTATATATATCCGATTTCAAGAACACAAATAATTATATTAACACATATTGATATATATTGATCCAAAATATTGTTATAGGTTAGAGTTTACATGTTACCTCTTGTATTAGATCGAAAGGAACAAGAATTCAAGGATTCAACGATGATCAAATCACCAACACTCTCTCTTTTCTTCCTTGATGTAACCGTATGAAAGAAACAAATAACATATGGATCGATTTAGGTTCTGATCAACGGACATGTCGAAAAGATTAAATGGTATATTATTTGATTACCTTGTGTGATGATACGAATTGAATAAGAACACAATGATCAAGCTTCTTCTTCTCTTCTTGGTGATCGACTAGCACAATAGTTTTTAGGGTTTTGTTTTTTTTTTTTTTTTTGTATGCCGACAATTGGAATAGAGGGAGAGTGAAGTTTAGGGTTTGTTGGAGTAGTTTATGATTACACGGTTTAACAAAAAAATGGGGAGGGGGAAGAGCCGTGATTTGGGGGGTGATTAAAGGGTAATTATCACTTTCCATTTTAGCTAAAATTTAATACTTATCTTCCATAATTAGGTTGTGTACATAATTTAATTAATTTTGGCCTATAGAGACTTCTTAAACGTGCCATATTTTATTTTGTAAGGTTCATACATAATTTCATATAATACTTTAGATTATGTGTTCATATCGTATGGTTTCGAGTCGTAACATGTTATATAACTCAAGTTTTAATTTATTGCGTATTTTATAAGTCATATTTAATAAGTCGTATTTTATTTAGGGTGTTATATTAATGCTTTGTAATTACTTGATTAATTATTGAATGCTTTTTATTATAAAGATTTTGCTTTCGATTAGATATTCCGATATAATATCTCTTGATATGTATATCTATGATACATGCTCTTAAATGCTAAATGTTATTATGTTTTGTATGATGTTTGCATTTGTTCCTTATGTGCATTTTACATGATTTGCGTGTTAATTGTGCACCCACACTATGTTGTTTTGACACATAATGAATTAGGTATGCCTATCACTATAATGTTTTTGACGTCATATAGTCTTACACTAGTGTCAAAATCTAAAAGTTAAAGTAGTCGTGAAATTGTCCTAATTCCTTGGTCAAAATTTTTCTTTCTTCTAAGTGATACACCCTTTTGTCAAGGGGAGGTTAGATACAAACCTAGTAGAACTCGGAGTAGGTTTGACAACTTAAATATTTCATCTGAAATATTCAAGTAATTTTAACTTGCGATTGCAATTGTTAAAAATCATATCCGAAACATCATATCCAAATGATAAAAGCTAACATCAACCTCCAGGTGACAAAGGACTTACGAGTTACTATATAAGTGATTAGTAGTTCCTTTCACCCTCGTGTGAATATACACTTCTTAAGACCAAGTATATTCATTTCCGTCAGTTCCTCTTATCCCCATAGGTTTGTCATCGTGTTTTGTCGTCAAGCTCACCTCATAGATAATGAGGATCGAACTTATCTATCGGTTTTAGGGTAGAAAACCAACGCATCATCCTATCTCACCAAGAGTATGTTGATACTCTCTGTCTTTCGAAAAATGGGCAATATGCCTATACAAAGATTGATATTTTTGAGTCTCTTCTTTTTCGTCGTCAATCTTGATCACCTACCGACGTGCATCGATCCCACAACAACAATGGATATTCATCCCAAAAATCCCATCAATCACCCTAAGAACACCAGACCTCTCAAACGCGAACCATTCAACTACTTACGCTTAGGTCTAGGAATGATGAAACACATTCCGTGAATCTCATAATTTACGTGTGTTCAAAAACATATTCCGAATCTCGTCCTATGACTATCTAAATATTTCATTGGAAATATTAAAGTCATCCTTCAAACCCCTCTAATGACTACTTAAATATTTCCTTGGAAATACTAAAGTCATCTCTTCTCGTCTAGTCTCGTCCATCTCGTAAAAAGAATTTATTAGGTATAAATTCTTTCATCGTGTCTAAAACTCTCACTAAATCAGTGAGATTTATTTGTCAAATCCTCTCAAGATTAGAGTCAAATCCTCTCAAGCTTCCAATGACAACTTAAATATTTCATCCGAAATATTTAAAGTAAATTTAATTTGCGAAATGCAATTAAATGTCATTTCTCGAAAAAATGAACTCGATCAATGTTCGTCGAATCCCACTGGATAATTCCTAAAAAGAATTTATTTGGTATAAATTCCTTTAATCTAAGGTCCAAAAAAATCACAAAATATGTGAAATTTCGTTGTCGAAAATCAAATTCTGGGTCATAACTGACCTCAGCAGATCACGGTACCCTTAAATAGGGGACGGTACCATTAAATTTAACGGTACCGTCGGATCATTATCTGCTGAGAAAGTTTATTTTGTTTTCAATTCTCACAGTTTCAAAAGTACTATTAAAACCCACTCGATGTAGTCTTGAACCAGAACCGTATTCTATGTGAATAGATTCTGCCTATCTTATGATTCCTTAGCTTTTCCCCCTTTCACTTCCGCATGGTACTAAACACACCATCTGTTTGGTTACTTCCGTATCCATCATCTTCTCAACTTACCTACAATTCTCAACCTTCGTTCTACACTACCAATGCTTCCGCATCCCACTCATCTTCCACACACTTCAAGCAAAGAACCGCTAGGATAAGTTAAGATAACCTTCTTCATCAACATAATTTCTTCTATCAAAGATAACCCTACTAGAAACTTATCACTAACTCCACAACCTTGAAGATTCTATCTTCTTAACCCTTAGCACATTTCCACGTAATCACATGCCTCATCATATGAATGTTCTATGAATATTCACAATGATTGAGAAGAGCTACGTGACTTCAAAGGTGAAGTTTATTGTATGCTATCCACCACTTGTCATGACGTTACTAAGCTCATCGCTTCCGTCAATGTTTGTTTTCCTCTTTATTCATTTTTCCAACACATCTTGTTCGGATGGTCATTGATTAAGGGGGAGTGAAAACACACTCATATAGTCCTTCACTAAACACTCTCAAGAACACACAAATGTGGTTCTTATTCCCTAGAATTCTCTACTAAAACACTTACCTCCTAAGTACCCACTATTTAGCAAAACCTCAGTCACAAAACCACAATCGGTTCTAGCTTCCTAACCTCTACTCTTTGTGACCACCTAGATATTTGTTCTATAATACACCTTCAACCCTCTCATCAAACCTCACATCAAACCTTGTTAGGTCGTATATTTGATTTGATAAGACAAAACACATGAAAGATGAAGGACTTATGAAGACAAAGGAGAATTCTTCTAAAGAAAGAAGATTACAGGAAATATTGTTAAAAGATTAGGAAGATTTGTTTTATTTCTTAATACTTATCCTTTGTAACCCTAATGTCTCTATTATATAAAGAGACATAGGGACATAGATTTTTTAGTGTGTCAAAATGAAGAATACGGAAAAACGTGTGCGTGTGTGTCTAGGGCTAGAAACGCCTAGACTAGAGGGTTTGTTTGTTTTAGCCTCAAGGATCTTTGATTCCTTGTTATAGTTTAGATAACACGCTCTACCATTGATCAAGGTGAATTGGGGTTATTAGTTTGTAATTATTAGAGAAGATGATGACGAGAAAAACCTTGTTTAATAACATTATTGTTCTTTATATTCCGCTGCACGTTATTAATTTTATTTGTAAAATGATCCTAGATGGCTTAAACGATTCTTAACAAACCTGACATTAATATCATTCATCATCACACTCAACCTTTACAACTAAACTTCACTTTTGACAGTGATATTTAGTTTAAGAACCTTCAACCCATCGATCATTACACTCAAACCTCACAATTATCCTTCACTCTTGATAGTGATAGTTAGTTCAATAACCTTCAATCTTCACAATCATTATATCTAATGTGTATAAACTATACAACCACACAAAATCCTTCATACACCAAATCATCTCTAACTCACAACTAGGATCATCCAAAACTAGAACTCTAGAACTTCGTTACCTCAACCCTGTTAGAGATATTCGCCCACAATGCTGTTAGGATCACATGAAAATTTTCTTTTTCTCTTTTGAAATATATCATGCCTCTCATTGTCAGTGAAAATGATATATTAATCTAAACCGTCTTTTCCCACCTTTTCTCAAAGGTCAAATCCAACACTTCCCATCTTATGGAATCATTTCGATTCGCATCTAGGTGCATATCGTTCTCATTTTCATTTTTTTGGTATAACTTCTATCGACTCTACTTTATGGCATGACTTGTCATAATAGTAATCATTTAGAGTATGTCTTATCAAAAAATTGTCATTAACACCAATCACCTTAGGTAGATGATTATGTTGCTCAAAAGGTTTCTTAGAACTTGCCTTCCCAATGACAACTTGGAAGAAGTCATTTTATGTGTCAGTCAATGAACAAATCTCGTTCTCGTTAGTGTGATTGATTGAACAATTACACCTTAGGTTGTCGGTCAAGTTGTGACTCTCTATTGTCATTGAATTGCATTACGCATTCACATCTTTGTGTCGCTCAACTTTCTTGGGCTTTCCTCTTGGTTTTTATCCTTTTGGCACATTTTCATCACGTGTCTAACTTCTTGCATACTTTGATATGCTCATCAAACTCATTTTTTTAGTAGTTATGTTTTAACATAGTTTAACCCTTGCATGTCTTGCTATGTGTATTCTATCCCTATAATGTTGCACGAAGCTAACCCTTGATATAGGAAAAGCCTTTGTAAGAATTTGATCCATGCATCCGCTAGATACTAAGGTAAATAAACAAGGGGATTCAATCACCATAGGGAAGCATTGAGCTAGGGGGAGCTCGGGAGTATTTGAATACATAGGACGGAGTCTTTCTAATAGTGGTGATAGAAGACTTCACTAGGATGATGCAAGCTCTCCTTTTTAGGAAGAAAGGATAGTATTGTAATAAGGGGGAGTAGGGAGTGAATTTAAGGGAGAGCTCGAGGCAACTACCTTTTTGATTCAACAAAAAGGAGAGAAGGGAGTGTAAACAAGTAACTTTTACATTCTACTGAATGTTACGATTTACATATTTGTCATCATAAAAAAGGGGGAGATTGTTAGTGCAAATATTACGATATTTAAACTAAACGGTATCTTTAGTTTTAATAATGACAAACATGTAACTTGTAATGCATAACGTAAAATGTGCAAGTTACTTGTAAACACTAATCATCGATGCTTACTTACATCAACATCTCCAGACGTCTCAAGTATGGTTCAACGTAGTCGAAGATTTCCACTCCGACATAAATCACTCAAGGTATGAACAAACAAATTATTTTTGAATTAAAAAGAAATGTTTTATTTTGAAAAATTAGTTTAAAAATCCCAACAGCTATTTTTCCCCCCAAATCAGCTCCAAACATCCCCAAGTAAACCTTTACCAAGAAAAAAAACTGAAGCGTCCCTTGTCTGGCACGGTACCACTAAATTTAGTGGTATCATCGAGTATTTAGTGGTACCGTTGGTTTGTAACGGCTAGTTTTTCCTTTGCCTATAAATAGTGGACCATTTTACACATTTTGGTAAGGTTTTTCACACAGAACTTTCAGTTCTTTATCCACCCACTCCAATCCACTTTCTTTGATCAAGTAGTTAGTTTTCTTTGTTTAAGAGTGATCCACTCATCCATTCAAGTGATCACCTTCATTCCTCTACTAGTGCAAGAGAAGAACACATAGTATCACAAAGATACAAAGTGTTGTAGTCATATTTTAGTGCACTCGTAACACTTGTTACGCACTTCTTGTATGTCGTCGTACATCAAGTTCTTGTCACCATACTTAGGTTGATCATGTAGATCATGTAGATTGAGTTGATCATGTAGATCGTGTAGATTGAGTTGATCATGTAGATCGTGTATAAGTCGGGTAGATCAAGTGAAGATCATGGAGATCGTGTTGATCGAGTAGATAGTGAGTAGATTGGGTAGATCGTGAGTAGATCGGGTAGATTGAGTGTAGATCATGTGGATCTTGTAGCTTGTGTGATTTGTGAGGATCGAGTAGATCGTGAGTGAGATTAGTACTGGCTAGATTAGTACTCGACATCTAGCTTAGTGTCGGAAAATAATGTAAGCGACGAGGTTTATGTGTTTAGGCCTTAAGACACAAGGTTTGTTATGTTGGGACATAAAACATAACGGGTTTGGTTGTACCCGAAGAAGAACTCAACATCTTGCTTAGTGTCGGAAAATATTGTAAGCAATGTTGTATGGTTTTCTCCGCCGGGAAGGGAGCTTGTTGATTAGTGAAGTAACTCTCGAGTTGGGTACTCGGGGAGTGGAGTAGGGTGAAGAGGAGCTTCGTGACCGAATCACTATAAATCTTCATGTCCGGTTTGCGCTTTCTTTACTTATCTCTTTACGCTTTATTTTAGCATTTATAGCTTTACATTTATATCTTGCGTTGCATTTATACTTGTGTAGTTTGTTGCTTACATTGTGTTAGTTGTGTTTGTATCATGGCATGTTATTTATAATATGTCTAATTTTGTGTCATTGTGACACGCCTTACTTGTTGCTTTATATTATCACTAGTTCTCGTAAGACTAGTGTTGATACTTTTCATATTAAGTCACATTTGATCGGGGTGCTTGATACAAAAGTTTTTAAGTTTTTAAACGGCAACGTATTCACCCCCCCCCCCTCTACATTTTCCACAGGTTATATGAAAATTTTAAAAATTCTTTAAAAATCATAAAAATTAAAAGATTGATTTTAGAGCATTTTGAGGTAAATTTGGTGGAAATAAATTTGATAAAAATTTACTTAAATTTTAAATAAGTATAAAATGATCAGAGGGAGGTGATGCAAGAAGTTGTACTGAGAAATGGTGGTTATTTTGAAAATGATAAATCATAAATATCTAAGAAGAAACTTAAATAAATCATAAGAGATCAAAAGAACTGCTAACCTCAAATTCGGCTCAAATGTGACTAATAGGAGATGGATAGCTAGTGTACTAAGGTTAGAATGGTTGAGTGTGATGAAAGGAGGTATAAAATTTTTATTTGTTTTTCCGGATCTGCCGGTTCCCTTTTAAAAGGGATCCGACCAGTTAAAATGAAAGGATCCAGCTTCTGAGTCTATTTCTTTCACAGTGGGCTCATAGAAGTTTGCTCATAGGCCGAATATAAAATCTAATTATTCAAGCGACATTTATATAAGGATGTACGTCTGGTAGAGCACATAGGAAACTCATATAAGCATTAAAGTGAGACCAAGCTTATAATCATGAAATTTTAAGAAGGAGTACAACAAGTATGTTTCAAGATTGATCATACTAAGTTGAAAGTTTATTCCTATCTTTTATCTAATTTCTGTTATTTTCCTCATTTTCATCATTTGTTGGATCATCAAACGGTGCATAGTTGGAAGCAGATTCTGGTATAAAGAAGGATGATATATAGGCCTTGTCCAAAGGCATCATCACTTTATTGACAAGTGAATATTGAGGCCCTTGAAAGTGTGGATGAAAGTTCATGAAGTGATTATAGAGGCGAGTTAGGAACATCCCATAAGGTATAAGTTTGTTCTTATTCCCATTGAGATGTACGATTCGCTTGGCGAAGAAGTAAGCGAGATTTTATGGTTGTTGAGTTAGAAGACAGTAGATCATATGAGCACAACACGCCGGAAGTTGCTCACGATTTCCCTTAAGACTCTAAACATTTTCACGTAAGATAACAGCCATAGGTTTCAGCTCATGGCGAATCTCAAGTGTGTCAATTATGTCTGGATGAAGAAAGTCGAAATGATAAGGAGTACGAATAAAATGATTTAGTTCTTGTGGAGAAGGTATGTATGAACAATATGGACTTTTTTCTTCACGGTAGTTAAAGAAGGATTCAAGAGACCAATCTTCAGTGTAGGCACATTGCCCATACCCTTGGATTCGAAGGATGTTAGCAAATTGCTGAAGAGTTAGAACAACCTTATGGTTTTTGATTGAAAACCAAAGTGAGAGAGAACGATCCTCATTACGTACGAGTTCGACTTGACGAAAGAATTCTAACACAAACCATGGGCAAATTGGTTCATTAATGGTGAGGAGACAATTAAATCCTATGGTATGGAAACATGTGTTGATGTCTCTGTCGAAGATAAGAGAGGAGTCAACAACACGACCCTCATGAAGGAAGCGGGTTTCAAGATTATTAAACCCACGAACATGGTTGCCTGGAGTGTCTGGTTCATGATAGATATATGGGATGTAGATACTGGTGTCTCGAAAGTCGAAATCATATTCGTGAGGCATATTGAAACCTATGTAAGTGGTTTTAAGAGGATTAATTATGTATTAAAATAATATCCATATCTTTGGAGAATTTTTAATAGAAATTTTAAAGAGTATTTCACACTTCCATTAAGAGTTGAGATAACCACGAGGGTTAAACTTATTTGATTGCCTTTTGTATTAACAATGTAATGCTGAAAGTGTCCTACATGTGAGAAGATCTTTTGTGAATATGAAATAAAAAAAATATTTTGTTTGTACACAATTTGATAAGTATATATGTATACGTGTAGATATAGAATTAGCTTGAGTGTTTGTGATTTATGCTAGAGAAATTTTTTGTGATGGAGATTACCCTTGTATATTGATATTTTGATAAAGAGCTAAATCCTTTTGTAGAAAGTTTTTTAATAAGATGTAAACAAATGATTTTAGGATCTTGAGATTAAGGAAATGAGATCCTAAACTGAAAGAATATGTTTATTTGGTTGTTTGGAAAAGAGACGAATAAAGTGAGATGATAGACTGATGGCTGTTAAGCCGGTTCTTCTGGATCCATTCTACAATTGATCCGGCCCAATAAAGGGATCCGGGGAAGACTGCTGATACAGAGATGTTTTATAAGATATAATATTCAGAATATATGGTTTTTGATCCTATGTAACTAGAGCAAGAGTTTGAGAAGTTTAAGCGAGAGAATACTTTTTATTCCATCTTCTTTAGTGCTCGAGACAAATAACTAAAAAATGATGAATAGATGTGAAGTAGAGAAATAAGAGAGAAGATAAGTTGCCGTGAGGTAATTTGGGATGAGGATGAATAATACAAGTTTGATTGATGTGAAATATTTTTTTTGTGATGACTTAACCCTTTTATTGAAAAATGTATGTAGAAGGTTTTTGACTAGGAATGAATTGACGGAAAGGAATACTATTCTCGACCATTAGAAAAGACAGGAGAGTTTGTGAAGAGAGGTCTTAAACAAAATGTGATTAGGTGTATAACACATAATCCATGAAGGTATGACACTTAGGTGATGCACACCAAGTTTTATGATCAACAGAGATGTCTTTTTAGAAAAGAGGTTATGTATATGTTAACACATTTTTTTTAAAAGAGAAAAACATGTATGAATCCAACTTTTAACCATAATCAATGAGCACAATTTTAGAGAACTAATTTTAATTAAGAAAACATACCTTTGGTATAATCTATTAATATAGTTTTTGAAACCGTAGATGCGAAGTACTTCAAAAGCCACTTTTAAGCAACCTTTACCCTTGTTAGCAAAGGAGTAAAGCGACACTATGGATTCTTTTTTAGTGTGTAGACTCCATTTTTCCTTTAAGATGATGAAGGTTTCGAAGAAACCTGAGAGGATCTGAACACACGCCTTGTGTTAGAGATACTTTGAGTTAATACTAACTAGCACGCGAAATTTACTAGTTAATACTTAGAAGATATTGTATATATGATGTATGAATGGAACAGTGATTGAATATGTATAAACAAAAGTGTTTAACCAACCAAACAACTTCAATATTATTAATTATAATATGAGTGATCTAAGTATCACTAGGGTTTACAACCTTGAAGCTTTTCACAAAGATACATATGACTAAGATCTTGAAAACCTAACCTAGGACCTCCTTTTATAGCAAAAGGAGTCTTTTACAAGATAAGTATAACCTACACAATATTCTTATAATTCTAACTGAATAAGATATACATCAAATCTTTTCTAAACTTATCCTTATACACATTTTCTACTTTCTTTAGATCATAAGCAATACAAACTTTTCTGTACTAGCAGTACAAACTCAGTTAGTACTGCTAGTGTTAACCTGCAACAGTTGAAACTTTAAGCCTGACAGTTCTAACTGTTGGTTTAATTCCCAACAATCCTCCCCTAAACTTATGATTTCTCTGCAAATCACTAAGTTTCTTCTATTAAACTCCAACTTTGATGATGGGGGGATTCTTCCAAACACTTTTCTTTTCTTCCTTAGAGCTTGTGTCTCTCTTTCAAACTGATCATATATTCTCTGAAGTAGATTTTGAATCACTTCAGTATTTTCTTCACATCTAAGCTTTAAAGAAATCATAACAGCAAGCACTTCAGCACTTAAGGGATATTCAAGATATGCTAACATGAAGATATCAACTCCACCATGTGTTGACAAATGATGAACATTACAGGAATCATAGAACTTCCATAAAGTAGTGAGATCATGACATGGAAAATTCCAATACACCTCTGTTGGATCAGGCTCATACAACCTTTTAAATTCTACCCAAAGTTCTTGTTCCTTTACATAAATTTTCTCATCTGTGTTGAGCTTCTCTTTAACTAATCTCCACAATGTGTCTAAATCTTCTCTATCACAAGACCTTAACAAATCTTCAAAGTTCTTGTAAACTGTTGACTCTCCACCAACTCTAATCACCTTCCAAGCTTTTCCAAATTTATCTTTGTAGATCTCCCAGTCCATTATTGGATGCCTAGCTTGAATTGGATCAACATATAAGGTCTCTGGCACAATAACCATCATATGACTTATTTGTTCATGTGACAGTTCCTCTTCTTCTTTTTGTGCTTCTTCTTTCTCAGCTGGTTTTTCCTTAACAGTCTTTAATCTTTTGGATGCTCTGTCTTCTTCTTCTCCCATGGGGATAAAATGTTGTATCCTCCTATAAGCTGAGTAATACAATCTTTTTATTTCTTCATTTGATTTCCCCTTCAACTGAGCTGCTTTCCAATAATCTTGATGCATAAGAAACTTCTTCATATGGCTGATGATCTGAGCTCTTGTAGGTTTTCTTATAGCTTTCTTTTTTCTTTGACTCTTCTTAATAGTTTCCATCAACTCCTTTAATGCATCATCATCATCTTGATTTGAGTTGATCAAATCTGCAGGCTGCCTTGATCTTTCATCAATAGATAAACTTTCATCAGCTTGAAGTTCTTGAACTTTTGCCTTTAGAACCTCATCTGCATCAATTATCAACTGTATCTGTTCTGCATGAACTTGTTGAGCCAAAAGTGCATCTGATTCCATTTGAGCTTGAGTAGAATCTTTAGCCATCCTTTGCTCTTCCATAAACCTAACAACTTCATCTTCCTGAGTTCTTCTTGCTACATCAGCATCAAAATCTATCTAAGCTTGTACTCTTGGTTTTACTTTCTTTGGTTGTTGCTCATCTTCAATCATAATACCTTTACCTTTATCATCCTTTTTCCTTCTGGCATATACTGCAACACTAGCAGTACCTTCTTCAGCAACAGTACTAACCTTTTTGCTGGTAGCAGTATCTGGAGAAACCTCTTCAATATTGACTAACTCAGTACCACCTTGAAGATTGACTGTGCCAGTACCTTCTTCCACATTTATTGGCTCAGTAGATTGTGGTCATTCCTCCATATCCAAATCAAAATCCATACTAGCAGTAACTTCATTAAAATCCAACTTCCTCCCCTGAGTACCATCATCTGTTTTCCTCCCCTGTTTGGGAGAATCACCCAAATCATCATCATCTTCATCTGAGGAGTTGGAAGAATCAATAATGTTTGCCCTTCTATTGGTCTTGAGCTTCTTGACTTTGTCCTGCAACTTCTTCACCTTCTGAACTAATTTGGTGTATACTTTGCCAAAAAGCTCCTTGTGATCTTTGAGCTCCTTCTCCAAAGTAGAAACCTTGTTAGACAAGGTGGTACAGATAACCATTAATTCCTTAAGTGTCAAACTACCCTCAGCACTTCCAGATGTGTTACCTTCTAGGAGAGGTGCTTCATGGAGCATAGACTCAGTTTCTTCCTTAGTTGGACTAGGTAGTACTCCTGAGCCACCCATATGTTCCATGTGGCTTGGGATTCCACCACCTGCATCGAATCCAATAGGATGAGACACATTAGGTGTTGCCATGGAATGGGTCTTAATGATGTTAAGACTTTCCTGCCCAGCTACTAAGCCAGAAGCTGTAGTGTTAGCCCTTTTCCATACTATCAAAATTGATAGCCTCATCTGCTACAGTGGGTTGAGTAGGATGATTGGGTTGAGGTACCATAGTTACCTGTCTAATTCTTCTCCTATAGGTATTTATAACAGTTGGTGTAAGGGAAGTTGATGGAACCACAATGGGTGTGTGTTGGGGCTCAGTTGGGTTTACTGACCCTTCACCCTGTATATGTTGTATTTGAGTAAGCATTTCTGGAAATAAAGGAACCACTACCCCATTGTACCTCTGAGTTGCCATTGCCATATTTTGAAAAAGTTTTTGTTGCAGGCAAGGCGTTGGATAAATATTTTAATGAGGTAGCAATTGACTTTTTCTTGCTTTCAAAACAGTTTGAATAAACCTTGGGTACATAAGAAATTTGTATTTACTTGTCACATTATTTACCATACTCTCAAAAATAAATTTTGAAAAATTGAAAATCCTGTTTGTAGATAAGCATATGAGAGCAATAGCAATATTGCTACTGAATTGCTCCCATGAGGTTTTCTTTGGACTTAAACAATGTAAGAGAGTATGGATGAAAAATCTCCATTGTGGGGAGAAACATCCTTTTTGAAAAGTCAGTAATTGATTGGATGTATCATACCCCATATTGGAAATATGGTGTAAAATCTCTAGATTGGGCAAAGTAATGATACCATCCTCATCATCCAATTGGAGATGTCTCCTCAAGGATGATTCAGTAACATTAATAGTTACCCCATCCACAGTTTCACTAAGTGCAGGGATCTGTGTATTTGTGTCCTCATCATCAAGTGTTATGACAGTTGCAGTCTGCCAAAACTGTTTGATTTGAGACACATAGATAGTTGGATTGATTGTGAGAGCATACCTGATGTAAGAAGTATTCAGAAAATCTACTATCTCATAGAATTTTGGTCCATCCCCTTCCTCTGTTTTCTCCAAATAAGCAACCTAGTTGTGAGTTTTGGCAAATTGCAAAAATAGCCATGATAAAAGTCAATGGAGAACAGAAGAGTGATCGTATATTATTTAATTGTAAAAGTGGTAAGCCAATTGGGATCTTATAGTGATACTGTTAGGGTTTGAGATTTGTTTGCGTAAGGATAAAGATTATCTTCAGAAAAAGAATAAGTAAATATTTAGAAAGAAGATAATTACACAAAGAAAATACCCTATAAATATGGTAAGAAACGGTTTTACCCAACGGCTATATTTAAACGATCGTTACTGACACAACAGTTGTAACGGCTAGTTCAGCAGTACAAAGTTTTCACTAGCAGTACTAACTTTGAACTAGCAGTACAAACATTTTATCAAAAGATTTCAAAGAGCAGTATAAACTCAATTTTGATTTAAAACATTACTGCCCACAAATAGTTTTTAGCAAACTATCAGCTATCAATGGATTTGACGTGTCTTTACCAATAGCTGTTTGCTTTGGACTAGCTAACTCTTCACTGTGAAGTATGGTGAGTTGAGAACCATATAGTTTTTGGTAAACTATCAACCATAAACGGATTTGAGAAGTCCTTACCAGAAACCATTTGCTCTGGACTAGTTGATTATTAATGTGTGTTAGACATGGTGAACCAATAACCATTTGTTGTGTGGTAAGAGACACACAATGTACATCCAAAGCCCAACTCACTCAATGTGCATTCTCAACCTATAGATGTTAGTCCAAAACCAAGAAAAATACAAAGCAAAGTATTTTCCATATGACAATTAGTAATAATGCCTAACAGCTCAATACAGCAGACTTAATTTGTACAAGCAGTACAAATTGACAACCCTAGCAGTACAAATTGACAACCCTAGCAGTACAAATCTGTTAACTTAGCAAAACTCTTAGAGATTAAAAACTTTAAGGGTTAAGCATTCCAATTCCTGCAACCAAGAACTGAAACCTCCCCACATCAAAACCTTTAGTTAATAAATCAGCAAAGTTGTCATCTGTATGAATTTTGACAACTTGAATTAACTTTTTCTCATTGCAATCTCTAATGAAGTGATGTCTAATCTCTATGTGTTTAGTTTTAGAATGCTGAAGTGGATTTTTAACTATACACATTGTACTACTATTGTCAATGAAAATAATTGTATGCAGAAAGTTATACCCATAATCAAGCATTTTATTTTGAATCCAAAGTACTTGAGCACAACAACTAGCAGCAACCACATATTCAGCCTCAGTTGTAGAAGTAACCACCATAGTTTGCTTCTTGCACTGCCATGAAATCAACCTACATCCTAGGAATTGACAACCACCTGTTGTTAACTTCCTATCCATGCTAGCACCAGCATAATTACTGTCTGAGTAAGCTACCAAATCAAATGAAGAGTCTTTGGGATACCACAGACCTAAGTTAGGTTGACATTTAAGGTACCTAAAGATTCTCTTCATTGCTGTCAAGTGAGACACCTTAGGAGTGACTTGAAACCTTGCACAAGCACATACTGCAAACATAATATCAGGTCTGGATGATGTGAGATACATCAAAGACCCAATCATAGACATGTATGTGTGTACATCCACAGCTTCACCACTTTGATATTTCAAAAGCAAATGTGTCTCCTTATCAGCAGGTGTACTAGCAACTTTAGCATTTGTAAACTGAAACTTCCTTAATATTTCAGCTACATATTTATCTTGGTTGATAAATATTCCTTATGGTTTCTGCTGCACTTGTAGCCCCAAAAAGAAAGTAAGTTCACCCATAGAACTCATCTGGAACTGATCCTTCATCAACTTTTCAAACTCTTTGCACATCTCCTTCTTGGTAGAACCAAAGATGATATCATCCACATATACTTGAACCAATAAGATATCACCCTTTTTCTTCTTGATAAAAAGAGTCTGATCAATCTTGCCTCTATGAAACCCATTCTTCAAAAGATAAGCAGCTAAGGTTTCATACCAAGCTCTTGGAGCTTGATGCAAGCCATAGAGAGCTTTCACCACCTTGTAAACCTTGTCTGGATTATCAGGGTCAATGAAACCTGGAGGTTGAGAAACATATAACTCCTCATCAATAGTACCATATAGGAAGGCACTCTTCACATCCATCTGGTATACCATGAATCCCATGAATGAATCATAAGCTAGAAAAAGCCTTATTGCCTCAATCCTTGCAACAGGTGCAAAAACTTCTTCATAATCAATTCCCTCTTCTTGTGTATAGCCCTGAGCCACAAGCCTTGCCTTATTCCTTATCACTATTCCTCTTTCATCTTTCTAGTTTCTGAACACCCACTTGGTACCAATAACCCTCATGCCCCTTGGCAGATCAACTAGAACCCAAACCTTCTGAATCTTGAATTGGAGCAGTTCTTCTTGCATTGCTTCAACCTAGCTTGAGTCTTCTAATGCCTTGAGTACATTCTTTGGTTCTATCTGTGATAGGAAACACACAAACAGACATTCATTCTTATCTTCATGGTATTTTTCTTCATATACAACACTGAGGAAACCATGATGATCTGGATCTTGTGCCTGTCTTCTAGTCTTCACACCAGACTGTACATCTCTAATCACATTAGCAAGTGGATGATTCTTGTGAACTGTAGTTTGGGGAGTAGAAGGAACTTCATAGTTGATGGGCATGTTGTGCAAACCAGCTCCAAATATATCAAAAGAGTCAATCTGTGGAGCAGAAGTAACTGTATGATTAATAGTAGTATGACTTGGTCCAGCAGTAGAATAATTTGGCCCAGCAGTAGAATCTTTTGGCTCAGCAGTACTAACTCAATTTGTACTGCTTTCAGGTTTTTCATGATCTTGATCGTTCAAGTCATCTTCAACATGCACATCTGCATCACCCTCCTTTCCAGCTTCATTAGAAGATGGTAAATCATCAGCATTCCAAATGGGCATCAGTACATGATCTTGAGCTTTCCCTTTCTCCATGCTTGGTTCATCTACATCAACATATTCTTCTGAACCTGCAAAATCATTAGTATCTGTACCTGCAGCAACTGGTACATAATTCATAGATTGAGTTAAAGACTCATGATCAAACAGCCATGTTGGACCAGCACCTGCACCATTAGATTTATTCTCTAGAAACTCTACATGCAGGTTTTCTTCTACCTTTTTAGTTCTTAAATTCTATACCCTAAAAGCCTTACTAACCATAGAATATCCAACAAAGAAACCCTCATCTGATTTTCCATCAAATTTACCCAAATGGTCTAAGGTATTAAGAATGGTAACATGACTTCCAAATGGTCTAAGAAAACCTAAAGCAGGTGTTCTACCTCTAAAGAGTTCATAAGGTGTCTTGTTTTTAGATTGTACCACTAAAACCCTATTTTACACATAACAAACAGTATTAACTGCTTCTGCCCAAAAAGTAATGGGTAGCTTTAAATCAGCTAACATGGTCCTAGCAACTTCTATTAATGTTCTATTTCTCCTCTTAGCAACTCCATTCTGCTGAGGAGTTCTAGCAACACTAAATTCTCTTTTAATATCTTTTACCCTACATAATTCATCCATAACTCTATTCTTGAATTCTGTCCCTTTGTCACACCTGATGATTTTCACTTTCTTATCAACTAGGTTTTCTACCTCTGTTATAAATGTCTTAAGAATGCTAGCTGTCTCATCCTTAGATCCAAGAAAGAAAACCTATGTGAACCTGCTATAATCATTAGTTACAACAAGACAATATTTCTTATGTTGAATACTACTCACAGAAGTAGGACCAAACAAGTCCATATGAAGCATATATAATGGGTAAGTAATAGAGTTAAGGGTCTTGGGCTTACAAGAAGCACTGTGTTGCTTTCCCTTAAGACATGCAACACATGTTTGGCCATTTTCAAAACGTTTTCGAGGCAATCCTCTTACCAAACCATCTTTAACTATTTTATTTATGGTTTTAAAGTTAATGTGACCAAGCCTTCTATGCCAAAGCATTAACTCATCCAATGTGGCTTTTGCAAGCAAACAAGTAAGATTCTCTTTAGGAACAATGTTCTAAATTGCCTTTTCTAGGAACTCTAAGAAGTACCTGACTTTCATCAGGCATCTTAAAGTTAGGGGAAATGACAAGACATTCTGTGTCAGTAAAAAGAACTTTGTTCTTTTTGTCACACATCTGTTAGACACTAAAGAGATTATACTTAAGTTCTTTTACAAAGTACACATCTTCAAAGTCTAAATTTCCAGTCTTAATTGTACCTTTACCAGAAATTTTGCCACCAATACCTCCTCCAAAGCTAACATATCCTCCATCCAGAGGTGTAAAGTCTGAAAGGTATGACATGTTGCCAGTCATGTGCCTTGAACATCCACTGTCTGAGTATCCTTGATCTTCTTGTTTAGCATTTGAATGTTCCTGTACATGAAATAAAGGAAATTAGTTTCCTTTGGGGACCCAAGCCAATATTGACTTGGATCTGCCTCGTGCATCAATGTAATTATATTTCTTTAAGTTGATTGACGCACTGTTGGATGTGGTGGGTATCCATCTCCAACATGCTGAGGCCTTAACAGCATTGCCCCCATTTGCTCTGTTGGTGTTCACAAACCTAGCAGTAGAAACTTTTGGCCTAGCAGTAGAAATTGCTAGCTCAGTTGTTTTAACTTTTGGTGCCCATTTTTGATTGTGAACCACCCTTTTTCAATAAAAGGGCCTGTTACCAGTTTGTTGTGCTGTTTTAGTAAAACTTGTTATTGGTTTGGCACAAGAAACAGGTTGTTTTGGGTAAGCAGTCTTGTTTGGTCTAGCAGTAGAAAGTGATTTGGTGCTAGACTTTGACAGAACTGCTCTGGGAGTCATATTGCTGTTAATATTTGGGTAAGTATTTCTTGGAAAATTGTTTTCATTCACCCTTGGGTTTGTGTTCCCAGATACCCTAATTTTCCCATATATCATCCTCCTTCCCTGATGGTAATCACAGTTAGCATGCAAATGTTCAAAACTACCACAAATATGACATGCTTTATTAAACATCACAAACTCATTACCAAGTTGTTGAGATTTTAAATTTTTCCAGTTCCTTTGGTTTCCCCTAGGAACTTGAGACTTGTTTGTAGACCTATACAACTTAGCATACTTAACTGTTGACCTATTTTGTTTAACATGTTTTATAGGTGAAACAGTTTCTTCTTTAACCACTTCTGGAACAGTGGTTTCCACTTTATTTTTAACCTCAGACACAACTTCATCAACTAGAGAAGAATCACTAGCACTCTCAAACACCTCTTCTAATTTAGGACTCTCAGTAGACTTAGGACCATATTCAAGTTTAAGCTCTTGAAACTCCTCTAAACCTGTGTGTGCTAGGTCAATACCTGGAGGTGAAGGAACACCTCTGTATGGCGGAGGAACAGACTTATAACCTACACCAGACTTAGCTTTATTAACAATTTGAGCTTCCCAAATTTTATTGATTCCATCTGAGGCATAAGCTAGTGTATCTACTGTTATCTTAACATTTTCATTATCCTTTTTGATCTTTTCTAGTTCTTCTCTGAGCATACTTACCTCAACCTTTTTTTAATCTAAATCTCTTTTTAGCACAACTATGTCATCACTAAACTTAGATTCATTTTCTTTATAATGCACAATTTGTGCTTCAAGAACAGCTAAACCTCTTTTATGATTAGATAAGTTATAACATGTTTGATTTAGCTCTAACAATTGATCGTCAAATTGCCTTTTAAGATTCTCATAAGCTTTAAGAGCAGAACAAGATTTAGCACAACTGATTATAGAATTTACCTCTGTTGCCACCATTGCTGTCTCTGTTGCCACCATTGCTATCTCTGTTGGTGCTTCCTCTTCATCAGCCATGAAGCTCCATTCATTGCTAACACCATCAATAGCCAGCATATCCTTTGGCACTTCTACTGTGACTTCCTTTTTCTTGTCTTGCTTATACCACGAGCTTCTGTTATCCTGCTTTCTTGGCATTCTACACTCTCTTGCAAAGTGTCCCAACTTGTGACAATTGAATCACTCTACTTTCTTCTTATCAAAACCAGCAGTTTTATTACCATTAATGGTAATCTGCTTTCCAGTTCTTTGCCAGAACTTCTTAGCCCTCATGCAAAGTAAAGCAACTTGCCACTTGATATCCATCTCCTCTAAATCATCATCATCCACCTGTTCAAGGTCTTCATGAGTTAGAGGAGAACCACTAGTTTGACTAGTCAGGAATGCATAGAATGTTGAATCTCCAAGTCCAGCAACATTCTTTTGTGAACTAGCAGTAGAAACACCCAAGCTAGCAGTAGAAACACCTTTATCATCATCTACATTTTCTGAATTACTGATACTAGGAGATGACAGAAGTGCCATATTCCCAGAACTAGAACCTAAGCTTCTAGACTTCTTCAGGCTCTGTTTAACAATTTTGAAATTGTTGCACAGATCATTGAGTTTCATGCTTTCAATGTCTGGCTTATTCATCCAGACAACCACATGAGTATTGAATTCTGCAGGTAGACTTCTTAAAAACTTCATGTTGAGATCTTCCTTAGCTATCTCAACTCCCAACACAGCTAACTGACTGACAAGCTTTTGCAACCTTGTGAACATCTTATCAAGTGATTCATTGTTGTCTGAGCTAAAGTTTTCAAAACTTTGCTTCAGCAATGTCTTCTAGTCTTCTTGGTAGCTTCATTGCCACCAAACCATGCACAGATCTCTTCAAATAGAGTTTTTGCATCAGGATACTTGCTAAAAGATAACATCTGTTCACCAGGAATGGTCATAAGTAACAAATTCCATGCCTTTTGATCATTCCTCTTCTGTATCCTTTCTTCATTGGTAACTGGTCCAGTATTATGTTTACGAACATGCTTGCCTTCAACTGTTTCTTCTGTAAAGCCTGGCTTGAAAGAATCACCATACAGAATAATATCCCAGAGTGCATAATCTTGAACTAAGAAGTACTGTTCTATCCTTAGTCTCCACATCTCAAACTCATTCTGTTTGAGCATAGGTAACTTATCAGCAATGTTGGTCTGAGTGTTCTCCATCTCCATTTACTTAGAGAGAGTAAAAAGAGTTCTTCTTTGGATCTTCTAATTCAAAGTATCAGAACCTGGCTTTGATAACACTTGAGAGGATCTGAACATACGCCTTGTGTTAGAGATACTTTGAGTTAATACTAAATAGCATGCGTAATTTACTAGTTAATACTTAGAAGATATTGTATATATGATGTATGAATGGAACAGTGATTGAATATGTATGAACAAAAGTGTTTAACCAACCAAACAACTTCAATATTATTAATTATAATACGAGTGATCTGAGTATCACTAGGGTTTACAACCTTGAAGCTTTTCACAAAGATATGTAATACTAAGATCTTGAACACCTAACCTAGGACCTCCTTTTATAGCACAAGGAATCTTTTACAAGATAAGTATAACCTACACAATATTCGTATAATTCTAACTGAATAAGATATACATCAAATCTTTTCTAAACTTATCCTTATACACGGTTTCTTCTTTCATCAGATCATAAGCAGTACAAACTTTTCTGTACTAGCAGTACAAACTCAGTTAGTACTGCTAGTGTTAACCTACAGCAGTTGAAACTTTGAGCCTGGCAGTACTAACTGTTGGTTTAATTCCAAACAAAACCTAAACTGAAGATTTCTCAAGAGGATTTGTTAGAGACAAGATGAAATATCAATATCCAAGAAATAGAAGTTATGTTCCTTTTTGTAGAATGAGTTAATTTTTACAAAAGTTTTTCCTTCGTTGTAGTTTTCAAAACATACACCAATGGTATCTAGTTTTTAAAGTACAATATACTCTAAGAAACTTGGTAACGAAGCTCTGATGCTAATTGTAGAAAACTAGAAGGGGGGGTTGAATAGTTTTACCGATTAAAACTTCTTTTTAATACTTATAGATCGACTTATGTCAATCTAGTTTTAATGTATTGGATATTGATAGTATTAAAGCATATAAAACTAAGCCACGAGATAGAGTTAGAGAGATACGGCCACAACACAAGTATTTATAGTTGGTTCGGCTACAAGGTCACCTTCCTTGCCCTACTCCACTCCCCGAGTCACCTACTCGAGAGTTCGTAAACATTTCACAACACAAACTCCTTTCACTTGGCGGAGAAGCCTTCACAACGTCGCTTACACTTTATCTGGTACAAAGCTAGATACCGGGCTTTTCCACGAGGTAAAGCCAAACCTTCGTCGCCTACACTTTATCCGGTACAAAGCTAGATACCAGGATTTTTCATGAGGCAAAACTAAGCATTGTTCACCCGGATCCAGCGGATCCCTTCCCAAAGGGTTTCGGCCAGTGTAATCCAAGGGATCCGGGTATCTGGTAGTACCAGTTTGGATTTTGGGTTACAATTCCGGGTTTTGGGTTATGGGTTAAGGTCCATGGGTTAACGTCCATGGGTTAAGTGATGTCATGAATGATGTTGGGAACTATTAGTACTGCCAAGATTATAGTTAGTACTGCTAGAATAAAAGTTAGTACTGCTAGACTAACTTTGTACTACTGAAGACTGTTGATAAAGATTGGTACTGCCAGAGATGAAGATGCGTAATGTGATATGTATAGAAGATATTTAGTGTATATCTTGTATGTTTAGAATGATACGAATATTGTATATTTGTAGTTATCTTGTAAAGGACACCTTGTGCCTAAAAAAGGAGGTCCTAGGTTAAGCTGTTAGAAACCTCATTAATCTCTAGAATACGTGTGTTTTGATATAGCTTCAAGGTTTCTGTAACCCTAGTACTACAAGAGTACTCGTATTATTGATATAATAATATTGAAGTGTTTGGTGATATAATTGTTCTTATAACTGTTCATACAAAGTTTACTGTTACATTGATATTATTAGTATTCTTCTAACTATCAAAGAGTAAATTCCGCATACTCTTTGGTACTCTCAAAGTTTCTAACAAAGCTCAAGGAGATCGTGTATTGGGATCAACAAGTAGTATCAGAGCTTAGGTTATGAAACTTTGATCTTGAAGAAACATACTTGAAGAACTTTCTACTTTCATTAAAGCAATGGATCTCGAAACAACTCAAACCACTACCACTGCTAAACTGCCTATTCTCAAGCAGGGTGACTATGAGATGTGGAGGCTCAGAATTGAGCAATACTTTCAAGTGAAGGATTATGCTCTATGGGACATCATAGAGAATGGAAACTCATTCAAACCTACAATCAAACCATCAACAATTGAAGGTGGTGCCCCAACTGTATCAGGTCCTGTTACTGCAGAAGAGAAGCTTCAGAAGAAGAATGATGTCAAGGCTAGAAGTATGTTGCTAATGGCTCTCCCCAATGAGCAACTATTAACTTTTAGTAAGCACAAGGATGCTAAGACCTTATTTGAGGCTATAAGAATAAGGTTTGGAGGCAATGAAGCAACTAAGAAGGCTTAGAAGACTCTTCTTAAACAGATTTATGAGAACTTTAGTGCTTCAAGCACTGAGTCTCTTGATTCTATCTTCAACAAGCTTCAGAAGATTGTGAGCCAACTGGCTGTCTTGGGTGTAGAGATTTCACAAGAAGATCTAAATTTAAAATTCTTAAGAAGTCTACCATCTGAATGGAATACTCATGTAATAGTCTAGAGAAACAAGCATGATCTAGACACTATGAGTTTTGATGATCTCTACAATAACTTCAAGATTGTAGAACAAGAGGTGAAAAGGCCTGCATGATCAAGTTCAAGCTCTCAGAATATGGTTTTTGTGTCATCTCCAAGCACAAGCAGTACTGAGGAGGTTAATACTGCTTTTGGAGTTAGTACTGCTAACCCTAAAGTTAGTACTACTAGTTTACAAACTAGTATTGCTAGTTTAAGTGATGATACTATCTAGGCATTCTTGGCCAGTCAAGCTAATGGGTCTCAGCTTGTTCATGAAGACCTAATACAAATTCATGAAGATGACTTGGAGGAGATGGATTTGAAGTGGCAATTAGCTTTGTTGAGCATGAGGGCCAAGAGATTTTTCCAGAAGATAGGAAAGAAAATCACTATCAATGGAAGTGATACTGCTGGGCATGATAAATCAAAAGTAGAGTGTTACAACTGTCATAAGTTTGGACACTTTGCTAGGGAATGCAGAGGGCCAAGGAACCAGGACAAAAGGAGCAGGAATCAAGAAAGCAGAGGTTCTAGGAATGAAGAAAGCACCAGGAAGGTTGTGAGTTTAGAAGAATCTTCTTCAAAAGCTATGGTGGCCATTGATGGACTTAGATTTGACTGGAGCTTTATGGCAGAAGAGGAAGCTCCTACCAACATGGCACTTATGGCTTTCTCAGACTCTGAGGTATATACTGATAATGCTTGTTCAAAATATTGTGTAGCTTTAAAAAGCTATGAAATTCTTAAAAAGCATTATAATGACTTAAGAATAGAGCTTAACCAATCTGAATTTAATTTAGCAAATCATAGAGAGGTTTAACTGTTGTAAAAGAACAACTTGTATTCTACAAAAAGAAAGAAACTGTATTTACTAAGGATATTGTTGTTTTGAAAAGAGATATGTTATTTAAAGACTTAGAAATTAATGAGCTTAAAACTGAGTTAGAATAGCTTAAAAAGGAAAAAGACAGCATTGAAGTAAATATAGAGAGATATGCAGGGTCATCTAAAAGTTTAGAAAGGATATTAGAGTGTCATCTTACAAACAATTTCAAGAAAGGTCTAGGTTATAAGGCTGTTGCACCTCCACATACAGGTTTATTTCCACCTCCAAAACTTGATTTGTCAAATACTAGTGTGGAGGAGCTCAAAAAGCCTAAGACTGAATGTAAAAGTGATAGTAGAGAGAGTTTTAAAGAGCTCAGTGAATCATTTGATACCCCATTAGTTAAGAAATTGGTGTTAGATGATAAGGTAGAGAAGAAAACTGTCTTTGCTGTTGTTGCTAAGGTAGAATCTGTTAAACCTAAACAACAAGAGAAACCAGCTAGGAAAATAGTTAAGTATGTAGAGATGTACAGATCACATAGTCCTAGAGGGAATCAGAGAAATTGGAATAATCAAAAATCCCAACAGCTAGGAAGTGAATTTGTAAGGTACAATAATGTCTGTTTTGTTTGTGGTAGTTTTGACAATGTCAAGGCTCATTGCAATTAACATCAAAGGGAAATGATGGTATATGGGAATCAAAGGGTAACTAGGAATGCTAATGCAAGGGTGAAACACAACTGTTTTTCTAAAAATGCTAACCTTAGTGTTAACAAAAATATGGCTCCAAGAGCAGTTTTGATGAAGTCTGGCCTTAAACCACTTAATACTGCTAGACCTATTAATACCGCTTACCCCAAATCAACAGTTAATAGTGCAAAACCAACATCGAGTTTTTATAAATCAGCACAACAAACTGTTAAAAGGCCCTTTCATCAAAACAAAACAGCATTAACTAACAGGAAATTTAGCCAAAGAGTTAATACTGCTAGGCCAGCAGTTAGTACTGCTAGGCCAGTAGTTAAGACTGTTAGGCTAAATTCAACACTTGTAAATGTTGTTAGGGGCAATCAGGGCAATGCTGTTAAGGACTCAGCATGTTGGGTTTGGAGACCTACTAAACTTGATAGTGCATCAATTGTATTGAAGAAGCATAACTATATTGATGCACGAGGCAGATCCAAGTCAGTAATGGCTTAGGTCCCCAAAGGAAACTAATTTCCTTTACTTTATGTGCAGGAACATCCACAAGAAGAAGAAGAAGATCAAGGCTATGCTGACAGTGGATGCTCTAGGCACATGACAGGGAACATGTCTTACCTCTCAAATTTCAAAGCTTTTGATGGAGGATATGTTGCCTTTGGGGGAGGAGCAAGAGGAGGTAAAATTACTGGTAAAGGTACAATCAAAACTGATAAACTTGATTTTGAAGATGTGAACTTTGTGCAAGAACTTAAGTTTAATCTTTTTAGTGTCTCACAGATGTGTGACAAAAAGAACATTGTTCTTTTCACTGACACTGAATGTCTTGTTCTGTCTCCTGACTTTAAGTTACCTGATGAAAGTCAAGTATTACTTAAAGTTCCTAGAATGGGCAACATGTACAGTGTTGATATGAAGAAGATTGTTCCTAAAGAGAGTTTAACTTGTCTTGTTGCAAAGGCCACACATGATGAATCAATGCTTTGGCATAGGAGGCTTGGTCACATAAATTTTAAAAACATTAACAAAATTGTTAAGGATAACCTCGTAAGAGGTTTACCTCAAAAATATTTTGAAAATGACCAAACTTGTGTTGCATGTTTAAAGGGAAAGCAACATAAAGCCACTTGTAAGTCCAAGACTCAAAACTCTATTAATGAATAAGAAGTACTGTCTTGTTGTCACTGATGATTATAGCAGGTTTACTTGGGTTTTCTTTTTAGCAACTAAGGATGAGACCAGTAACATTCTTAAGAGTTTTATTACTAAGATAGAAAACCTAGTTGAAAAGAAAGTAAAGATAATCAGATGTGATAATGGAACAAAGTTTAAGAATATAGTTATGAATGAATTTTGTGATCTAAAAGGTATTAAGAGGGAATTTAGTGTAGCTAGAACTCCTCAGCAAAATAGTGTTGCTGAAAGGAGGAATAGGACACTGATTGAGGCAACTAAAACCATGTTAGCAGACTCTAAGTTACCTACAACATTTTGGGCTGAAGCAGTTAATACTGCTTGCTATGTGCAGAATAGGGTATTAGTAGTCAAACCTCATAACAAGACACCTTATGAACTTTTTAGAGGTAGAACACCAGCTCTAAGCTTCATGAGACAATTTGGGTGTCATGTTACCGTACTTAATACTTTAGATCATTTGGGTAAGTTTGATGGAAAGTCTGATGATGGATTTTTTGTTGGGTACTCTATGAACAGTAAGGCATTTAGGGTATACCACATTAGAACCAAGAAAGTTGAAGAAAACTTGCATGTTGAATTTTTGGAGAATAAGCCTAGTGTTGCAGGGGAAGGTCCTAAGTGGCTGTTTGATATTGATGTGCTTACAGAATCAATGAATTATGTGCCATTTGTTGCAGCTACAAAGTCTAATGATTTTGCAGGTACAAAAGATAGTTTTGATGCAGGTCAATCTAGCATGGAGACAGGATCTTGTCAAGACTACATGTTTATGACACTGTGGAAGGATGGTTCTATGTTTAATTCATTTTCAAAGGATGGTGAACCTTTTAATGATGCTGAAAAGAAGGGTTCTGAAGTTGGAAACAAAGAAAGTGGAGTTGCAGAACAAAAGAATCCTTATGACAGTACTAATGATGTTAGTACTGCTGAGCCAAAAGATAGTACTGCTGGACCAAATGATCATACTACTAGCCCAACAGTTACTACTGATGTTGATTTTTTTGATGATGAAGTGGATCTGAACAACATGCCTAACACCTATCAAGCTCCTACAACTCCAAATACAAGAATTCACAAAGATCACTCACTTGATCTTGTGACTGGTGATATACAGTCTGGTGTAAAGACAAGAAGAATGACAATGACACAACCTACAGATGAACAAGGTTTCCTTACTGTTATTTATGAAGGGAAAACACATGAAGACCTACATACTTGTTTGTTTTCTTGTTTCCTATCTCAAGAAGAACCCAAGAAAATTGCCAAAGCTCTTAGTGACCCATCCTGGGTAGAAGCAATGCAAGAAGAGCTCTTACAGTTCAAGCTTCAAAAGTGTTGGGTTCTAGTAGATTTGCCTAAGGGAAAGTGGGCAATTGGTAAAAAATGGGTGTTCAGAAACAAGAAGGATGAAAGAGGCATTGTCATTAGGAATAAAGCAAGGCTGGTTGCACAGGGTTACACTCAAGAAGAAGGCATAGACTATGATGAGGTTTTTGCCCCTGTTGCAAGAATTGAAGCAAAAAGGCTATTTTTGGCTTATGCTTCTTTTATGGGATTCATGGTGTATCAGATGGATGTTAAGAGTGCTTTTCTGTATGGTACTCATGATGAAGAGGTTTATGTTATGCAACCACCAGGGTTTGAAGATCCTGATCATCCTGATAAGGTCTACAAGGTGGTGAAAGCTCTCTATGGTTTGCATCAAGCTCCAAGAGCCTGGTATGAAACCTTGGCCAATTATTTATTGGACAATGGGTTTCACAGAGGAAAGATTGATAAGACCTTGTTTATCAATAAGCAAAAAGGAGATATTTTGCTTGTCCAAGTCTATGTTGATGATATTATTTTTGGCTCTACAAAGAAGGAGATGTGTATTGAGTTTGAGAAGCTGATGCATGACAAGTTCCAGATGAGTTCTATGGGTGAACTTACTTTCTTTTTAGGGTTGCAAGTCATGCAGAAAGAAGATGGGATATTTATCAGTCAGGATAAATATGTAGCTGATATCTTGAAGAAATTTGGGTATACTGATATCAAGACAGCTAGCACCCCAATGGATCCAGATAAGCCTTTGCTTAAAGATGCAGATGGTGATGATGTTGATGTTCATCTCTACAGGTCAATGATTGGATCATTGATGTATCTCACATCATCCAGACCAGATATTATGTTTGTTGTATGTGCATGTTCCAGATTTCAAGTCACTCCTAAGGCTTCACACTTACATGCTATGAAAAGGATTTTTAGGTATCTAAAAGGTCAACCTAAATTGGGCCTTTGGTATCCTAGAGAGTCTCCCTTTGATCTGGTGGCTTATAGTGATAGTGACTATGTTGGTGCAAGTTTAGATAGGAAATCAACAACAGATGGTTGTCAATTCCTAGGAAACAGGTTGATATCATGGCAGTGTAAAAAGCAAACTGTTGTGGCTAATTATATGACTGAGGCTGAATATGTGGCTGATGCTAGTTGCTGTGGACAAGTACTCTGGATTCAGAATCAAATGATGGACTATGGGTATAATTTTATGCACACCATGATTTTCATTGACAATAATAGTACAATATGTATTATTAAAAATCCTAATTTGCATTCTAAAACAAAACATATTGAGATTAGACATCATTTTATAAGAGACTGCAATGATAAAAAGTTAATTCAAGTTGTTAAAATTCACACAGATAATAATTGGGCTGACTTACTTACAAAAGGTCTTGATGTTGGAAGGTTTAAGTACTTTGTTGCAAGTATTGGAATGCTAAATCCATAAAGTTTTAATCTCTTTGTATTTTTGTAAAGTGTTGTAAAGGATTAGTACTGTTATGTATTAATATTGCCAGTGCAAATTAGTACTGCTAAGTTAAAACTGTTAGTCAAAATTGATACTGTTATATAGAAAATGCTCCATATTGTGTTTTCTTGGTTTTGGTCTAACATTTGCAGGTTAAGCAAGCAGTATGATTGGTATTGATGTTGTGTGAGAAGCTACAGTGGTGGAATGTTTGTCATGCTGTTGTTCCAAGATGGAGAATTTGATTCATGATAGAGGGGATTTGGAATCACTTGACAAGGGTTTTACACCTGAGTTGGGAGGTTCTTTAAAATCTCTTTCTTGAAATCAACCTCCGTTTATCAAGTGGTATTTTAAACATGAATTGACGGTTTTTAGTTAGTCAGATAGTAATTGATCTAACTCACTCTTTACCATTCTATCATTTGATAGTGTGTTAGTTCAAGGACATCTGGTATAGAGAACAGCGAGCAAACATGAATCTATTACATTTTTGTTAGAGGTAACACCTGCCATGAGCTGGAAACCCTGTCAAGAAAGCTCTTTTAATGAGTTTATCTAATCACAGGCAATATTTATACTAAAAATATTGGTTCTCACACAACCAGAGCTTAAATGTAACTAAAATTGATTGAGTGTCTTCCTTTACACTTAATCCCTTCCAAATGTATGAGTGCAGTATTGTTTTGAAAGAAAATTTGAGTTAATACTGCTGAAAAAGTTTTTGCAAAAAGTTTGTACTGCTGGAGTAAAACTTAGTACTGTTGGGTAACCATTAGTGCTGTTTGTCATAACCGTTTTTTTATTATATCCGTTGAGAGATTTTCGCTAGCTTTCCTTGCTTATAGGTTTCCTAAATTGGATAAATTATTTATCTTACTTTAACTTATATAATTCATTCAAGATAAGGAAACAAATTCATAAGTCGGTCAAATTGAAACCCTAAGCATTCTTTATAAAATCTCAATTGCTTTTGCCAAACACTCATACTTTCTTAATTAAACATTACCCAGCACTCTAATAAACTTTTCTTGCTCATTATGGCTAATTTGGAATTTTGCGACAAGCACAACATGGTTGCATTCTTGGAGAAAACAGAGGGAAGTGATGGCTTTCATCATATAGAAGATTTCCTTAATTCTAGCCACATCAGGTATGCTCTCACTGTGAATTCTACTATCTCTGTCTATCAAATCAAACAGTTTTGGCAGACTGCTACTGCCAATACACTTGATAATGGAGACAAAGAGTTAATTGCGACAGTAGATGGCAAAGCCACAACTATTACTGAGACATCTGTTAGGAGACATCTCAAACTAACAGATGATGATGGTATTAGTTCTTTGCCAAACACTAAAATTTTTGAAACTCTATCCAGGATGGGGTATGTGTCAAATTCTAATAAACTAACTTTTCAAAAAGGACACTTTGCCCCTCAATGAAGATTTTTCATACATACCATCTCACACTGTTTGAGTTCTAAGAAAACCTCTTGGGAGCAATTCAATAGCAATATTGCAACTGCTCTCATTTGTTTAGCCACAAACAGGACTTTTAATTTTTCAAAACTGATTTTTGATGGTATGGTAAAAAATGTGGATATCAAATACAAGTTTTTAATCTATCCAAGGTTTATTCAAATATTTTTGAACAAGAACAAAAATCTACTTCTGTCCCACAAAACTATTTACAAAACTCCTAGCCTCACTCCAAAACTTTTTAGTAACATGAGAATGGCTTCTAAGGGGTATAATGGGATAGAAGTACCACTATTTGATACTATGCTTGTTCAAAATCAAAATATTCAGGGTGAAGGATCAACAATCCCAGTTGAGTCTCAACACACACCCATCAGTGCTCCATCTTCATCACAACCCAAAATCATACAAACCAATAGGAGAAGAACCAGAAAGGAGTCTGTGGTAACTCAGCCCAGATATTCTACTCAGACCAATGTAGTAGATGCGGCAATATATCATTGGTTGAAGAAGATGCTAAGACTCAGGGGAGGTTTGATGCAGAGATGGGGGTTAATGCAGGTTTTTAGGCTGCTGAAAATGTTGATACTACTCCTACAGCTGTTAAAGATATTAGTACTGCTGAAGCATCAGTTAGTACTGCCAGTGCTAAAGACAAGGGAAAGAGCATCATGACAGAGCCTGAGCAACCCAAAAAGGGGAAAAATGTGTTCAAGCTCTGATTAGTATTAATCAAGAAGTTGCTCAGAGGGTTTATGAAGAAGAGCAAGCAAAGTTGGCAGAAGAAGAAAGGATTGCAAGGTTTATGGTAGAACAAAAACTTGCAAGTGAAGAAGAAGAAAGACTGGCACAAGAAAAGGCATATGAGATTCTAGCTAAGAGCATTTATGAACAAGACAGGGCAACTATTAGTGAACAAGAAAGAGAGAATGCCCTTCAAGATCTGTTGGAAGTAATTAGAAAGAGTCAAAGTGAAAAGAAGGCTGCTGCAAGGAGAAATAGACCTCCAACTCAAGTAGAAAAGATGAGGTTTATGACTAATTATTTGAAGAATCAAGATGCTTGGACTGCTAGTCAGCTTAAAGGAAAGACATATGAAGAAATTGAAGGTCTGTATTTCAAAGCTTACAAGAAAGTACAACACTTTGTTCCTATTGGAACATAAGAAGAAAGCAGAACTATTAAGAGAGCAGGGATATCTTTAGAATCAAAATCTTCAAAGAAGCAAAAGGTTATTGAAGATCTACCCTCAGTTGAAGAACAAGAAGAAGAAGAAGGATTGACTTAAGAACAACTTCAAAAGATGATGATTATTGTTCCTGAAGATGGTATGAATGTTGAAGCATTACAAGTCAAGTATCCTATTATTGATTGAGAAGTTAAAAAACATGGGAGAGTAAAGAGTTGGAAGATCATCAGAGTTGGCAATCATATTGAGGTATATCAGTTCATGGATGATATGCTAAAGGCTTTTGACAGGGATGACTTGGTGAAGCTATGGGAATTGGTCAAAGACAGGTTTAGATCAGTAGAACCAACAGACAACAAAGAGAGAATTCTATGGGTGGATTTGAAGAGGATGTTTGAACCAGTTGCAAAAGATAGTATATGGAAATTTCAAACTGGTAATCAAGGTTTCAAATGGATCTTGTACAGCTCTTGTGCAGTTCATCATGTATCTACAAGGGCTGGAACAGACATGTATATGTTAGTAGAGAAAGACTACCCATTGTCTAGGGGTACTCTCACTTTGATGTTGTCTGAAAAACTAACTGTGGAAGAAGAGTCTGAGATGGCAAAAGAATTACTAAGGAAGATCTTCATGCAGACTGACAAAGAAATGAAGGCTGGAAGAAGATAAAGTGTTTGGAAGAATCCTCTCAAGCTTAAAGGTATATAATTCATAGAAACTTGCTGATTTAGAGATAAATCACAAGTTTAGAAGAGGATTGCTGGGAATTATTAGTACTGCCAAGATTACAATTAGTACTGCTAAAGTAAAAGTTAGTATTGTCAGACTAACTTTGTACTGCTGAAGACTGTTGATAAAGATTGGTACTGCCAGAGATGAAGACGCGTAATGTGATATGTATAGAAGATATTTAGTGTATATCTTATATGTTTAGAATGATACGAATATTGTATATTTGTAGTTATCTTGTAAAGGACTCCTTGTGCCTATAAAAGGAGGTCCTAGGTTAAGCTGTTAGAAATCTCATTAATCTCTAGAATACGCGTGTTTTGATATAACTTCAAGGTTTCTGTAACCCTAGTACTACAAGAGTACTCGTATTAGTGATATAATAATATTGAAGTATTTGGTGATATCATTGTTCTTATAACTGTTCATACAAAGTTTACTGTTACATTGATATTATTAGTATTCTTCTAACTATCAAAGAATATATTCCGCATACTCTTTGGTACTCTCCAAGTTTATAACAAAGCTCAAGGAGATCGTGTATTGGGATCAAAAAATGATGCCAAAGACATCTTGGGTCATGGGTCATGGACTTTAGGTTATGGGTTATGGACTTTGGATCATGGGTGTCATAGGTTTTACCCATTATGGATGTCATGCATGATGTCATGCAATGGGTCACGGGTTATGGGTTAAGCTACATGAGTTATGGGCTATGGACTTGGTTTTTGGGTCATGGATAGTCCAAGTCTTTTCCTAGTTAATTTACAAGAAACATGTATTTTATAAAATGTAAGTAACTAGTTTACTTAAGTCCAAATACTCCATCCATCCAGGATCCGACAAGATGTACTTGGACTTGAAGAAGCTATACTAGTGTCCAAATATGAAGGCTGATATAGCCGAGTATGTCAATAAATGTTTAACTTGTTCGAAGGTCAAGGCTGAACACCAAAAACCGTTAGGTCTACTTGTACAACCTGAAATTCCAGAATGGAAGTGGGAACGCATAACTATGGACTTCATCACCAAACTACCAAAGACATCGAGCGGTTACGACACGATCTAGGTAATCGAGGACCGTCTCACTAAATCTGATCACTTCCTTCCTATAAAAGAGAATGATAGCATGGACAAACTTGCACGACTATACTTGAAGGAAATTGTCACAAGACACGATGTACCGATCTCTATCATCACTGATCAAGACAGTCATTTCACGTCAAACTTCTGGAAGTCACTCCAGGACGCATTGGGAACAGATCTCGACATGAGTACATCTTACAACCCTCAGACTAATGGTCAGAGTGAAAGGACCATTCAGACGTTAGAGGACATGCTCAGAGCGTGTGTGATCGATTTCGGGAACGGCTGGGATAGGCATTTGCCTTTAGCCAAGTTTTCTTACAACAACAGCTACCACACCAGCATCAAGGCTGCACCATATGAAGCACTTTATGGTCGTAAGTGCAGATCGCCGATATGTTGGGCTGAAGTCGAAGAAAGCCAGCTTACCGGACCAGACCTAGTCCACGAGACTACCGAGAAAATTGTGCAGATCAAGAGCCGAATGCGAGCGGCTCATGACCATCAAAAGAGCTATGCCGATAAGAGGCGAAAACCCCTTGAGTTCCAAGCGGGCGATAAATTCATGTTGAAAGTCTCGCCATGGAAAGGCGTGATAAGATTTGGTAAACGTGGGAAGTTGAACCCTCGTTATATTAGACCTTTTGAGATTCTTGCCAGAGTCGGGCCGGTAGCCTATCGACTCGAATTACCATCCGAACTCAGCGATGTGCATGACGTTTTTCATGTAAGCAACTTGAAAAGGTATCTATCTAATGACAACCTTGCTATTCCCATGGAAGAAATCCAACTTGATGAGAAACTGAACTTCATCGAAGAACTGATTGAAATCACGGACCGGGAAGTTAAACGGCTTAAGCAAAGTCATATCCCAATCATGAAGGTCTGTTGGAACTCTCGCAGAGGTCTCGAGTACACTTGGGAGCGAGAGGATGAAATCAAACGAAAGTACCCTCATCTCTTCTCAAACTCATCGAGTAACGTAAACTGAAATCCGGGACGGATTTCCCATTAGCTGGGGAGACTGTGACAAATGGTAATTTTCACACTTTATTTTAATAATAAATATTTATTTACTATTTCTAAACCGAGTATTACTATGCATAACTGAACATTCTAGTGCATTTATGAGCATTTCGGGAAGCTATCCCGCGTACTGTAGCTTACATTCACTGCTGAAACTGTCTATTTTTGTCAATAAACATAAATTATTCTATTTTTGATGGTTACTGACAAGTCAAGTATTAATCTGAGAAGCTTTCTCGCATTTATTGAAAAGCAACCCCACACGCGTACCGACACTACAGTAGATATGGTAAAAGTCAAATAAATACATTTTTAAGCAAATAATAATATTTTATTATTGTTCTCACAAAAACGTCGATAAAAACTTTATTTTGCGTGTACATGTCCAAAAATGTCAAACCGGAACTTTACGGTAACATTTAAGCTCACACCAGCACACGATACACCAACGAGACTCAAAATTTCTTTCCCTCCCCTCCTTGGTGTCTTTTTCCACTCACCTCCCCCACACGATGACAAAAATTATTATCCTAACTTGATTTTGTTAGTGGATGATGACCTTATATAATTTGTAGTTTTCCTAATTTATAACACACACCTTAACACACATACATTTTTCTCTCAAGAACTTTCCTAGATCATTTTCACTTTCAAAACCCACGAATTCACCATAACTTCAAGATCTACAAAAATCTAGTGAGTTTCCAAGCAATCGGGCTGTACTTTCAAGTGTTTTGGGACGATTGGAACGTGTCTTGGGTAAATTTGGAGCATTTTGGGTCTTTCATTGGTCCTCTAAGCCTCGTACAAACACCCTCTTTGTAAGGACATGCACAAACTCTTATAATCTTGTTCATTTCATGTTATCTTGATGTTTAAAAGTGTTACAAAGTGCTAAATGTATACGTTTTGTTAAATTGAAAAAAAAAAAAAAAAAAAAAAAAGCTAGGGTTTGATATATATTTTACTAGTGCTCGACATTTTTGAGGTTCTTATACAAATTAAGTAGTTTCTTGCTTGTTTGGTAAATCTTGTTGCTTGTGGTGCTAGTTTGATGGTACAAATGTGTTTAGTGTTAATTACGTGAGTTTAAAACAAAATATACACGTATATGTGTACACACATAAATCGGTCACATTTTTGAGGAAACAAAAATTGAGGTTTTGAAAAACATAAAATTTTGGCTCTAGTGGTGAAATGGTGAAAATTGTTAGGCTATTGTTTATTTTACGACTTAATGGAACGAAGGATAACGTAATTTATTTTTAGTTTTGGTTTTGGGTTTTATTTGGTCTCGACAAGACTTGGGCCGAGCCCTATGCTATTCGGCCATGGTTGACCATTTGACCCCGTGACTTGTTCAAAATGCTTATTTGCTTATTTGGTACTTAACGTAAATTATAATGTAACTAAAAAGGGTTAATTTGCTTTCGGACTAAAAATGGACTTTTAGGCCCATTATGGCCTATTCGGCCCAAAATATTTCGGGTGATTAAAATGAGTTTTGGAATAATTTTTGACTCACTATAAATATTTTGACTTGTTAAAACGTTATATATCGGTTAAAAACATTTTTGAATTCGTTTTGACACTTTGGCCTAAATTGGCTACTAAATGGGCTTTTCGGCCCAAATTCATATGAGTTGACTTTTGAAAATATTTTGACTAAACGTCGAATTTTGTTTCGCGACTTATAATTGGTAATAAACGTTAGTTTAATTAAAACGTGACGATTATATATATATATATATATATATATATATATATATATATATATATATATATATATATATATATATATATATATATATATATATATATATATATATATATATATATATATATAACTTTGGACTAGTTTTACAAATGCTGACCATTTAAGGGACTATATGAGTAATTTGCAACACTTGGGGTAAAATGGAAAAGTTCGAATAAATGAACGGGCATGCCCGATTTTTCTAAAAATTTTACACTTAGAATATTTTTGGTGAAAACCGACTAAAGGACGAAACATACTATTTTTACTATCATAATATTAATTTTTCCAAATTAATATTTTAGAATCATTTAGACTTATAAATATATTTACTCATATTTATACACTTATAACTTTAATTAGTTTACTAAACTAATTGCTTATAATAATTTTATTTTTATAATTATAATTATATTATAAATACTTATATTATTTATAATATAACAATACCTCACTATCATCATCTTTTATTAATTACACTTTAATAAAATACGTATTATTATATTAACTTACCATATTTATTTAATTAATTACCAAGCCTTAATTAATTAAATACTTAGTTATTAAACTTTATCTAATATATATATATATAGAGTATATATTGAGAAGGGTTCTTAAAATGAGAAGGCTAGGAAGCCATCAGATTGCGTCATGTGTCCTCTCCGACCCTTCCTTTTTTTTATAACTATCAGGGTTATTTTAGTCTTTTACCCCTTAGACTATATAAACTCTTTTTCGTCTATCTTTTTCTCATAAAAACACACACAAACAGCAGCTAACTTCTCTTTTTCCACCGTATCTTCTTCTCTACCGGTTCCCCACCGTCATTCGCAGTCTGATCCCCACTGTGATCTCCACCGTTATCTCCACCATTCTCCACCATGATTTTTGAGATGTTGATTGAGTGTTCATCATCATCAACTAAGAATGATAGTTCAACATCAGTGAATAACGATAGTAAAATGTTAATATTTTATGTTTTAATAGTTTGTTTTTGTTAATTTACTTTATTTTAATCCAATTATGTTTGGTTTATGTGTTTCTATTGATTTAAGTATGTTATATTCAAAGTTTGATACAAATTTACATCATGTTTTCTTCTAAATCTAGAACAAAATGTAGAAAAATATAGATACAAAACATGTTTAAGAAAGTTGCATAAAAGGTGTTTGATAAATGTCTTAACTAAACTTTATAACTGTGATTCGGTTGTTTTAAATGTTGATGCAGTTGTATTAAATATTATGATGCAGTAGGATTTTATTTCTATATGTGATGCAGTAGGTAATGTGAATAAATGAGTTTGTATGCTTGATTATTTGTATGATGCACTTGTATTTGAACTGAGATGCAGTAAGTGTTCAGTTATTGTGTATAAACATGAGTTAGGTTAAGCGTAGGCTGCTTTATGTGCGTGAATGTGTTTGTAGGTTTGATTGTTTGTCTGATGCACTTGAACTTGAACTATGATGCAATAGGTGTTCAATTGACACGTATATGCTTGAATTAAGTTAAGTGTAGGTAGTGTAGCGTAAATGTGTTTGTATGCTTTGTTGTTTGTGTGATACACTTGATTTTGAACTGTGATGCAGTAGGTATTTAGTCGAAGCGTATAAGCATGTATTAGGCTAAACATTGGTTGCGTTATGTGCAAAAATGTGTTTGTATGTTTGGTTGTTTGTCTGTGTTCTAGATTTTAAACTGTGATATATGAACCTTAATTTTGTTACTGCGTCATTTTGTTAATTTTTAATTACTAAACTAGTGCTTTGTTGGTCAATTTAAGTTAGTTATCTTCAATTTGATGCAGTAGGTTATCAGATATGTTCAAAAGTGTTTGAATATGTACTTTTATGACTGATGCACTAGATTATGAATTGTGATGCAGTAGGTGTCTAGTTGTTGGGTATATGGATGGATTAAGCTACACATAGGTTTATTATGTGTTGAAATGTGTTTGTCTCCGTGGTTTGTATAAATGATGCATATTGTTTTAAACTGTGATGAAGTAGTTGCTAACTTGTTGTGTATAAGGCTAACATAGGTTACACATAAGTTGTATTTATTGCGAAAATGTGGTTGTATGAATTATTGTGTGAACGATGCATCTGGTTTTGAACTGTGATGCAGTAGTTATTCACGTTTCGCGTATGAGCTTGAATAAGATATGTGTAGGTTGTATTATACGCAGAAATGTTTTTGTATGCTTTGTTATATGAAAGATGCACCTGTTTTATTTTGTATTTTGATGATTTTGTTTTTGTATGTTAGTTATTCATTATTTAATTATTTTGCTTATTTGTTTGTTAATTTTCATTATTATTTTGTTAATTTTGTTTCAATAATTCATGTTATTTTAAATTTGATCAATTTAAGTTCGTTATTTAAAATTTGATGCAACAGGTTATCAAATCTTTTGAAAGTTGTTTAGATGTGCATATTTATGGTTGGGATCTCTATTTCATTCAGCAGAAGCAAAATAGCATTAATATATATATGACAAGGGTCATGAAAACTCGACAATGGGTCAAAATTTGGTATTCGTGTGAAAAAGAAGGGCATAATTCCAGAACATGTTCATTGAAATTTTCACCATCGAAGAAAAGCAAGCAACCAGTAGAGGAAATAAGAGCTAGGCTTAGAGGATCTACTCGTAAATGAGACTTACAAGACATGTTTTTGGTTGTAAGACATATATCATTCATTACCAAACATCAATAGAATAGTATCTCAGTGTTTCTGAAATATACTCTAGTATCTTTCTTTTCATGAATAATAGTTACTGAATCATGTTATTTTTTAGTTTATGTGATTCAGTAAAATATACAATGTGATGCAGTAAATTTTACATTGTGATGCAGTAGAATAACATAATGATGCAGTAAAATAAAATTGTGATGCAGTAAAGTATTATTGTGATGCAACAGTATGATAACATTGAGAAGCAACAGTATGTATAACATTGTGATGCAGTAGAGTAACATAGTGATACAATAAAATAACATTGTGATTCACAAGTATGGTAACACTTTGATCCAGTAATGTGATAACATTCTGATGCAGTAGGACAATATTGTGATGCAGTATAATTTTACAAATAGTTATAACATTGTGATGCAGTAGATTTATAAATTATGATTAAGTAAATTTACATCATTGTGATGCACTTGATATACGCATTATGATGCACCAGTCGTACACACTATGATACACCAGTTATATACATTGTGAAGCACTAGTATTTTTGTTTTATGAATAATAGTTACTATTGTTATTTGTTTACTGAATTATGGTGCAGTAAAATTTACATTTTGATGCATTAACATCCACATTATGATGCAGTAAAATATTCATTGTGATGCAGTAAAATATTATTTTGATGCAATAAAATTAGATTGCGATTCAACAGTATGATAACCTTGTAATATAGTAATATGATAACATTCCGATGCAGTAGAAAAATATTGTGATGAAGTATTTTGATTTATCAGTATTATAACATTGAGTAGCAAAAGTATGTTCAATGTTATGATGTGTTAACTTAACAGTGTGATGCAGTAAACTAACATAGTGATGCAATAAAATTATATTATGATTCAACAGTATGATAAGATTGTGATGCGGTCATTTGATAACATTAGGATGCAGTATAAGAATATTGTGATGCAATATAATTTTAAAAATATTTATACCATTGTTCTGCAATAGATTTATACATTGTGAACAAATTTACACACATAAAACTCCTACGATTAGCCTATTTCTTCTGTACACGCGACAATTGAACACCTATTGCATCTCAATTAAAATTTAGTGCATCACAGTTTCATTAAAAGTGCATCAGAATGTAAAGTTAGCGCATCACAGTTATAAAGTCCCTTTGAGACATTTTATCAAACATCTTGTATGCAACAATCATAAACATACACATACACACACTCTTGAACTGATTTGATATCAAAAACAAAACTTAACAAATTAGGTGCTAAATTAATGAACAAAAACATGATTTTATTAAATAAAAATTTACAAATCGATGTAGTAACAAAATTAACAAATCGTTGTAGTAAAAGACTTAGAGTTCATATATAAACTTACAAGGATGTGTAAAATTCGTTAGATGCATTTTCACAATCGTTGATGCAGTAATTTTTTATTGATGATTCAAACTCTAAAAGATCGATGCAATAAGTATCATTGATGTTGTAGGTTTCTTAGATGATGAATTATCGTTGATGAATTGGTGTTTTATGCGATAAATCATCATGGATTAATTAGGGTTCTGTGTGTATTTTTAAAGAGAGAAATATGGGTTGTGTTGGTGTTTTCAGAGAGAGAAATTTGATGGGATGAAAAGATCGAGTGTTTGTGTATTGGAGAGTCCAGGGAAATGTTGTATAAATTACATTGTTATACAATAGCCCTTGATGTTTCATTTATTTACAAAACTGCCACCGCCCTTTTTCATCTTGATGGTTTTGATCCAATGGTTGAGATGCCTTCTCATCCTTCTTATTTTAAGCCCCTTCTCATTGTATCCCCACCCTATATATATATATATATATTATATATTATATATATATATATATATATATATAATTATATATATATATTACTTGTGTATTTTCTGACGATTAGTACTAAGCACGGACGATCCTGTCACACTTATTTTCACCTTACACTTTCACCATGAGCCATTACTAAAGAAACTTTTACGATAAACCACTTTTGAATTATACTTTACCACACGACAAGCAAGAAATACACGAGCACTTAGACACACGTAAACCTTTCAAATGAGTCAAAACGTTTGAAACACAAATAGTACACTAAGACTTACCATACTGATCTAGGTCACGTGTCGGAGCGGTTGCACTACGTTATTTGTTTACTAGCATAATTGCCACTGTTAAGGCGAGTTTATAGCCCCATTTTTATATGAACTGTTTTATAAACCTTGGGGTGAGAAACATGCAAAACTGTTTTCATGGACCTAAACTGAACTTTTATTTTCACACACTAGTATGCGGATAACCTAAGTATGTATGATCCCACTATGCCCAATATCATCAACCGTCAATTCCTGCGGGAAGCACGAGTGATATAAAAAGATCTATTGGGGGTGACTCCCCCGTTCGGTTGGCCAGGCAGGTCAACACGAGCGTATACCATGTCGGATTTGCCGAGTGTATTGGGATAAACACTCGCGGGCACCTTTGTTATGCTATGCCGGTTAGGCATATTGTTTGTCGTAGCCTCGGTTGTATGAGCTTAGTGTTAGCATGCGGTTAGTGTGTGCCTGCTGATTTATTTGCTATGGTCCATATGTGCTTATTTACTATAAACCTATGAACTCACCAGCGTTAGCTGACTTTTAGCATGTTTTTCTCAGGTGTTTGAGTATGTATTTGATGAAGGCATGGCATGGCATCGGTCATAACTACCAGAATTGTTTTTACACATGAATTAAACTCTGATTGGGATAGTCATGTTAAATGGCCTTGTTTTATTTAAACTGAACTTGATGAATGAAATTTTAAATTTGGAAATGTAAACTATTTTTGAAACGGATTTTTAAATCCGTTCTCTATATCTATGTGTTGTGATATCAATTTAATAGCACCCAAAACATGTATGCTTCCGCGAATCCAGATTTTTGGGGGTGTTACAGATTGGTATCAGAGCCTAGGTTATAGAGAACTAGGTACATATAAACCCTAAACTATAACCACAATTACGAAAAACATTTCCTTATGACCGCTAGATGCATGCCTGCCTCGTTTGCCATGACTTGAATGTTGTTAGTTTTATATGATTAAGTGTTATACTATGATGTTTGAGTACTTTACTCAACATATATGATATAAGTATTTTCGATATACATACACATGCCATGTCATATTTGTCACAAAACCATGTCTCTCCATTTCGACGTTTGTGATGAGGTACTCGCTGCTGGACGCACTTCCCCACTTCGATGACCAGTTCCATTCCCGGATGACCTGTTGATGGAGGTTATCCGAGCAGCTACCCAGACCACACACACCACTCCAGCATCTACATCACCATACTTACCCTGCTATGCCATAGCCCATCATTCTTCACCAGCTCAGCTCTACATCCTCACCCATCATACTCATACTATACCATCCACCGAGATTCCTACCACCAGGCATCGGGTTACTTACAGGAGAGTCCGCGGGCATCGCATTCAGTTATCATGGGTAACACCTTGGAGTAGGGTTTAAGGATGAATTTAGCAGCTTTTGTAAGGGTTTTTCAACCCTCAAAACCTATGTTTCATTGAAGATAAGTTACTCGTCTAATCATTCAATATGTCGGTGTTGTTTGATTGATTATTTATCTTTTCTTCTCTTTAACATGCTAGCTTAAGTTTATTTGTGTTTGCTTAGATCTAGTGAAACCGAGTTGTTGAATATTGATTTGTCGTCTATTGTTTAGTTGATTGCTTCGCGTTAGGCTAAGAAAACTGGCCGACCTATTATATGTAACTGGCTTCAACGCCTTAAAAACGCAAACGTATAGTGCACTATTGGTTTTTCTCATTGTATTTATTGCATGAATTGCAGCTTGTAGATCTTAGAAAACTTAATAAACTTTAAGGTTTTTAGGGGAGACTAAGATTCATAGAGTTGGGGACTTCGGCACCTCCCCACGACCTTTATTAAGGAATACAGTGCTTCAACTAAAACAAGGACGTAACAATTCGACAGATCAATAGGAGATAACTAGGGAGTAATTAAATCTAAGTAAACACGCTTTTCCCTATTATAAAAAGTCACCAATTGTACTTTTCTCATTTATTTTTATTTAATTCAGTTATTATTAGTTTTTGGGTTAGTTAACTAGCAACTAATTCCGCCCACTCTTCTAAAACCCGAGATTTTTACTGCTTTCATAAAATATATTTTGGGTAAAAGGGGACTTCCACCCTGGTAAAATATATTAACCAAAAAAACCGTTTAAAGTACAATGAAATGTAGCTGAAATGCCACATTAACCTCAAGCAACCGCTTAAACAACCACTAGATCATTTATGACATGCCATAAATGAGCAACTAGCTACCAACAACTATAAAAACCACTAAAAACATAAAAGGACATGCAAAACAAATAAACAAATCCAAATAAAAGATTACTTCCTCTAACGGCCTTGAAGCTTGAAATCAAACTGATTGTTAAATTCCTCAAATTGGCCAGGTAAGTCATAGACCTGGGCCGCATAATCATCAAAAAGATAGCCTTCAAGCTCGTTATGTCCTCCTGCTGATGAAAAGTAACTGTCCATAGGATCATTTGGCTCAAACACCTCATCATCACTATTCGAATCAACCACTTCACCCACCATAGAGAATGGGTTGCCCTTCCTTATACCATCAGCCTCCGGAATTGGTTTACCATTATCATCCACAAGGGTGGCTTTCCCATCAATAATAAGCTTTTCAAGCTTCCTAATTTTCTCAACATTAAGAGTTTTCTTCGTAGGCGATGGAGAAGTAGTTTTGAAAAAACTAGAAATAACTTAAGGGGTACACGTAGTGCCAATCACAGGTTCCAAAACCGAATCTTTTTCCTTAAGAGCATCAAAACTGTTCTTCAAATCAACAAGGTTGATATCCTCCACCCAATTATTATTCTTACCTAGGTCATCCCGGGGTGGAGCCGTACTACTAGTAGGATCAGTAGCAGGTTCGTTACAAGTAGAACCTACATTAACCGTTGGAGAACCTGTATTCGATTGGAAAGAAGGCTTAGAGGGCGATGCTCCTCCATTCTTTGGCTTAGTAACCGGCCTATAGTAATATGAAACTTTAGGATTTTGAAAACGAATCACGTCAACCTGAAGCTTACCTTTACCTTTCTTCATATAAGCTTCAATGAAACCCTCTTCATCAACCAACGATTTATCTTTCACAACCGGTTTCACTCTCTTAGGACATCCATCATCATTGTGATCAAATACTTTACATGTCTCACATATTGGCAGCTTCCACTCATATTCAATATAATTTTTTTCCAATGAATGACCTGACCCATTAGGGTAGAGGATAGCAACCACAAGAGAGTCAAGTAAGGCTTCCTTTGTCATAGGTCACCATATTAATCACATACAGCATATATTCTAGAGAGAGAAAGTTAGAGAGAGAGTGGATGAAACTTGTGTAAATGAAATGAAGTTTGATATTGCAAGAACCAACCCTCTCCAAAGGAGAGGATACATAGTATTTATAGAGTTTCTAAGCTAAGGCAACACCTAGCTTTTCTATCAAAGTCTTAAGGCTAGCCCCATGGGCCTTCTACAAGGGCCGGCCTTCTTAACTAACTTAAAGGCCTAATAATTAAGCAACCTATTACATATAATAATGACCAAGACTTGATACTAATTACACGCATTCCCAACAATCTCCCCCTAAGGGTTGGTCATCAAAGGTTGCTCGACGTCTTCATTGCTTTATTGGCTTGAGACGTCTTTAAAACATTACTTCTTTGTTCTTTGTTCTTTGTTCTTGTTGATGTTGGGATCGAATGATGGTGTTATCTTCCTTTCATCAACGTCTTTGTCTCTAGTGTCTTTACGCCTTTCCAACATGCTCATACATCTTTTGACTTTGAATCTTCATACTTAAACAGCTCTCATTTCATTGCATTGATCTTTATCTTTCAACTTTGTAGATTCTTTTGCTTGACGTAGAATCTTTCTTTGAACTTTGCTTTGCTTATATCATTGTGAGAACTTTCTTTGACTTTATGATGTCCGTATGGGCATGTGGAAACTTATGTTATGTTGATGATGGTAATGGTGGTGGTAGAACTCCCAGTCTCCATGAGTACCTGCATGAAAAACAGTTAGCAATAAAGCATCCGGCACTTACAGGTTCGGACTTCGAGATCATTGACAGCATAGTGTGAAAACTTTCTCTAATCCTTACCAAGGCCGTTCCTGAATCGGATACCCCCGAGAGGGCTTACACAGATATACCGAAGTACATCAACGATTCAGGTGAGTCATTGAAGTATACCGAAGTATCACTCCACGACTGTAGACCATTTGAAACCACCGTGAACACTAAGTGTAACCCTCAAGGGATTACCGAAGTGACCTGCTATCAGGACTGTTTGATGTTGACCCTGGCAGGAATTTCCATTCAATCACTGAGAATCACAATTGTAAATTCTCTCATAAATGTTCTGGCAGATTTCTACGATCTGCGTAGGACTCTTTAATTTACAACTGGCGTCTTTAATGATGAACAACCAGTGTAGAAATATAATGTGTCCCTATGAGATCTTTTGATGTATCTCGCGGCTCTAGACTCGATAAGTGCATTTTTAGTAGTCAGAGACTGGAGCGGTGTCTCCTATTTCAATATCAACATAACTCGTAATGAGCGGTCGATAGATTATGCAGGGTTCCCCGTGAGAATGAAACAAGTCCTTTTGAGAGATCTTGAGTGGCTAGAAGGTTAAGTGCAGTGCGTAACTGGGTCCATGACGTCTTTGTCTTCAATACCCGTGTCACCTTAGTAACAACCAGTAGCATATGAATTGAACCCGGTTTATGCGCTAAGGTTGAACATTTGGAGGGCTATTTCTTTTTACCTTTTTTCATAACTTTTCTTTTTAATTCTTCAACCCCTTCTTTCTCCTTTCATTCTTTACTCCTTTTTTCAATCATACCTAAGGACTTCTAATACTAAACAATTGGTGTTGTCCTTTGGTAGATCCCTCCAACTCTGTCGGATCATAGGACGTTTTTTCTAACCTTAGTCACTTTAAAACTCCATGACTATCCTATGTTGCCATAAAACAATTCATTTGAAAATTTTCTCAAAGTGTTTATGATTATAAAACATATTTAGTTAACACTTTGAGAGTTTTGCATATTTCAGAAATACTCCCCCTTCACATGTGCTTATAGGTAATAAATAGAAATTTACACACGTTGGGTGGAGTTTGCACTTTTCAATTGATTGAATCTCAGTGAACATGACCGATTCGAGACACGCTTACATCACTAGTTAGACTAGCTTGAAATTATTACCCGTCCTGGTCATATTTCAATAAGAATCTCTCGAAACGGTACACTCTACTCAGACAAGTCCTATTCGAGACATGCTTACATTACTGGTTAAACCAGCTTGAAATTATTACCCGTCCAGGACAAGTCCTTTCAATTACTAACATTTGAGTTTCGTCAATTCATGGGTTAAATCTGAGTCAAGCTCATACGAGAATCCACATTTTTGTTACCATTTTTTAATCACTTTTGATTTTCTCCACCTCAAAAATAGCATATTGATGTTGTTTTTTGAAAACTTTTGATTAAAATATACTTTTTGAGATTTACGGGTAGAATCCAACAAGAACTTTTCATTTTGAACAAAGATGTTTTCAAATACTCCCCCTCAATAAGTGAAATAACTTTTTGAGATTTTGATTATGAGAGGGAATACTTGTGCTTTTGAGCAGACTTATGAAAAACTTTAAAATTTTGATTAATTCTTCTCAAAAAGTAAGAAGCTTTCGCTCCTTATATTAGGATTGAGACACTGAAGCGTACCTCAGAGATCTTTCTTTACAAAGTACGGGTTGTGCACTGTTATATGTGCACAAGCCATTGTTTTAATACAAAATTTGTTTTCTTTTAACAAAATATTCCCCATCAAATAATGAAGTTTATTCGAGAGATAGTCTTCTTGAGTAGAATTTTGAATCGTATTTTAGAAAATACTTTTTGAAAATTCGTGAGATGATTCTGCTAAAGGTTTTAGAAAACACAATCAAGTATTATACAACAAAAGAATGCTTGATTATCGGATTAGACAACAACCTTAGGAACCCATTTAAGCACGGCGCCAACGGGTTTATCGAAATTTGAAATCCATTTGTAGGTTGTGTCAATCCGATTAAAAGATGTTGAATACCAACGAGGACTGAAAACCTTTGTTTCATTTTGAAATAACACTCGTGGAATCAATGGAAATTTAAAACTCTTTTTCTGTTGAAAGTTGTTTGAGAAAACCGGTGTCTCTCTTTGAGTTTAAAAACCGGAAGAAGAAGATTTCTATCTAGAGTTGAAATTTGTTTGAGAAACCCGGTGTCTCTCTTTGTTTTACCCGAATAACCCGAATTATATAATATATATATATATATATATATATATATATATATATATATATATATATATATATATATATATATATATTAAAATTTAATTATATAAACTTTTAGAAAAAAATAATTCAAGCTTAAAAGTGTTTAATTTTTACTAAGAAAGAAAATTTAATGGTCTTTTTATGTATATAAATAAATAAAAAATATATATATTTATATGAATTCGATTTTCGGTTTGGTTCAATTAACATTTTGCCAAATACATAACCGAACCGGAAAATGAATATCTAATTTGGTTCGGTTCGGTTTTGACATATTTGGTTCGGTTACAAATTCAGTTCGATTTTTTTCGTTTCGGTTCGGTTTCGTTTTCGGTTCCTTTGGATATTAACCAAATTGTCAACACCCTATCCCTAATAAATCTAAACTACCTATAATGCATTTTAGACCATCTCTCATTATTATTTTTAGATTTTCAAAAACATATTTTAAGCAACTAGAACAATTTAAACCATGTGTAGAATAACTTATGCACCAACACATATATTTGAAACTTTCAATTAATAAAATCCATAAAACAATACAATCAATAAAGCACATGTATGATACAAACACACCATACAATGACAAAGTACACTTAAGATGTCATGAAATTAACATACAAAAACGATTGATGAATCTGAGAATCGCAGCAATAATACTTCAAACACAGGCATGGATTCTTTCATATAGATTGTGTGATCTTAATGGAAATATGTAAATAAAAAAATAGATCTCGAATGTAGATGAGTGGTGTATAAGGAAAAGGCTGCGGTGGAAGATCGATGTTAGTGAAAGGAGAGAGTGTTGTATAATCGACGACTAGATGGTGAGGTGGTTTGCGGTACTCGGTTTGTTACCGGCAAACGACAATTGGATGTGGCAGTGAGTAGAGGCAGTAGTCGGCTGTGGAGCATTTGGTGTTGAAATTTTTGAGAAGATCTATGAAACTTTGAGGGTATTGTGTGTCGTAGAAAATTATGTTGTATTTAATTTAGAATTATGGCTCATGAGTAAAATGTTGGCCCTAAGTTCTTTTCAAATATTTGTTTTATTAAAAAGTTTCTACTTTGAGATTTGACAAAGTTTACTTTTATCTTTGTTCTTTTTTCTAATTGTAATATGAAAATCAGTTATACGACAACCAAAAAAATAAATTATGTTTTATATGTATAAAGTATAAAGCATGTGGCACTCTTTCTTTTCAAATTTTAAAATTGTTATTACAAAAAAGGTATAGCAGAATTATATTGATCGTCGAAAATTTTAATTACTAGGTACCCGCAGCTGCAACGCGCGGTACCCTGCTAGTATGTAATACATTTTAGTACGATAGCAATTTCAACACAGTTTAATACGCGCAGGTTTTGCATTAGACACAAACATTCTCTCTCATTTTTTGACCTTTCTACAACGACATGTTTCGGTCTTTGTAGAGCAATTAACCTATTTGTTGCATATAATATTGTTCTTGATATGTTGTTGAAGGATTTTTTTTCCAGATCCTTCACCCAGATTGCTACTCCAGTTTTATATTTTCGGAATTCCATTGTATTAACACTTGCTAACAGAAAAGATAGGTTGTTTTAATAACAGAAATACATCATAAAGATTGGCTCTCAGTTTCTCATTTTCTGTAAAACAAAGCAACAACAACATGTTTTTTCATCGTACATATTGACTGTAAGTTCTTAGTTATAAACCCATGTAATATGGGTTAATAAGCTAGTAATCAGCTCAAAAAATTCACGATTATGTAATGAAAAAGTTCGTGAAAAGGGATAGAATTTCAGGTCGAAGAAGATAGGGTTAGTTCTTGTTCAAATAATGTACCTGATTTGATTTTGGTTCATCTTCATTCTATAATGTTTTTTCCAGATGTTAAAGTTAAGATTTTGATTACGTAATAGATACATGTTTCAAAGGTTTATAGTTCTGCAATTTGATAACGTTTACATTTTGCTTGTTTTTGCACAAAATTGAAACAATAGTTTGAAGTTATGGTTTTTGATTATTGGTATCAAGTAAAAACATAAGCTAGTGAAATTTGAAATTTGGAGGGAGATGGAGGAAAACATATATATATAACTGATCGGATTTCAGAGCTTCCTGGATTTATCATTCATCATATACTTTCATGTTTGGATTCTCCTAAAGAGCTTGTTCGGATGAGTATATCGTCTAACTACTGGTTTGGATTAATGGCTTCTTTTCCCATTTTGAAATTTGATTCCCGTAAATTTAAGGAAGTCACATAAATCCTATGCGATCCACGTTGACACGGAAAAAGATAAAAGAGATATTTTTTTCAGGTATATTGAGTATACCGTATCCAGATTTGTGAGCAAAACCTCAGCGTGCACACATTCAACCTTGTTACATCATTCTAGGATCCTAGCGAAGTAGACATCATTGACAGATGCATAGGATTGATTCTTGAGAAGGATGTTAAGGTGTTTCAAATTGATATGCCATATGTGCCACAAACTCGTAAAATGTATTGTGTATTTGTGTGCCTAGCACATTCTGATTTGCCTCTTCATTAACATCTATAAGATAAGTACATGTGAGTTGCCTTCATCCTTGATGGTCGATGCTGTGAAATTCAAGTCTTTGAACTTCTTGCACCTCGATTCCATTCCACTGGATGAGGAGATGATTTCCTGTGCAGGGACTTCTAAACCTACAACAAGTTGAGATTATCTTTATGGGACGCTGAGAGCACATTTGAAATATCAATGCTCCAAACCTATGTTGTCTTTGTTTTAACGATACAGATGGAAGAGCGTCACCATTTATGAACTTGATTGCATGCAAAAAAACTAAACAAAGGTGTATTTGCACGGGAAAGGCTTAGCTTGTTAGAGTTTTAATGGAAAAATATTATCGTGTATGACTAGATTCGAACTCGGGAGCGAGGGATTGCACACTTTACGTATGAATGACTAACGTAAATAATTAATATATATAATAGTTATGTATTTTAATTATTTGGACACGAAATGATAACTAACGGACGTTAAGTAATTAACAGAATTGACTAAACGACCATTAAGAAATAAAGGAGGGACCATTAGTGTAATTAGAGGCTCAAGAAAGATCTAGAACCTCATGAGGAGGTTACCACCGATCGGCCCAAAGGGTTTACAACCCTTAGTCGACTTTCTTATGCTCCAAGAATTGTTATACTATAAATATAAGGACTTTTGTGTGCATATTACTGTTACCAAAAAGTTACTTGTCTTTTGCTTTTGAAGAATACAAGTCGACTGTTACCACAAAAGTTACTTGTCCTTTGCTTTTGAAAAACACAATCGATTGACTTTTGCAAACTGTCAATCATTGTTTTCTTGTTAACAAATAGTTTGGTTAACCGTGTTCAATCACTAGCATCATTCGTTAGCCGAGTAATAGTACGTGTGTTTGAGAGCTCGTTAATTACTTACTTTAGTAATTAATCTTGGTTTGTGAGTTCTAGTAAAGTGAAGGAAAGTTTGGATCTTTGTTTAGCTAAGATCAAAAAGGTACGTTACCTATTTATTTTTAGGTATTACTTTATACATGTTAATTATGATCATTGCTTCCACTATTACATGCTTTGATGTTTATGGTTATTTATTTATTTGAATGTCAAGTTATCTAAAACCAACATAGCTGACTTATCATCCAACTCCCCTTTCCTTGAAGACTTGTTTTTGGATCTTCCCAATGAATGGCAGAGGCTGACACTGTCGAGTCATTCTTTAAGAACGTTTAACCTATATCACTTTGCATGAAGGAAAAGGAAACAGCCTAGGTCAGTCATCAACAAGGATGAAGGTAGGCAGATAATGATTTAGGCTTCTCTATGTGTTGGAGGAATTAGTTGCAGAAACATAAACTTAAACATGTTGCAGTGAACATTTCATATGTTTTCAACTTTTTGAACTTTAAGTATGTAATGTTGGTTTTGAATATTGATAATGATGTATCGACTTTATATGGATGGTTTGTTTATATCAATAGTCATTACTAAGTGTCCACTTAATTTTTATCAATCTTTGGCCACTCTAATCAATTTAATCGCCTACATACTACACATATATTTGTAAGTGTTTGATTGTGAACCAAGACCGAGGTGGTGATTTATTCCTTAGATCGTGGACACCCCTGTTGTCTTCTTCCTTAATGTTATTTTTTTAAAAGCTTAGTTTTATGCATCTAATATTAAATTGATCAACGAATATGTTCTATCTAATATTAAAGTAGAAGAAAAGAGTTATGGAAAAATATTAAAATGTATATGACTAGAATCGAACACGGGACCTTAGGATTGCACATTTTACGTATGAATGATTAACGGAAATAATTAATATATAACCATGTTATGGGATTGACTAAACGACCGTTAGGGAATAAAGAAATGACCATTAGTGAAATTGGGAGCTCAAGAAGGTTCTAGAAACCCATTCTATGGGCTTGGCCGGTTGGATTATGGGTTGTTTAACCCTAATCGATCCTTGACATGGAGCATAAGATAATTCACTATAAATATATATTGGTTCTTTAGTTTTTTGGACTCCCGTGCAATTTACTATAACCAATAAAGTTTGTTATCTTTTTCTTTCTTCTAAATTCAGTCGATCAATCAATCATTGTGTTTGAAAAGTAGATTGACTTTAATTATTAAATTGAAAAGTAGATCGGATTTAATTATTAAACAAATGATTTTGGTTTAATAAGGTGTCTTTACACTAGCATCTAACATTAGTTGGTTATAGTACGTGTGTACAAGACCATGGTAATAACTTACTTTAATTATTCCATCTTGGATTGTGGAACAAAAGGGTAAGGGGTTCCACGTTAATCCTTTTATATATTTAAGAGAAGAAAAGAGAAGATTGATTCTTGTTCTTGCTAGGATCTTGAGGTAACTCTATTTATTATTCGGTAATTCTTTATACATGTTAAATATAAGATCCTGCTTCCGCTATACGTGCTTTGATGTGTTTATTTATTTAGATGCGTGTCATGCTATTTAAATTACAACAGTGGCATCAAGAGCCAATTTAACATGTAATTGTAATTACCTAAATGCATAATAAAAATCAATTCTTGATTTAAACATATATGTTAAGTCGATTTTTTTAGGGTTTGTTTTTTAACATACTATTAAAAATCGAAAATTAGAATTTAGGGTTAGGGTTTCGACCCTCTTTTATTAAAACAATTTGTTTTGTAACCCTAAATTAAGAACATGTTGTGTTTTATGTGTTTATTTGAGTAATAAGGGTTACGTTCCTGGATGATCCATGATTCTTCATGCAAGGAATCATGGATTAGGTTTTGTTTTGTGATACATGTTTTTTAGATAAATCTAAAATTAGGGAAGACCTAATTAATTATATTAATGAATCAGTTATGTGCAACGTGGTATATAATTATTAAAACTTACGCGGCCAATTTTTTGGTGTCTGTGGTCCATTGGGTACAATGCGCTCGAAAACCAATGGGAGTTTTAGTAGTTATATACATAAATATTCACATAGAGATTATTAATAGGATTTATCAAAAGGTTTGCATGTGGCTATATGATTTAGTGGTTAAGATCATATATGTGTTATTATGTGTTTGTTTATTTTTGTTAAATTACTTGATCTTTTTTGTTTAAATTATGATGGATTGTAAGCAAAAAGAGGGTAATTTTTGTATAAAAAATAAATGAACCTAATAACTATGAAACCTTTTGTGGTAAATTATTTATTGCCAAGTCTTATGTGCCGATAGTGGTTCGCTTCGCACTGTAATTTGCTCCCAGGCGAGACTAGCAATTTAACAATTTACTACATAAATTTTTAAGCTTTAAAAATCTTAAACTTTTAATTGATTGATGCAACGGTACATAATGGTCGAAGCGGCGGACCTAATTTTGACAAACTATAAAGTGGGTATAAGGTTAGTTTCGCATTAAATTGTGGCCTTAAAGAGACTCCATTATGTCTCTCCGCTCGCCTGTGCGTCACATTAGACTTACCAAGTACAACCATTATACATGTACGAAGCATCTTAAGGCAAAGTTGTAAGTTTCTCAACGTCATCAATTATAATTTTTATTGATTTAAGCTTACGAAAGAGTAAAAGTTTTTGCATGAAACATATGATACAAGATGAATGCATGACATCTTTGTACATATTTTTTGATTACACACATCAAAATAAATACCCTTAAAATTTAAGTTATATGCCATCCAATTAATACGGAAACACCTGAGATTATATTCTATCATTGCTAGCAGCCTCAGCTGATGTGATGATTCAAAGAATGGTAATCAAAGGGTAAATTGAGTACTTTCATTGCTAGCAGCCTCAGCTGATGTGATGAAACGACGTCAATTTGCAGTTTCTAAATTGGTTAACTTAATTGAGTACTTTCATTACTAGCAGCCTCAGCTGATGTAATGAAACGACGTAAAGGCTTAAAGATTTGGGGATGAAACATGCTTACATTTGCAACTGAGGTTAGCAAAATATGTAAATCCCATGACTCTAGGAATTGCAATTTGATATTGGCAATTGGGTTCGACCCAGACCTTATTGAGTACTTTCATTGCTAGCAGCCAAAGCTGATGTAATGAAACGATGTCAATTTGGATCCTAGTTTTCATTGAAAATTAAATGGTTAAATTTTATTTACCATGGGTGTTTAATTTTCTTGAAAAATTGTATTATGGAAAATACTAAAATTGAAATTTGAAAATTCTTTTAATGTATTTAATGCAACGCAAAAACCGTAAACGTGGGACATTCCTTTAGTGGAAAGTTGATCTGCACCCGTAGGGGTCTTTGGATAGAGTCAACTTAACTAAAAGAATAAACCTAGTCTACTTTCCGTGTGAAGAGTGAGACTTAATCCTATTCCTTTTCATGAATGAGAAATGTATGATAGGAAAATTAGAATTGTCTAAATTCTAAGAAATAACTCATGGAAAATTTTTTAAGAAATTGCATGTTTAGGAGTTATTAAAAATTAGAAGCTAGACTAATTACCGCAAAATTGGTAAAAGGCAAACTAGAATGATTGATCTAGTTGTTGAGCTTTAACCATTTAAAGGTGCTACATACCATAGTGGTGATGGTAGACCTAATTGAGGAAGAAATTGCATGCCCAATTTTCTCAAGTTAATTGCAATTGATGGATATTCCATCATTTACAAAGTATAATACATTCTTTGAGTACCTTAGTAATGTTACGTAAGGGATTCCTCAAAGGTGTAGGAAAGTAAACAGCACAATATTTGCTTTTACTGGTTATGAAACACTTATAATGTTGTCAAATCCAGTGGGAGCATTGTGTTGTGATTACTGAATTATGAGTTCATGTAATGATCTGTAATTTAGTGGGAGCTACAAGCTTTGAGATCTTGGTAGTAACCCGGATTATCTCTAGAACCTCTTGAGATAATTACTTTCCAATAATAGACACTTGTGGTATTAAGGATAGTCGTGTACGTTTCCTTACTAGACGAGGTGATTCTATATCTACTAATATCTATGACACAATCATATTGGTCACATAAGCAAACGATTGACGTGTTGTTTATCTGATACATGATGTTGTTCCATGAACAAGTGGGAGAAATCTTTATTGTGTGCAAGCAACAACACAAAGGAATATGATTTATAGGATTCTCTTGACTGCAAGGTAAGAGATTGATGTTCTAATGTGGTTTATTCACGTCTAATTAATAGAACACTTGGAGTTAATATCTACTTTCATTACTAGATATTAATGACAAGGTAAATTACATACTTTCATTACTAGCAGCCAAAGCTGATGTAATGAAACTATGTTAATATTACAAGTTTCTAAATTAGATAATTATTAGAACAAGTGTCAATATGATAATAAGACTACTTCAAAATAAATATTTATGTATTATTGAAATGACATAAATAAATGAAGTAATCTAATACTACTTCAAATTTGAATATTTATGTATTCTTGGAATGATATAAATATATGAAGTAATAAATTAACTTGAAATAAGATATTGAAACCAAATTGTGGTGTTCATGATTACTTTAGTTATGCATATTTATATTTTAGTATAAAGATATAAATATGAAGTCTTTTGATTGCTATAAGACTTATAATAAAGTAAGACGTTAACTTGTTATGTTTTTTAATTAAAACATATACAAGAAGTCATTGAGTTGATCAATGACTTATAACGTATATTGGGATTATAACAATTTATGTCTTCTTGGTAAGACATGGACATGTAGTAACTTGATCATAAGGTACTTATGTTATAAAGCATGCAATTGGCTTGGAAAATCTATTGTACCATTAAATTGACTTAATTGGTAAATAGGTAAGTCAAAACAAAATATATTTATCTTACATATTGTAAGATTGACTTACAATATTAATCCTAATGAAATACATAATTGTATGGTATGTTCTGTTAGGAAAATCAAACTCTTGTTATATTGTTTGATTAAAGATAACTATATCTTCCATTCTTCCTAAAGATATCAAGGTTAGAAAATTGAGTAAGATTGGACATACTCAATTAGTCCAACCTAGAAGATTAATAAGACACCATTTATTATGGAATGTGATGAATCACATTAAGTCTTAAAATTGAAGTTCAGAATTTGTTAAACTGCTTAAGAGTAGGTCATTAACAAATTAAGGTTAGAAACTGTCAAATGTATTTGTAAAGTCCCAAAAGAGAACAAGTTTGTGTTGCTCTATTTGCTAAGTATTTATAGATATTCTATAAATTGTAAAAGGCAAGTGGGAGTTTTATCTTGATAAGATAAAATTACAAGATACATAATCTTCTAAAAATACACTAGCAAGTCATAATGAGGATTAAACATGTTAATGTTAAATCTCAAGATGATGGGATTCTCATTTCATAGATCCGCAAGGATATCTCAAATATTTGGATAATATGTTGAGCTTTATGAGTTACAGGATTATGATAAACCTGTTGATGAATTGCAAATATTGGATTTGGCAAATTACTCATACTATGAATGCTTAGATGCAGTCCAAGAAGATAACTAGTTTGGAAACGTAGTTGATCTTAAACTCTATAGTTACACTATAGAATGAAGATGAGTTCTACAAAGGAAATGAAAAGCCTAGAGATTTAAATTCTTGTGTAGAAATCATTATGGACAAATTTGTATACATATTTAATGTGTGAAAAGGTTATCAATCACACTTAAGCAATTAAATGTTAGTGAAATTCTTTCTAGGCACATTAAATGAATAAAGATTATGATTGTCACTCTTAGTTTCATTTATATGAAATTAGCAATGGAATATCAAAACTCTTTATTGGATAATTACTTGTGCGAGGACGAAAAGTAATTGAAAGGAGTATTTGAATTCAAATAATCTTTTGGAAGTATACAAAGTGCAATCGTTTAGATTAATGCATACATCTAGGAGATATACTTATGTTTAGTTATTAAATCTAAGTATTGATTTATAATTAAAATAAGGTATTTCTTAATATTCCTGAAAGCTAGTGGGAGTGTTAAATTTATTTTCTTATTTCATATATGTTGTGCAACGTATAGGAAGTAACATTCCATTAACATTAAAATGTTAAGTCTTAGTTTGGAATGAAACTTCACATGAAAATTTAGAAAATAAAACTTTTGAGTATATGTTTATTGTTATAAACATAAGCGGTAAAACAACTGATTCTAATAAACATGATAATCTATTAGAAAGGCTAGATAGAAACATATCTTTGGAAAGATATGACATGAATAAAATCTAAGTTTGACACAGGGATTTTTCATGTACATCATGTTACTTGTTGTATCATGCTTGGATGCAAGATGATTTGACAACATTAGTATCTAATTGAAAGCTATTAGATAACTAAGTGTAATGTATATGGTTGGATTAGAATTAACATCCTCAGCCTGGAGTTGCTCCAAAATTCTAAATATAAACCATATGGAAAATTGTTGCGTAATTGATATAGTTGACAAATCTTGATAGATTTGAAGATATCAAACATTACACGATGAATATTAAAAGTTTACGGAATTTTAAAATAGCATATTGTTGTTTGGATACAATGATGCTAGTAAGATTGAGATGACACTCAATACTAGTCATGGTGGGAGTTTATCCTTGTTAATGGCTATGTGTACTAGTTATGCTCAATATGAGCATAGTTGCATTATACATTAAGGAATTAGAATAATTTAAACTATAAAAGGTTTGGTAGTTTAATTATCATAAATTCGTGGTTGAGGATGTCACGTATTTTATGAAGTATGTGGCAATATCTAGATAGATGAATGCACACATACAAGAATTTCAGTAAATGAATTCTTTGAATAAGTATTTTCAAAATTTCCGATAGATCAAATTAGTTGATTTATGCTTTGTCAACAAGTATGTTGAACATGACTTGGGGCATAATTCATTAATGAGAGTTATCATGCATTGATCTATTTAGTATTTGGATAAGGGATGTTAAGCAATTGTTATTTACAATGAATTAAAGTACGTGGTACGTTTATTTTCATTAATAATAAATTGTATTCTATATTTGCATGTTTAAATCCGTGAATGACTTATGTTATTCTAAACAGTCCGTTGTTAATCAATAATATGGGAGTATTATTGAATTAAGGCAAATGTGAGTGTTGGTAGAATATACTTGAGTATATTGATGCGTGGGCATGTCAAATTCACATGATATTCAATATTGGATAAATTGAATATAGGACTTATCCCAACCACATGATTGTACTTTATGGATCTTTGTCATCAAGTAAATCATGAATATTTATTCTCAGACTTGAGATGCCAGATAACTGTCATGCATGTAGTGCATTTCTGTGATTCAATTTAACGCTATACGTAACTGGTAGCTATAAGGATTATTTTCGGAAGTGTTACGAAGTGCATGAGTTATGCTCGTAGTCAAGATAGAATTTGTTCCTTCAAATTTATTTGGAGTTTAATACTGTTGGGCCCCTCGTAGGGTTGACAAGATGTTTGCGTGCGCACGCCCAAGATCTCCCCTGACTATGTTCAGATGATTTGGTAATCTTGTTCAATCATACAAACGAGAAACAAAATTATTAATAAAGAATGACTAAGATCCATATATTTACTAATGTAATATTATAAACAAACGGATAAGTATGATGATAATTCATCAAGTGGTTTTTCCAGGAGACCACCACCCGAGTTGTACTAGGGGCATTGGCGTGTTGCTAGACGCTAACCAATGTCAATTATACTTTTAATAGATTTCCAAGTGGGAGCTGTTAGAGTTATGGAAAAATATTAAAATGTATATGAATAGAATCGAACACGGGACCTTGGGATTGCACAATTTACGTATGAATGACTACCGGAAATAATTAATATATAACCATGTTATGTATTTAATTATTTAGGACACGAAATAATAACTAACGGACGTTAAGTAATTAACGGAATTGACTAAACGACCGTTAAGGAATAAAGGAAGGACCATTAGTGAAATTAGAAGCTCAAGAAGGTTCTAGAAACCCATTCTATGGGCTTGGCCGGTTGGATTATGGGTTGTTTAACCCTAATCGATCATTGACTTGGAGCATAAGACAATTCACTATAAATACATATTGGTTCCTTAGTTTTTGGACTCCCGTGTAATTTACTATAACCAATAAAGTTTGTTGTCTTTTTCTTTCGAAAAGTAGATTGACTTTAATTATTAAATTGAAAAGTAGATCGGCTTTAATTATTAAACAAATGATTTTGGTTTAATAAGGTGTCTTTACACTAGCATCTAACGTTAGTTGGTTATAGTACGTTTGTACAAGACCATGGTAATAACTTACTTTAGTTATTCCATCTTGGATTGTGGAACAAAAGGGTAATAGGTTCCACGTTAATCCTTTTATATATTTAAGAGAAGAAAAGAGAAGATTGATCTTTGTTCTTGCTAGGATCTTGAGATAACTCTATTTATTATTCGGTAATTCTTTATACATGTTAAATATAAGATCCTGTTTCCGCTATATATGCTTTGATGTATTTATTTATTTAGATGCGTGTCATGCTATTTAAATTATAACAAAAACATTCTTCAACTCTGATACAATTTGAGAAAGGTTGGTTATAATGACCCTCCCTGGTAGGGAGGGTGTGTTGACTTTACCGCTGCCGCCGCTTGTACTGTCTGCTTTGTCGGATTGTACATTCCATAAAAAATAGGCAGGACCCATGCGTAGGGAGGGTTCTTATAACACCTCACTTTGAGAAACTGAGATAACTGACAAATTTTAAGAATCTCTCTATATGCTCCTGCGATATTAAATGCATGTTTAGTAGAAGGAATAATGAATCACAAGCTAACTTTGAAAGGAGTCCCTGTAATGCTATTAAGAAACAATGGCCAATCAAACGGATTATGTAACAGAACAAGACTAAAGGTAATAAGAATTGGAGAATATGTCATCTAAGCACAAATCATTATCGTTCAAATTTTACCAAAAGCAATTCCATTGTTGGTTTCTTTTGCAATGACGATAAACAAAAGTGGGTGAAGTGTGCGTAAGACTATATTTATGCACACCGGTTTTCACCCCACACACAATTGTACGTAACTATTTCAAGAAGATTCAAAGTTAAAAGTGGACTGAAAGTTCTACATTGCTATAAAGATAGGGCTGAGCAAACGGCTCGTTCCGACCGGACCGACCGAGCGGTCTGGTCTCGGTCTTGGTCCGGTTCGGTCTAAAAACCGACCATTTTGCCTTCTTAGACCAGACCGACCGAAGGACCGGACCGGACCATGACCAACCGGACCGGGCCGAACACATTCGGTCTCGGTCTCGGTCTCAGTCTTGGTTTTTGGGCAATTTCGTCTCGGTCTTGGTCGGTCCGGTCCAGTCCGATCTTCGACCGATGATCAGCCCTAAAAGATGGAAACTAACAACCTTGTATATAAAGAGGTTCTACATAAAATTTAAATGTTATTTGTTTTTATCTAAGTGTCAAGCATGTGAATGAAACACACATGTTCAATCTCTCCCGAGTTCATATGAATTATGGACAAGATATGGTACTAAAAGAAACATACTCTTCAAATTTTAAAAATCTAAGAACTTATAGGAATTACAAGGTTCAAATGTAATAGCCTGTTTTTCAATAAAGTGGATCAAACACCTTAACCTAACAACATCCTAAATATCTCAACTCACACATATCATATAAACCACAATATATAAACAAACAAGTTTTCTTTCCTTTGACCTATGTGGGACTAGAGGTGGCCAAAACCCGGTTTTTTGAAAAACCGATTCCGGTTCCTGGTCAAAGTCAACGAACCGGTTCGGTTTTTTTCAGATCCGGGGTATAAAAAACCGGGACCGGTATAACCGGTTCCGGTTCGGTTCTAAAACCGGTTCTTAGAAGAAACCGGTCGGACCGGTTCCAAAAAAATCGGTGCTAAATGCTTAACAATGGGGAAAAACGAAGCTCGATTTCGGGGTTTTTTTTTTTCGTTCGCGTTTTAGTAACTGCATATGCCCTATTCTACACACCACAACAAAAGGAATGTCATAATTGAATTCATCTGAAAGTCGACATTAATTTGGATTTGAAAAGGTTATTCGGTTTGACTTGAAAGTCAAAAAAATTAATTTTCTCGGGAATAAAAGTTATAAAGTAACAACATTTACTTGTGTTATCTACAGACCTTTGATATCAAAGAATGGTTCTTGATTACGTCTTTGCCTCCACCATATCAAAGCGAGTCCAAAAGCGATCAAAAAGACGGATTTGAGGCTTATCCTGATCAAAAAGACACATCAGGTGCTTATAATCTTGGAAGAACCGGTTTTGACCGGAACCGGTTTCGATGGCCACCTCTATGTGGGACTACATGATACAAGCTTTTAGAAAAGTGACCCATACAAAAACTTCTAAAGGCAAAACACCTTTGGTGTCCGTAATCAAATACATCTATCGACACATTTTCTATGCATCTCGGGCTATGAAGTAATTGACACCAAACTCAAATACGGTTATTTAATGACAATGCAATTAGAGTTGGATATCTTCTATGGGTCACTCGCACAACAATTGATCCCAAAGTTATAAATACTGAGAAAAAGTTTGAAAAAATACAGGGTCATCTCGTTAATTAATGTGGCCTATGCCTCTATTATGAAGAGGCCCTCCTTCCTTGGAGATAAAAAAAAATCAAATACATTATGTAAGTATGCAAAAAAAAAAAAAAAACTAAGACAGACTATGCCGACACAAATTTATATCACCTAGTTAGAAATTTCCTTAAATTATAATATCAATTAGAATTAGTGTCTCAAATATTATGTCAAGTTGAATTATATCATGTAAGTTATCAACAACATATACTAGAATCTATACATCATTTTGGCTAAAAATCACATTGCTGCATAACAGTACATACTACGATTACATAGTAAAAAGAAAATGATAGAAACAATTACAAATTCAAGGTTAACATAAAATCAAACATTTAAAGAAAATTCAACAATGATATCACGATTGTACAATAACTAAGAAAAAAAATAAAAAATCAGCCGCTACATTACAAAAAGAAACGAGGTCAGCTGCAGGCCGCCGCGTTACGGCGGGGCGTCGATTATGTGTTTGAACGGATAATAGTTTTTGGTAGCATGTTTAAGGTGCAGCTTGTGCTATCGGAATTTCACTACTTAGTAATAATCTACTTTTATCGCCGGCCGTGTTGTGGCCCTTTTTTTTTTTTTCTTTTTTTTTTTTTTCTGCAAATGGTTTGCATCCACAAAGTCACACAGTTTGATAGCAGATACTATTACTTTTTTCCAATATTTGTGCCTCTATTGTGTTTGTGGCATTATCAGGATACCAAATACTACTACATTTTTCCAAAGTCTACGCCTTAGTGCATATCCTATAACGACAATGATGATTGGCAAACCACAATTACTTACGAAATCCATAAACGGATTAACAATCTCTGAAAAGTAACTTATCAAGCATGCAAAAATCGTAGCAGATTCCAAAAAAGAGTATTGCAAATTTAAATCGACTAAAATTTTCAGTCGTGTACCGTTTAAACAGGTTCATTTTTGACCTATTTCATAAGAACAATCACCTTAACTGCTATTTATTTGATGAATAAGAGTTCCCGGTTATGTAGCCAGTCTACCAAAAGGTCATACGCGCCAAACGTTATGGCAAACATCTTACCGTAGTTTGGGGCCAATGTATCAGCACGAAATTCCGTCGGCTTCAAAATTAGCTAGTTTCCTCTCTTTGTTAGAAACCTTGAGATATCTTGGTATTTCCTGAATATCACAATCTCCTAGTTAGGTATACTCTGAAGGGGGTCCTACAAAAACCGAAAAAAAAATTATTTGATTTAGTAAATGCACAGTTACAAATAGGTATATATGTGTCAGGCTATGCATAACATGTTAAGATTTAGCGCACGTATCACTTGGTGGAGTTAGCAGTGCAGGAACAATATTTTCATGTGCCGTGGATGCTTCCGGTATTCTTCGTTTACTAATCCCTACAGCAGCAGCCAGGTGTTTGAATGTAGCCACGTGATTTAAGAAAATGTAGCCAATAGCAACGAAATGTAGTGAAGTATATGCAAAACATTTAGTGAACGTGAATAAAACACATTTTACGTAACGTATTATCATGTGACAGCTAAATAACCTTGTGTTATTTGACCATTGCTGCCAATATCATGTTCTGAACTGATAAAAGCCATCTCCAACCTTGTGCCATTTGACCATTGCTGCCAATATCATGTTCTGAACTGATAAAAGCCATCTCCTTTCCTTTCTTTGCACCTGTGACAGCAACAAACATCGGCGGATTAGCAATACTACAACACCTGGAAATGAACGTAACACAGTATTCAAGGCGTCAGACAAATGGTTATGGATGTCACCTCGCGTGTTCAGAAGCGGATGGGTGGTGTTTGATTGCAAGCGAGAACATTTCATTTGTCATTATTACTGACCACGTGTAATAATAGAAGGTATAAGTTAGTGAGTACAGTAAAATGTATTAGCAAATAGGAAGGCTATTTTAGAAACGAAAAATATGGATTACTAAATCTATATACGATTTTTGGCGATTTCATCTTCCCCAATAGCAATTCAACCCCTGTCATTCTAGGGTTGATTGATGTGCTTCTCTGATATTCCCCTTGTTTTAATTCCTTTTTTCAGCTTATAGATATGCCAAGTGAATCAAATAAACCCCCTGATATCCTTGAGGAGTTTTGTACTCTTACAGGGATGTCGCCTACTAATATCCGTCATAAACCCCTTGTTCCTTCTGATGATGTTAATCCTCCTAGATCGAGGGGTAGACCTAGTGGTGTGAAGAATCGGCCTAAAGGTGTGAAGATTAAGGTTCAATCGCCGGGATCCGCCTCTGCTGGTGCTCGGGCTATTCTTAAAAGGCTTCGTAATTCTAAAATGGTTGGTAAGGGTAGAGCTCGAAGTGATGCTTCTCCTATGGAAGATGGTAATGGTAAGCGTTCTAACTCTAGTAGTGGTCCTGTTGATAGTGTCCTGTCTAAAGTCTTAGATAGGCTAGCTTATGATAAAATTATTTCTGAGCAAATGGTTTTTAAGGAAGGTGTGAATGATAGTGATAAAGGTTATAGTAGAGGTGCTAAAAATAATAGTTACTGTTTGATTGATGGTAATGATGGGTCGTTTATTAATAATCCTATTGAGCTTATTGTTGATAGGGTGGATAGTAATTTGGATTTGAAGAATAAGGGGGTGGTGTGGATGATTGTGTAGATCCTTCATTAGTTAGTAATAATGCTAGTAAGCCTACCATGGCTGATGTTGAGCATGGTGGGGATGAAATGTGGGGATTCGACACACGGTTAAGGTGGTTAAACCTTTTGTACTTTGTGTGTATGATATATTGAGTTAATATGATTAAATATGCGGAATCTACTTTGTTAGCATTTAAATTATATTGAAGTGATGGTCATTTATCTTAAATTAACTTTGTAAGAATGTGTGTCAATTGTAGGCAATAGACTAGTTCAAGAAGGCTTTGTGTTGGACTTTATTAGAATGTAATAGATAAGCCAATGTATCTTGTAAAAGTCCAAGTCCAACACAAAGCCCATCCAACCCAAGCAAAATCCCATTAGGGCATCTCTCCTCACCTATAAATACACACCTCCCACCACATTAGTTTGTGTGCATTAGAAAGGGTAAGGTGGGAGTGTGTGTAGGCTAGTTGTATTCTTCTCTTTTCTTTCTTTCCAAGCTAATATTACACGGTTCCTCTTTTCTTCTTTATTGCGCCGCCCCTTTCTAATTCATTTCTACTTCTTACTTCTTATTATTATTATACGTTATTGCGTATCATATACTGGTCCCATTCATTCTGGTCCCATCTTAATAGATCTAATACGTTTTATATTCTTGTCATCTTTCTATTAAGCTCTCGTATATTAGATTTATTAGTAGTGTGATAAAGTTGGGATTTTTAGTCATAACAAGTGGTATCAATCGCCAAACAAAGATTTAGGTTCATAGTTGTGTTTGTGTTTATCAAAAGTGTTGAAAAAAAAAAGAGGATCTGCTATTCGGAAAAAAAAGTTGCGTCTTTTTTTTTGTGTTTTGTTGAAATTCAACGCAACATATAAGATAAAAGGTGCTAACTTTTTGGTTGAGAAGCAAGATTTAACAAAAAGGTGGTAACCTTTTAATTGTTCACGTGAGGGTCAGTGTGTTTTAGATAAAAAGTTACAATCTTTTGCGTCAAATAATCTGAGTATAATCATATTGGCGTCAAAAAGGTGTAGCTATATTGGTTTGTTCGTGGTATTTGGAGTTTGTTGATCGGCAAAAGGACTACAAAAGTTGTGTTTTTTATCAATTTCTTGTATAAGAAGTTTGATAAAAGTGGGCTACAAAAAGTTAAGCTTCGAATCTTCATTGCATCGGATTTTTTATCACATATCTTGTATAAGACTTGTGATAAAAAGGGATCTACATCTTCAAAGAAAAGTCTAGTTTCTTGTATAAGAAATTTAGATTAAAAAGGGATTTTTCGAAAATCATTTGCGAGTGCCAAGGGTTTTTCGGAAATCATTTGCGACTCAAAAGGTGTATCGAAATTGTGGGACAGCAGCATCTTTTCGCAATTGCAATTGTTGGTCAATATTCTTTCTCGCAAATTGTCAGTCAACATTTTCTCGCAATTGGTACCACGTGCTACTTTCTCGCAATTGTCACAATCTGGCAGCCACGTGTGGAGTAAAAGTATTTGATATACTTTCGCAAATTGTCTAAAACAGCCCCTCTTCGCAATTGGTTATCATCTTTAGGAAATTGTCAGATTTAGTCCCTCTCGCATTTGTGGCAGCTTTGGACTACTTTCGCAGATTGACAGAATCAGTCCCTCGCATTTCAAGCTGATTTGAGATCTTTTGGAAATTGGCAATTTTGGACTCGGTAGTTTCTAACTTGTATAAGTGTGAAACTACTTCGACACTCGGATATCTACTTTCTTGTATAAGATTGTTAGATCACTTTATATAAATTCTCAATTTATATAAATTAGATATTTCTATCTAAATTGAAATTTTACCATAATTTCTAGAAATTCTGGTCAAATTGAAATTTCTTTAGAAATTGACATTTTATCTAAATTATAGTTTACATAAATTTTATCGAAATTCAAACCAAGGCTTCACATCATCAACAACAAAGCTTAACCTTCAACAACCACAACACCTATTTCTTTGCAACGATCCTGAATCAACTGAATCAACTTTATCATACAACAACATCATCAATGGCAACTCAACAAGACAATATGGCAACTGATCTGGCACATGCTTTTGCATTAATCACCAAGGCATTAAACTTCAAACAACATAACAACAACCAATGGAATTCAACGTACACTGACAATACACAGTTATATATGGGTCAAGAAGGACAAATGGTTGAGGTTATCGGGAATCATCAAGGAAATGCTATGGGTATTCAAATGGGGAATCAAATGCAATATGCAGGGCAATATTCTGGAAACCGAATGGATCAATTTGTGAATCAGAATGGGGTCAATCAAAATGAGAATTATTGTTTCATGACTTCATCTGCAATCCATGGGAGTGATATAAGTAGAGATTGTAATGTCAATGCAATGACGAAGGTAGAAAAGCTCCAGTACATGTTGATGCTAGCAAAAAAGGATGATTCGGGAATACCATTGACTGATGATGAATATGACTTCATGGTTACAAATTATTCAACGAAAGTCACTGGCATCACCAACCTTATGGCTAATCATCAAGAAACAACATCATGCAGCGATTCTGACATTCCTCCTACTTATGACAAAGAACCACTCCTTGAGACATCAAATCCAAGTAATGAGGTTAATCCGTTTGCTCATGAAAAGCCACATTTTGTGCCTCTCGAACCTACTTATGATACATATTTGGACACGCCAAGTTGTAGCAATATTAATTTGGCAACTCCAGATATGGATCCTAATGAAGTTCAAGTTGCACAAAATGATGCTAATGATGAGGAAACCCGTACTTTATTTGAATCATTACTTAATAATTGTCGTATTGAGATTGAAAAGGTCAAAAAGATCAATAGCGATGTTAAGGCCGCTAATGAAAAGATGACCACTGAGCTTGAGAGATACAAGGTGAACGAAAAAGCTTTTGAATTTCACCACAAACGACTGTCAGAACTTGAAACTGGTTACAGTGATTCTGTTTCAAGGGAGAAACATTTGCAAATCAAATTCGACACTCTTGATGTTAAATTGAACATGCAAATTAAATCCTTAAAAGCAGAAATTTCTGATCTAACCAACCAACTTTCTAAACAAAAATCAACTTGTTCTGATCTTGAAAAAGAAAAGAATGAGTTGCATTCAAAGTTTTCAAAACGAGAAGATGAACTTCTTGATGAAGTACTTGACAAACAGGAAACTATTAAAAAGTTGGAAGAAATGCTTGTAAAAACGGGTCATTCAAATCAAACGATTAATATGATAATTAACGACAAAAACCCGATTCTACACACAAGAAAGAAAATGGCTCTCGGTTGTGAAAACCCTTGTTATCTCAAGAAAGCTCAAAAAGAACAGAATGTGCTATATAATGGTAATATTATAAATGATGTGCATGATCCACCTGCTTGTTATGATTCGTATGAAACGATTGAGCTTACGAAAGAGAGTCGAAACAAAATGAGACAATTGAACAGAGAAATCCAACCAATCGATTATAATGAAGCTAACAAACTTGCTGGAGTTCATCTTGTTAGAAAAGAGTCACCAATGTTTTTCAAAAAACCAGTGGCTGTCCCAAAAAGAAAAGTTGTTTCAAAACACCTTTCTAACATCGAACAAATGTACTCTAACAACACTTGTCACACAAGTGAAGCTAGAATACTTTTGGCCGATCTTAAAAGGAGAGTTGAAATGCTTCAAACTGTTGTGGCAACCAAAACTGATGCTAAAATAAACGATTGGTTTTCAAGTTTTCAAACTGAACAGAAAAAGATGTTCGAAACAGAGATTACTCACATTGTATCTGGCATACATGCGAGAGCAATTCATGTTGAGAACGCAATTATCAAAGAAGTAACTGAATTTTTCAAGGACCACACATCCTTGGTACTTGAAGCTAATGAAAACATTGAAAAAATCAAAGTTTTGGAAAAACAAAATGACGCACTCTCTGAAGAAGCTCTTTCAACTGATATTATGTCCATTATTTATCAAATGTATTCTGTCGAAGATGATGAAAGACTTCGAGCTAAGACTTCCCAAATTGTTTCAAAATATGAAAATGCGTTTGCAAAGCTTGAAAAAGAAAATGTTACATATTTTAAACAACTGGATCGGAAAAAGGAAGAATGCAAGTATGACAAACTGTCGTATGAACGTTCTTACAAAGAAATGCAAAAACAAATTGATCTTTTGAAGTCTCATCTTGATAGTCAAAAAGGAAAGGGTGAGGAAAATAAGTCTGCTAGACCAAAAATGTCCATTTCCACACCCTTGCCTAAGGAAAACGAGAAAGGAAAAGGAAAAGCTGTTGTCGAAAACTCAAATGTGATAGCACCTGATCTTTCTAGGATTAGTCCCACTACTGCGTCTGCCTCTACATCTCAAACATATAGGGCGATCGACAAATGTGCAAAAGATAATCCAAAAGAGTCTAGGAATGCTACAACAAATTCAAAGGACAACAAGCTAAACCTTAATGTGTGTGCCCCAAGGAATAGCTCACCGAATGTGACCACAAACACTGTTAAATAATCTGTTGGTTCTAATGACATGGTCCACAATCCAGATCTAGAGAAAGCTAGGAAAAAGGCACATATTCGAAAAGATGAAATTTTAGGTACAAAACCTAGTGTGATGAATTCTACAACATTACAAGGCACTGCTAGTAGTAGTAAACCTCTACCTAGGAACTCTAAACAAAAGACTAGGGATTGGCCTGCATCTAAGAGTAGTTGCGAAAAAGAAACTGTTAAACAAGTAGAATGCAACACTAAGAATTCCTCTTCGAACAGGAAACAAGCTTCAAATGACTGTAGTGGCAAAGTTAAGGTTGCTGTTTTGAACCAGAATGTTGAATTTGTCTGTCCTACATGTCAAAAATGTGTCTTTTCAGCTAATCATGATGCATGTGTGGCTCAGTATATCAAGAAAGCAAATTTGCGTGCTAAGGCACAATCCACTAAGACTAATAGAAACAAACCCGTTGATAAGAAGCAAAAGGCTAAGAAACCTACACGGTGGATCTCTACAGGATGTAGTTTTTCCAAAAATGAGACTTCCGCTGCATCTGATGAGGAAACAACTCCTAGATCTTGCCTTAGGTGGACTCCCACGGGAAAAGTTTTTAAATCAGTTGGTCTTAGATGGATTCCAACAGGAAAGATTCTTGATAGTTGCACCAAGACAAATAATAGTGAAAATCATCATGATAGGGATGAAGAATCCACTACAACCGTTGATAGTGAACCCCCTAAGAGTGATGATTCATGTTCTTCTAACACTGTTATTTGTGAATACTCTTCATTTTTGGTTGCAGGTGACTCAACTATCTCAGAACCCAGTTCATCAGAGGGTTCTAATTCTATAAATTCTTCAAAATCATTCTCTCTATCTTCCATTTTTGATTTTCCATTTCTTTTATAAAATCAAAAACAAAATACAAAATTTGAAAAACCAACAAAAGCAAAATATAAAAATAGAAAATTTTCAAAAATACAAAAAAAAAAAAAAAAAAAAAACAATATAAAATATAAAAACCAAAAATATTCTTCTCACGACATGTCTCTCGTATAATCGATATTCTGTATGTACCTAGAAATGTCATTCAACAATGATACGGGCATGTACAGATGCTTGAGCGAAAGTTCATTTACTCGTTTTCAAAACATGTCGTTTCTAAAAATTTCTTCTTAATGGCTTCTGGACACATCAGTTCAGGACCCGTGCATCAAAGAAAGGAAAGTGCTCATTCAAAATTAACGATTGTAAAATATTTTTCGAGCACTTATCCTAAAAATCTCAGTGGCTTTCGTATACTTCAGTACGAAACCCGTGCTTAAATGATGACTCCCTCTTAAACTCAAATTTTTAACAATATGCTTTATTTAAGGGGGAGTATAAAATTAAAAATGAAAAATGTTCCAATTTCATGCTAAAATCCGTCTTTCTCTCCCAAAAGTTTCATTTTAATCAGTTGATATCAAAAATATCACTACATGCTATTTTTGAGGGGGAGAGGACGTGATTAAAATGTGATCAAAAGGTTTAAAGATCGTAACTGAATCTCAATAAGAGCTCGACTCAGTTTTAACCCTCGAATTGACGAAATCCAAATGTCCGTTCTCGAAAAGACTTGTCCGGGACGGGTAATAATTTCAAGCTGGTTCTCCAGTGATGTAAACGTGTCTCGCAAAGGACTCAGTTTTAACCCTCGAATTGACGAAATCCAAATGTCCGTTCTCGAAAAGACTTGTCCGGGACGGGTAATAATTTCAAGCTGGTTCTCCAGTGATGTAAACGTGTCTCGCAAAGGACTTGTCTGAGTAGAATGTACCAATTCGAGAGATGATCATTAAATATGACCGGGACGGGTAATAATTTCAAGCTAGTCTAACTAGTGATGTAAGCGTGTCTCACGAAGTTCATGTTCATTGAAAATCGATCAATTCAAATGTGCGAACTCTACCCAACATGTGCAAATTTATATAAAAAATGCATGAGCACATGTGAAGGGGGAGTATTTCAGAAAATGCAAAACTCTCAAAGTGTCAACTAAATGTGTTTGTTCATAAACACTTTGATAGATTTTCACAAAAGGTTTTATGGAAAGTGATCAAAATCTAGGATAGTCATGGTGTTATAAGGTGACTAAGGTTAGGAAAAACCATCCTATGATCCGCCAGAGCCGGAGGGATCTTCCCAAGGACAATTCCAATAGTCTAGAATTAGAAGTCCTTAGGTAAGATTGAAAAAAGGAGTAAATGAGAAAGGAGAAAGAAGGGGTTGAAGAATGAAAAAGAAAAGTTTAATGTAAGGGTGAAAAGAAATAGCCCTCCATGAAAACTTAGGGCAGAAACCGGGTCAATACATCTGCTATTGGTACTCACTAAGGTGATACTGATATTGAAGACAAGACGTCATGGACCCAGTGACGCGCTGCACTACCCCTCCTAGCCACTCAGATATCTCTTAAAAGATATTTGTTTCATTTCTCACGGAGAACACTGCATAATCTATCGGCCTCTCACTCCGAGATGTGTTGATATTGAAAAGGTGGCACTCTGCTCCATGCCTCCGACTACTAAAACCAAAACGCACATTATCGAGTCTAGAGCCATGAGATTCATCAAAAATCTCTTAGGACACACTTCCATAAGAATACCCTTGTGTTCACCAAAAAGGACACAAGGTGTACAAGAGTCTTAATGAGATCCAAGGATCTTGCCATTTATATCATGATGGTTACGATGCTTCAAACGGTCTACAGTCGTTGGGTGATCTCTAGCGACTCACTGAATCGTGGGTGCACTTCGGTGTGTCCGTGTAAGCCCTCTCGAGGGTATCCGGTTCAGAACGGCCTGGGGGAGATTAGAGAAAGTCTTCACACTATGCTGTTGACGATCTCGAAGTCCTAACCCGTAAGCGCTGGATGATTATTACTAACAGTTTTATGCAGCTACCTATAAACATCCATCAACCATCATCAGATACATCAAACATCTTCACCTCAGCATACTCATACTTATGAAGAACATCCCTCATCTAAGCTCAAATGTAAAAGTTCAAGACAAGGAGATCAAGTTAAAGACCAAGTGTTAAAGACGTAGTCAAAATGTCAAGAACAAGTTCATATGTCAAATGATGAAAGATTATGGGGAGATTGTTAGCATAAGTATAAAGTCCAAGATGTATGAGTATGTTGGAGGACACGACACATCATCACACGAAGATGTTGATCAAGGCAAGAACGACCAAAAGACGATTACTTTGAAGAATCACGTAGCATGAAGGAACGAAGAACAAAGACTATTCTACATCGACATACAAAGATCAAGACATCAAAGACAAAAGACCAATCACCAGAGCATCATTGAAATGACCATCCCTTAGGGGGAGATTGTTAGCATTTAAATTATATTGAAGTGATGGTCATTTATCTTAAATTAACTTTGTAAGAATGTGTGTCGATTGTAGCCAATAGACTAGTTCAAGAAGGCTTTATGTTGAACTTTATTAGAATGTAATAGATAAGCCAATGTATCTTGTAAAAGTCCAAGTCCAACACAAAGCCCATCCAACCCAAGCAAAAGCCCATTAGGGCATCTCTCCTCACCTATAAATACACACCTCCTACCACATTAGTTTGTGTGCATTAGAGAGGGTAAGGTGGGAGTGTGTGTTAGTTGTATTCTTATCTTTTCTTTCTTTCCAAGCTAATATTACACGGTTCCTCTTTTCTTTCTATTTGCACCGCCACTCTTCTTCTTTATTCATTTCTTTCTATTCTATTATTATTCTTCATCTTACACGTATGATCTATTCTTCACTTTCTCTTATTTCTTACTCTTATTAACGCCACATCATATACTAGTTACTGTTCCCATCTTTCTATTCATCTTATTCGTATACTAGATATTGTTGTACGCATCAAGTGTTAAAGTAGACTTTATTACAAGTTGGTCTCATTCGATCTATATTAATAGTGTATGATAAAGTAGATCTAGTGTTTTACATACTTAATCACACTTAGAAGGTTATTTGTGATATGGAAATGGAACAGTTGTGATTGTTATATGACAATGAACAATGAAAGATTAACACCAAACGATTCAATATTATTAATGATAATAATACGAGTGATCTTGAAATATCACTAGGGATACAACCTTGAATCTTAAGTTTTTCTAACTTGTAATATTGTTGTGTTTGTTCTAGTTCTAACAGTTATGAAAGTTCTAAGTGTTTTTACAATATCAACCAACTATTTTTACACATAATATCGAGTCTAAGATCTTCTTTTATAGTCCAAGAAGATCTTTACAATATTGCTTAAAGTCTAGTCGAACTACTTGCTAACTTATCTTGAGAGTGTCAGTACATAAGATACAACATGTATCTGTGTACACAACTTGTTAACTAAGCACATGGGGTAAGATATTATCTACCGTATATTGTTGACCAAAATACACATAATATCTTTTCATACTTATCCACTTAGCAGCAGAATGTATATTAGCAGCAGCAATGTTAACGCTAGCAGCAGAATCCTTCAGCAGCAGAATGTTAAGCCTAGCAGCAGAATCATTTATCGCTAGCAGCAGAATCAAATGTTCTAGCAGCAGGAACAAACATTACCAGCAGGAACCAAATGCACTAGCAGCAGAATCACACTTAACGTTTTTCTTTGAATAGAATCCGATATTAAACTTCTTGAATATTTAATTCCCAACAATCCTCCCCTAAACATGTGAATCCATTTCAACATGTTTCTGAATTAAATTATGGATTGTGAAGATCTTTCAAACACTTCTGTTCTTCAAGATTGAATATCTTCTCAGTAATTCATCTGCTTTGTTCTTTGACTTTAACAATATAAACACATTGCTCCAATCTTGGACTAAAAGATGGTGCAATTTTCTTGGATAGAGGAATTATAAGAGGCAATGGTGCTGTGTATCTTGGATGCTTGTTTCAAAAAGTGAAATCATCTATCAGCATGTCTTTGCAAGTGATGAACAAACGTGGTAAACTGAAATTGAAACTTTTCTTCGTTTGACCTAGATAGAACTTTATCCTTTGGAATGTTCTTGTCATTTTCAACCTCCATGTCATCATCTTGTATGCTCTTGTCTTTTCCTCCCTTACATTGGGTTATTCTTCCTTTCTTGGGCTTTTATTTCCTCCCCTAAAGCAAATAAAATTTTATCCTCCCCTGTTTGGAAGATCTCTCACTATGTACCAAAATATTTCTTTCTCCATTATCTGATCTACCAATGAGAACTTGTTTTCAGACAATATTGTACATGTAGCCATCAATTCTTTAAGAGTTTAAGTTACTGCCCTCATCACTTCTAGGTGTGTTAACTCCTATGAGAGGTGATTCATTGGACATTTGACTCATGGTCCATCAATGGATGGTTTTTGTGAGTCTCTTTGAAAATCCTTTTAAGAAACTTTTGCCTTAGCAGTATGTATATGATTTTATTATGAAAAACCATACTGCTTTCAACCATTTTGAAGGGATTAAGTGTATAACAGACACTTAATCAAAATTTTGGTTTAAAGCAACCTCTGGTTGTGTGAGAACCAATGTTTTCAGTTATAAATAACTGCCTGTGTGAAGATAAACCTATTCAAAAGGCTTTCTTGACAGGGTTTCCAGCTCATAGTAATAGTCACCTCTAACACAAGTGTTAGATTCACTTTCACTAGCTGTTCTTTCTATCAGATGTCCTTAGACTTGCTCATTATACTTGAAAGTATAAAATGATAGAAAGTGAGTTGAGTCAGTTACTATCTGACCAACTAAGTCATCAATTCAATGTGAAATTTCATACTTAGGTTTCAAGAAAGAAGTTTTAAGGAGTTTTGAATTCCCAAACTCAGTCCATCATAAACCTAATATGTAGCAACTGGATATTCTGATTCTGTTGCTTCCATTTCACTTGAAACATCCTTTGTGTTCACATGTTCATACCTGAAATTGTTAGTCTAAAACCAAAAGAACAAAGTACAAAGTACTTGTCTTGTATTAGAATAATCATAGGACTAACTGTATGAATAACACAAATTAAAATTTGTACTAGCAGTACAAACTTTTGTAATAGCAGTAGTAACTTTTAAAACTAGCAGCACAAACAAAAATTTATTTACAAAAACACAAAGTTTAAAATCATTGAGGATTAAGCATTCCAATAATTGCTACCAAGTACTGAAACCTTCCAACATCAAAAGCTTTGGTTAGCAGATCTGCAAAATTGAATTCTGAAGCAATTTTAAGTACTTGAATTAATCTTTTCTCATTGCAGTCTCTTATAAAGTGATGTCTAATTTCAATGTGTTTTGTTTTAGAATGTTGCACTGGATTTTTAATAATACAAATTGTACTACTATTATCAATATGAATAACAGTGTTTAAGAAATTGTACCCATAGTCAAGGAGTTGGTTTTGAAGCCATAGAACCTGACCACAGCAACTTGCAGTAGCTACATATTCAGCTTCAGTTGTTGAATTAGCCACTATTGTTTGCTTCTTACACTGCCATGAGACAAGTCTACACCCAAGGAATTGACATCCTCCAGTTGTTGACTTTCTGTCCAAGCTAGCACCAGCATAATCACTATCCGAAAATGCTACCAAGTCAAAAGGTGATTCCCTTGAATACCATAGACCCAACCTTGGTTGACCCTTGAGATATCTAAAAATTCTCTTGACTGCAGTTAAATGAGAAACCTTTGGAGTAACTTGAAATCTTGCACAGGCATAAACAGAGAACATGATATCAGGTCTAGATGATGTAAGATACATCAAGGAGCCTATCATAGATCTGTATGTGTGTACATCTATATTTTCTCCATCTAAGTCTTTTAGAAGAGGCTTCTCAGAGTCCATTGGTGTGCTTGCCATTTTTGAATCAGCAAATTGAAATTTTCTAAGTATCTCTGCAACATATTTGTCCTGAGAGATAAAGATTCCTTCATTTGATTGCTTAACTTGCAGACCCAAAAAGAATGTAAGTTCCCCCATAGAACTCATCTGAAACTTATCATGCATAAGTTTCTCAAACTCTAAACACATCTCCTTCCTAGTAGATCCAAAGATAATGTCATCCACATACACCTGCACTAACAGAAGATCCTTCTTGTGCTGTTTGATGAAAAGTGTCTGATCAATCTTTCCTCTTTGAAATCCATTTTCTAATAAGTAGGAAGCTAGTGTTGCATACCAAGCTCTTGGTGCCTGATGAAGGCCATAGAGAGCTTTAACTACTCTGTACACTTTGTCTGGATGTTGTGGGTCAATGAAGCCTGGAGGTTGTGAAACATACACCTCTTCTTCAATTGTTCCATACAAGAATGCACTCTTGACATCCATTTGATAAACTGTGAAGCCTAAAAATGAAGCATAAGCTAAGAAAAGCCTAATTGCTTCAATCCTTGCTACTGGAGCATAAACCTCATCATAGTCTATTCCTTCTTGTTGTGTGTACCCTTGGGCTACTAATCTAGCCTTATTTTGAATCACTATTCCCCTTTCATCCCTTTTATTTTTGAAAACCCATCTAGTGCCAATTACCTTTGCATCCTTAGGTAAATCAACCAGCACCCATACCTTCTGAATCTTGAACTGAAGAAGCTCCTCTTGCATAGCTTCTACCCAGCTTGAATTATCTAAGGCTTTCAGAATGTTCTTTGGTTCATCTTGTGAGAGAAAACATACAAACAAGCAAGAGTTTGAAAACTCATGCTGCTTTGAAGCATAAAGGGCATCAAGAAGCCCTTGTTGGTCTGAAGACATCAGTTTTTGTCTTGTCTTCACACCTGATTGTACATCTCCAATCACATTTTCTAGGGAGTGGACTTTGTGAATTCTTGTTTGTGGAGTAGAAGGAACTTGATAATTTGATGGAAGATTGTTGAAATCCACCTCATTATCTGAGAATTCTGCTTCTTTCATTTCTGAAGGGCCAGCAGCAGAATCATTTGGCCTAGCAGCAGAATCAGTAAGCCTAACAGCAGAATCACCAGCAGAAACAATTTGTTGTTCCTGAGTTCCATATTCTTTCCTTTCATCTTCAACACCTTCTTTAGCCTTGCCAGAAGAAGATTCATCAGTTGTTGAAGTTGATTCCACACTTGTACTTGACCATATTGGCATCCAAACATGATCTTGGTTTGTCTCCTTTTCTAACCTTGCCTCATCTGTTGTTTGTGAACCTGAAAAATCATTAGTTTTTGCAACAACAGGCACATAATTCATTGATTTGGTTAGTGTTTCAAGATCAAATAGCCATTTTGGTCCTTGACCTTCTACATTGGATTTATCCTCTAAAAACTCCACATGTAGGTTTTCTTCTACAATCATAGTTCTTGTGTTGTATACTCTAAATGCTTTGCTATTAAGAGAATATCCAACAAAGAAACCTTCATCTACTTTACCATCGAATTTTCCTAAATGGTCTAAGGTATTGAGAATTGTCACATGACATCCAAAAGGTCTAAGAAATCCTATTGCAGGAGTTCTACCTCTAAAAAGTTCATATGATGTCTTATTGTGAGGCTGAATAACTAAAACTCTATTTTGGACATAGCAAGCAGTGTTGACTGCTTCAGCCCAAAAAGTTATAGGTAGCTTGGAATCAGCTAACATAGTTCTAGCAGCTTCAATTAGTGTTCTATTCTTCCTCTCAACAACACCATTCTTTTGTGGTGTTCTAGCAACACTAAATTCTCTCCTAATACCTTTTTGTTTGCAGAAATCATCCATAACTCTATTCTTAAACTCTGTCCCATTATCACATCTAATGACTTTCACTTTCTTGTCTACTTGGTTTTCTATCTGTGTAATGAATGTCTTAAGGATGCTTGTAGACTCATCCTTAGTAGATAGAAAGAAAACCCATGTAAATCTAGTATAGTCATCAATTATAACAAGACAATATCTCTTATGCATTATACTACTTACTGAAACAGGTCCAAATAAGTCCATATGCAGCATAAACAATGATTGATTGATAGAGTTAAAAATCTTGGGCTTACAAGTGGCTTTGTGTTGTTTGCCTTTAAGACAAGCAATGCATGTTTGATCATTTTCAAATCTTTTGTGAGGTAAACCTCTTACCAAACCATTCTTAACAATTTTATTTATGGTTTTGAAGTTAATATGACCAAGCCTTCTATGCCATTTCATTGATTCATCCAATGTGGCCTTTGCAACAAGACAAGTTAAATTCTTTTTAGGAACAATGTTCTTCATGTCTACACTGTACATATTGCCCTTTCTAGGAATTCTAAGAAGTACTTGACTTTCATCAGGCATCTTAAAATCAGAAGAAAGTACAAGACATTCAGTCTCACAGAAAAGAACATTGTTCTTTTTGTCACACATTTGTGAGACACTAAAAAGATTATAATTTAGCTCTTTTACATAGAACAAATCTTCAAAATCTAAATTTCCAGTTTTAATGGTACCTTTACCAGAAATTTTGCCACCAACACCTCCTCTAAAGGTAACATAGCCTCCATCTATTGATTGAAAATCTGAGAGATAAGCCTTGTTGCCTGTCATGTGCCTTGAACATCCACTATCTGAGTATCCTTGATCCTCTTGCTGATCATTTGAATGTTCCTGCACATAAATGAGAAGTATTAGTTTCTTTTGGGGACCCAAGCCATTACTGACTTGGATCTGCCTCTTGCATCAATGTAATTTAATCTTTTAAGGACAGTTGATGCAACATTGGATTTAAGAATCCAACATGCTGAGGCCTTAACAGCATTTGCCCTGTTTCCCTTAGCAACAGAATGAACTGATTGCTTAGCAGCAGGAACTGCTAACTTTTCAGTTCTACCCTTTGGTTTCCAAACTTGTTTTTGAACCACTGCTTTTGTTTGAATGGGCCTTAGAACAGTCTTTGGTGCATGTTTGAAAAATGTTTTTGCACCCTTAGCTGTTGATTTTGGGTTAACAGTCATAGATGTTCTAGCAGCAGGAACAATTAGTCTAGCAGCAGGAACCATTTGTCTACCAGCAGGATCAGTGTTTGAGATAGACTTGTTTGAGACTTTTCTGGGTTTTGTTCTATTAACACTAGAACTAGAGTGAAAGTGAGTTTTAGGTGTTTGCCTTTTGTGGTTCACTCTACTGTTTTCATACCCAGTTACCCAATGGTTGCAGAAAGCTGCAAGATGGTCAAAACTACCACATGTGTAACAAGCTTTGTTATAAAAAGAAAATTCATCACCTAATTGGTTAGACTTGAGGTTGTTCCAATTCCTTTGGTTACCTCTGGGCTTGTTGGTGGTTCTATATTGCTCACAATATCTAACTGGTTGCCTAACATGCTTAATGTTTGATTTAGGCTTAGCAGTATTGTGTTTAACTATCTTAGGAACACTTGTTCCTACTTTCTTAACCACTTCAGGTTTAGACATAACCTGTTCTTCTTCATCACTATCAGTTGTGCAATCCTCAACAACTATAGCATCTAATTTCTTAACAAAGGACACCTTGTACTGATAAAGTAAAGTTTTATCTAAACTTTTACTTACTTTTTCTACCTTAAGACTCTCAGTAGTCTTAGAACCATATTCCATTATTGGTTCTTGAAACTCAGGTAAACCTGAATTCCCTAGGTCAATCCCTGGGGGTTTTGGGATGCCTCTATAAGGAGGTGGGACACTCTTATATCCTACTCCTGACTTAGCTCTATTAATCACTTGACATTCTACTATGTTGTGTACACCTCTAGAAGCATGTTCTAGTGCCTGTGTAGTCAAGTGAATATTTTCATTTTCCTTTTTGACCCTATCAAAAGCTTCTCTCAAAAGCTTAATTTCAGCATCTCTAAAGAATATGTCCTGTCTTAGGAGAGCTTTGTCATAAGAAAAAGCTAATTCATTTTCTTTATAATGTTTGATTTGTTTCTCTAAAGTCTCTAATCCACACTTATAGTTTATAAAGTTTTGAAAAGTGCTGCTTAGCTCTTTCTTTTGATCATCATATTGTTTGATTAAAACCAGTAGAGCATTAAGAGCAGTGCAAGTATTTGAACAAGCTTTATGATTTTGTACCTCAGTAGCAGAAAAAGCCATAAGTGTCATCTGAGTAGGAGTTTCTTCTTCATCTGCCATGAAGCTCCAATCAAAACCTAAGCCATCAATAGCTACCATAGCTTTTGGCTCAATAACCTCCTCTGTTTTGGATTTGCTTCCAAAACCTCTATTCTTGCTATCTTGATGCCTTGGTCTTCTGCACTCTCTTGAGAAATGACCCATCATGTGGCAGTTATAGCACTCTATCTTTGACTTATCAAAACCAGCAGCATCAGTGTTGCTGATTATGAGCTTCTTCCCCATCTTGTGATAGAACTTCTTGGCTCTCATGCTAAGAAGAGAAATTTGCCATTTTAGATCCATATCCTCCAGATCATCTTCATGGATCTCTTGGAGGTCTTCATAGGAGAGCATGGACCCATTGTTTTGACTTGTAAGAAATGCACAACAAGTCTTTTCATCCAAAATACTTATGGTACTACTTGATGAACTAGCAGCACCAACATCATCAACAACTTTCACCTCTTCACTTGATTTTGAGGTACTAGGAGTTGACATAAATGCCTTGTTCCCAGTATTAGAACTAGTACCTCCATTCTTCTTCAAATCTTGCTCCACAATCTTGAAGTTGCTACACAAGTCCATCAGTTCCATGGTGTCTAAGTCTGGCTTGTTCTTCCAGACAACAACATGCATAGCCCACTCTTCTGGTAAGCTTCTCAGAAATTTTGAGTTCAAATCTTCTTGAGGCATTTCAATCCCAAGAATAGCAAGTTGGCTCACAATATTCTGAAGCCTATTAAACATGTGGTCAAGAGATTCACTGTATGTAGAGGAGAAGTTTTCAAACTGCTGCTTGAGCAGTGTCTTGTGGGTTTTCTTGGTGGCTTCATTTCCACCATACCTGGCAATAATAGCTTCAAATAATGACTTGGCATCTTTGAACTTGCTGAAGTTTAGAAGTTGATCATTGGGAATGGTCATCATCAGCATGCTTCTTGCCTTCAAGTCATTTTTCTTCTTTATTCTATCTTCTGCAGATGTTGGCTTTGTCTGCAGAGTTGACACCACTTTGTCTTCCACTGTTGATGTAGTGGTGGTAGGCTGGTAAGAGTCTCCATCTTCAATGATTTCCCAAAGTGCATAATCTTGCACTTGGAAATATTGCTCTATCCTCAGCCTCCACATCTCAAACTCATTTTGTTTGAGCATGGGAATCTTCACAGCAACATTTGTCTGAATAGATTCAACGTCCATTTCTTCTGCTTCTTCTTCTAAATCAATAATATCAACCTGAGCTCTGATACCACTTGTGAGGATTCGACACACGGTTAAGGTGGTTAAACCTTTTGTACTTTGTGTGTATGATATATTGAGTTAATATGATTAAGTATGCGGAATCTACTTAATCACACTTAGAAGGTTATTTGTGATATGGAAATGGAACAGTTGTGATTGTTATATGACAATGAACAATGAAAGATTAACACCAAACGATTCAATATTATTAATGATAATAATACGAGTGATCTTGAAATATCACTAGGGATACAACCTTGAATCTTAAGTTTTTCTAACTTGTGATATTGTTGTGTTTGTTCTAGTTCTAACAGTTATGAAAGTTCTAAGTGTTTTTACAATATCAACCAACTATTTTTACACATAATATCGAGTCTAAGATCTTCTTTTATAGTCCAAGAAGATCTTTACAATATTGCTTACAGTCTAGTCGAACTACTTGCTAACTTATCTTGAGAGTGTCAGTACATAAGATACAACATGTATCTGTGTACACAACTTGTTATCTAAGCACATGGGGTAAGATATTATCTACCGTATATTTTTGACCAAAATACACATAATATCTTTTCATACTTATCCACTTAGCAGCAGAATGTATATTAGCAGCAGCAATGTTAACGCTAGCAGCAGAATCCTTTAGCAGCAGAATGTTAAGCCTAGCAGCAGAATCATTTATCGCTAGCAGCAGAATCAAATGTTCTAGCAGCAGGAACAAACATTACCAGCAGGAACCAAATGCACTAGCAGCAGAATCACACTTAACGTTTTTATTTGAATAGAATCCGATATTAAACTTCTTGAATATTTAATTCCCAACATGAAAGTATTAGGAAAACTAATAAGGATGAGTTGGATAGTATGAATATTGATTCTGGGTTTGTTTTTGGGGATGTAAAAAGGAACAAGGGTATTCTTAATATACCTCATGTTGGATTAACTAAGGTTCAAGTTGACCCTAGTTTGTTCTATAAATCTAGCAATGTTTGGTCATCTAGAAATCTTGGTGTTGGTGGTGTTAAATCAGATGCTACTTTAAATATTGAGTCATTTGCTGAGAAGATGAAAAAAGGAGTTGAAGATAGAGAGCTACAGATGAAATTTGATCCTCAAGCTGTCTCTATGCAAAGTAATGGTACTAACAGAATTGCAATTTATGTGGAAGACATTAAGAAGGGTAGTGAAACATGTGTGTTGCAGCTCTATGGGTATTTTGTTTGTACTTCTATGGATTATAGAGTTGTGAATGCTAATTTAAGTAAAATGTGGAGAGCTTATGGGATTTGTGATATTACTAAAACTAGTGCAGGGCTTTTCTATTTTAAGTTTAAGAACGAAGAGGGTATGAAATCAGTGTTAGAAAGTTGGCCTTGGATGATCAATAATGTGCCACTTGTTTTAAATGTGTGGGAACCTGGTATTTGGTTGGAAAAAGTGAAGCCTAGTACTATTCCAATTTGGGTTTGTGTATATGGTATTCCTCTTGAGTTATGTAATGGTAATGGTATTGGTAAAATCATTAGTGGTGTAGGTAAGCCTATGCTCATGGTTAAATTGACTCGAGAAAGGTGTTTGAAGAAATCGGGTAAGATAGATTTTGCTAGGGTGCTTGTTGAAGTCTTTGCCTCAGATGTTTTGCCTAATGAGCTTGAGATTGAGTATCCTGCAATTGGTGACAGACCTGGTAGAATTGGTAAGCTCGATGTAAAATATCAGTGGAAGCCTCCTCAATGCTCTTTTTGTAAAACATTTGGTCACTCTGCTGGTGCTTGTAAGTTGACGCCTAGAACTGAGGAAGAGAATGCTGCTAAAATCCTTAAAGATGCCTTGAAGGTGGATAAATCTGTTTCTGAGAAGGAGGTGGGAGGAAATGATGATAATGATGGTTTTATTGAAGTTGGGAAGAAGAATAAGCCTGTTGGTGGTCAAAGTTTTGTTAAGCAAAATGGGTATCAAAATAGAGGTTTCAATAATTCTTTCCAAAGTAGAGGGTTCCAAAATTCTAGTAGGTTTAATGTTAATATTGGCAAATTTAATTCTGCTAGTAGAGGCGTTTATCAGCAGGATAGAAATGGTGTTGGTGGAATAAATAATTATGGTAATGGTTTGAAAACTAAGGGTATGGATAAGTCTATTGGTAAGGAAAAGGGTAATGATAATATGAAATCTAAGGTTGATGTTGTCCCTCCTAAGAAGTCTGTTAAGCAAAATGATGATAAGTCTGGTCTTGTTCAAAAACCTTCTCTATCTTCTAAGTATAATTCTGACTTTAAGCCTAAAGTCTTGGTTAGAGGTTTTGGTTCTAATAAGCCTTTGGATGTTAAGAGTGAAAATGTTCCGGTGAGTAATCCTTTTCAAGCTTTGGAGGATCATGATACGGTAGATAAGGATGATTATATTCTTAAGTCTATTGATGATGAATATAAGAGTGTTGTTTGGCCAAAGTTGCAATGTGAAGTTGAGGAAGTTATGAAGTCTGGTGTTTACCCTTCTGAGTCGGTTAGGTCTAATTGGCCCTTATCCCAATTGGATTTCTTTTATAATAATTATTCTAAATATGGTATGGAGCCTTATGTAGAAGATGATGATGTGGAATCGGAAGATGAAGGAATGGCTGTTGAAATGAAATCTGATGTTGTTAGTGATTGTGTCCCTCAATCAGTGGATATTGGGACAGCTCCTAATTCTGTTATTAATGAATCTTAAAGCCTTCGCTTGGAATGTTAGAGGTCTTAATAATGATCTCAATCAAAAGCAAGTCATTGATTTGCCTAGGGATGGTGGTTTTAGTTTTTGTGCTCTTCTTGAAACTAAATTGAAAAAGAAGAAGCTTTCTAGAATCTGTTTTAAGGTTTTGGGTAGATGGGAATGGATTTCTAATTCTTCTTCATGTGATGGTGGTACTGGCATTATTGTTAGGTGGGATGCAAATGTTGTTAGGATTATGCTCCACAGTTAGACTTCTCAGCTCATGAATGTCTTTGTTGAAGCTATAAATGGTAATCAGAAGTTCTTTTGTACTTTTGTTTATGCTCACTATAAGGAAATTGGAAGGAAGTCGTTATGGCAGGATATATCTAAGCATTGTTTGGCTGTCAAAGATGCTCCTTGGGTTCTCTTAGGTGACTTTAATGTCATTTTAGAACCTAGTGAGAGGTCTTTTGGTTCTTCTTATGTGACTGCTGGTATGGACGATTTCCGAAGCTGTATTTCTAAGATTGAAGTTAGTGATTTGGTGATGTCTGGGCTTAAATTTACTTGGAACAAAAGCCCTAATTCTCCTAATGGCCTTTTAAAGAAACTTGATAGAGTTATGTGTAATATGGGGTTTTTGAATAGGTTCCCTAATTCAAATGCCATCTTTTTGCCGTTTGTTAGTTCTGACCATACTCCATCTGTTTTGGACATCCCAAATGTCCCTGGTCCTAAGCCTAAGCCTTTTAAATTTGCAAATTTCTTGTCTTCTAAGTTTGAATTATTGCCTGCTGTTAAGGATGTTTGGGATAAGGAGGTATTCTGGGTATGCTATGTTTTCTTTGGCTTCTAAGCTTAAGTTGTTGAAGAAGCCTTTACGTAAGTTAAAGTATGATCAAGGGGATTTAGCAGAGATAGTGAAGACGTTAAAAGATAAGTTGTGTAAAGTTTAAGAAGAAATGGTGAGGGATCCTTTTAATGCTGCTTTGAGGGTTGAAGAATCTGATATTCTTAGAGCTTATAATTTCGCTGTTAAAGATGAAGAGTTATTTTTTAAGCAGAGGTCGAAGATTACTTGGTTAAGTGAAGGCGACTTTAATACTAAGTATTTTCAAAATGCCCTGAAGGAAAGAAGGAATAAATGCATAATTGAGTATGTGGAAGATTTGAAGGGTAACGGGTATTCTGGGATTGGCGTTAAGGAGCAATTTGTTAAGTATTTTGAAAGTGTGCTTGGTAGGAGGGAGGTGGTTGATCCTATCCATGATCCTTCTTCTTTAATTCTTAACAAGTTATCTACGGCTGATGCAGAGATTATGTTTAAACCTGTTTCTTTGGAAGAGATTAAAGGGGCTCTTTTTAGTATGGAAGATGACAAGGCTCCCGGTCCGGATGGTTTCTCTTCTGGGTTTTTTAAGGCTGCCTGGTCTATTGTGGGTGCTTATTTCTCTCAAGCCATACTTGATTTCTTCTCAAATGGTAAGCTTTAAAAGGAAATTAATGCTACTATCATTGCGTTAGTGCCAAAATCTAATACTCCCAAAAAAGTGTATGATTTTAGGCCTATATCTTGTTGTAATGTTGTTTATAAGTGTATTAGCAAAATTATTGCTAATAGGATTAAAGGGGTTTTAAATTCTCTAGTTGATGACTGTCAAAGTACCTTCATTCCTTCTAGGCAGATTAGTGATAATATTTTGCTCTCCCAAGAACTTATGAGAAATTATCACAGAAAGTGTGGCCCTTCTAAAGTTGCTTTTAAGATAGAAATTAATAAAGCCTATGATTCTGTGGATTGGGGATTTCTTAGGCAGTGTCTTGTTCACTTCAGCTTTCCTTGGAAGATGATTAACTGGATTATGAGTTGTATGACTTCTCCGTCTTTCAATATTTGTGTTAACGGTTATCATTGTGGTTATTTTAAAGGAATGAGAGGCCTAAGACTGGGTGACCCTTTGTCACCATATCTTTTCACTTTAATCATGGAGGTCCTTTCTTTGTTAATCAAGCAGAAGATTCAGAAGAGTAGTTTCTTTAAATTTCACTGAAAATGTAGTAAAGTAAATCTTACTCATCTTTGTTTTGCGGATGACCTTATGATCTTTTCTAATGGTGATACGAGATCTGTTTCTGTTATTAAATCAGCTTTGGAGGAATTTAGTAGAATATCTAGTTTAAAGTCGAGTATGGAGAAAAGTTTGGTCTTCTTCGGCAATGTTCTTGACCATGTTAACTCTTCTATATTGGAAATCATGCCTTTTTCTGTTGGTTCCCTTTCGATTAAATATCTTGGTGTGCCTCTTATCTCTTCGCGCCTCTGCAAGCAACATTGTGCTCCCCTTATTGATAAAGTGAAGCTTAAATTTCAAAACTAGAAAAATAAGTCTTGTCCTTTGCTGGCAGGCTTTAACTGATAAAGTCTGTTGTTAGTTCTCTTCAGGTTTATTGGGCCTCTGTATTTCTCCTTCCTAAGTTTGTCACTTAGGAGATTGAAAAACTTATGAGGGCGTTCTTATGGTCTCAATGTGATTCCCTTAGGGGTAAGGCTAAGATGAAATGGAAAGATGTTTGTAGGTTGAAAGAACATGGGGGTTTAGGTATCAAATCTCTTCATTTGTGGAATGTGGCTTTGATGACTAAACATATTTGGAATATTGTTTCTAATAAAGATTCGTTGTGGGTGAAATGGGTGAAGTCTTATAGATTGGTTGATAGAAGGTCTGTTGAAAGGAACTTTTGGGACATTCCTATCTTAAATGATGTTAGCTAGAGCTGGAAAAATATTTTGATGTATAGAGATGTGATAAGGAATCATATTGTTATTAGTATTGGGGATAGAAGGAGTACTTCTGTGTGGCTTGATAATTGGTCCTTTTTAGGCCCCTTGTGTTAATTCATCTCTAAGAGAGATATTTTTTAAGCTAGTCTTTCTCTTTCTTGCAAAATTGCTGATGTTGTTAGTCATGGTGAGTGAAAATGGCCTGAATGTTGGAGGTCTAAGTTCTTATTCATATTTCATCTTCCCCCTCCTTTAATTTTTCGTGAGAAGCTGGATAAAGCTCTTTGGAAGGCCAGGAATGATAAGGTATGTTCATTCTCTGTCAAAGTTGTCTGGTCTGATTTATCTGATCCTTTGCCTATTGTTCCTTGGTATAAAATTGTGTGGTTTAGCAAAAATATCCCTAGACATGCCTTCGTTTTATGGCTTTCCATAAATAAAAGATTAAATACACAAGATAAGATAGCTTTTTGGAATAAGGTTGATGTGCTAATATGCCCTCTTTGCAACACTGTTAAGGATGATCATGATCACCTTTTCTTTGGGTGTGATTTTTCTTTAAGAGTGTGGAATCATTTTAAAGATCTTATGAAGTTGGAAATTGCTCTTGATAACCTCTTTTCTATTATTGAGTATATCGTCACATTAAACCTGCAATTAACCCGTGATGGAATTAGAACAAATTTTGCATTAAGATTAACAAAACTATCTTACACAAACCAACAATATCCAAAATAAAAATTACACTTCAATCGTATGGCTTCATTGGTACCTTTAGTTATGAAATTCATTATATTTCTACGCCCATCAATCCTTCTAGCATGTAATACATAGTAACCGTATATGTTATTGCATAAACATAGAAAAAAATAAAGAATTTTCCGGTTTTGATGGAAATTTTTTTTAGGATATATAATTACCTCTTAAACCTTGTCACAAACTATCGCAAACTTCGACGGAGGCCAACTCAACTTCAGTCACTATAACCCCCGCCGCCTCCCTCAAGCAAATTCAGTTGACCCATCTATGAGCACTCCTTTTTAGAAGAATTCTCTAACCCTAATCATAACCAAGCCTTAAACAAAACACATAAAGTGAAACTTTAGAAAGAAAAAACGAACGACAACAGAACAAATCTAAAAAAGAAACTTACTTGAAACCTAAAGATCTTCCTTTTCTACTTCCAATAATCGTCCACTCGATCTTGTGAAAAAGGAGATAGTTTTACAGAGATTCTGGAAACATGAAGAGGCGGTGGATTTGTCAGAAGATCGAGACAAAGAAGATAACTATGAATACGCAGGCGGTAGATTTATCAGAATATCAAACGGAGAAAAAAAAAGGGGCTAAGATGTTGGACCTGGACAGCAGCACTGGGCTGGGCCAATCAAACGCAGACCAAAACGACAATGTGTACGTCGTTTCTGACGCTACATTATATATATAGTAATGAAAGAGCTGGAATGGGCTTTTTTTCTCTATGTTGGTTGCATGCTACTACATATCTGAGGTCCCGGGCCCTGTGTGTAACTCTACACAAGCCCATATGCGGCCTTGTAAAAATATAGAGTATTGTAAAACTATTGAGTTAGTACATATTTTAGTTATATTTACCAAGGTTTTCAAGATCAGGATCCTACTTAGGATCGATTTCATCTTTTCAAGATCGAGATCGTAATCGGATTGAGATCTTAAGATCCTACCATACTGTCATTTTGTTAATAGTCTTTGTAATATTATACAAATCTATAAATTATTATATATCATAAACACGAAATTATATAAATGTTTTATAGATATGTTGTCTTAAATTATGATTATGAAAATGTTTAAAAAGATTAGCATGTTGCTTTTTAAATTCTACAAAACACAATCCATAAATTGTAGTTTTTTAGTTCGTGGTTCGAGAAAAGTAAGATCGGATCAGATTAGATCTTAGGATCCTATGCTCAAGATCGGGATCCTATAAGATCTTAAGCTTTCAAATATCATATGTAAGATTCAGATCGTTTTTGCTTTGCAGTATCATAAAATCGTAAGATCCTAAGATCAGGATCGAGATCCAAACAACCATGATATTTACAGTAAGCCAAGATTACGTAAAATTTTGTTATTTTTATTTCTACTACTTATAAATAGTTTAAGCACAAATCTTGAAACTTAAAAATATCTAAAAATGAGTCAAGTGTTGTTCCTAATTTACCCCTTAATACCACCTTAATTATCTATACTACTTATAATAGAGGAATGACTCTCTCTCCTCAAAATTTTCAGACCAAAACAATTAATACACAATTTAAAACACCCCATCACCAACATGTACAACTACCTAAGCACAATGTACAAAACAATTAATGCTTTATGTTTCCACAGCACACAACAAAACTTGGAATACTGGTTTGACCTCATTCGAGCCATAAGGTTCTCGGCATCAACCAACCATGGACCAAACTCGAGACCAAATCACATCCAAAATCCAAACCGAGCTACAAACAACAACAATAAATTAGAAAATGAAAGAAATAAAATAAAAATGAACAACTCACCCCGAGTCAACTCGAGTTAACTCGGTGAGTCACCAAACTCGGACTGAGTTCAAGGGTTTCACGGCAAAACACTTTAGATCCACACGGTTTTGATTAAAAACAAAAGGTTTTATAAAGGTTTATTAAATAATATTCGGTTTTATAAAAATATAGAAATTAGGGTTTGATAAAAAGTGGTGATAAAGAAAGAAATAGGGCGCGTGTGTTACCAAATCGGAGAGAGGAGGTGGCGGGGAAGGTGCGGTGTAGTGTTGGTGGCAGACTGTGGCGGCGGCGTACGATGGTGGCACTAGATGAGCTCCGATCGAGCTCAAAAACTCCAGAAAGAAAGAGGAGGTCGAGATCTATGTTTTGGTGTAAGATAAGGTTTGGCCGGAATATTTTTCGGCGATGGTGGTTGCCGGAGACGGCGGTGGTTGGCCGGAGTTGTGGTTTGCCGTGAGTGGGAGAGTAGAGAGAGTATGTATGTGATGTGTGTGTGTTATTATGAATATAATATAAAAAATGGCTTATATACTATGACAGGGACTAAAGATGGACAATTAAAAGTAGAGGGTGAGCGGTGTAAATTTTTGGGCGGGGGTAATAAGTGTCAAATTGGTAAAACTTTTACAATAATCACTGTGGGACCCATTTAACGTACCAAACGAACTCGAAAAATTATGGAACTTGCGCCATTGTTCTCGAAATAATTTTTCTGATAAAAACGAGTATAAATATGCATAACTTTCTCGAAATTAATTTGTTTGGAAAAATTCGATTTGTTTCGTGTCTTCTAGGTTGGGCACGACAACAACATTTGCTCGCCACAACATTTAGTTACCGGGTACCCGCCGCCGCATTGCGCAGGTACCCTGCTAGTCTTTAATAAATGGAATATCACTTAGTCAACTTGCTATGAATAAATGGAAACCTTTTATATATCACTTAGGGCCCGTTTGGTTTGTGTTTTTAAAGAAAATATATGACTTTAACTTTCTAATAATTTGTTTGGTTGAATTTTTAAAGAAAAAAAGCAAACATAAGTCCTTCTGACACCATCTCGAGCAAAGTGGTGGGTTTTGCCATGTTTAGATAATTTTGGTGGGTCCAACTTTAATATCAACCAATCATCCATTATTTTATTTTGCATTTTACACTTTTAAATTTATAAATTATATTTATTTATAATATATAATATATTATTTTATTATATTTTTTCTCTCTCCTCATTTAATTTAAACCCAAATCCAAATTCAAATATTTAACTTTATATCCAAATCCTAATCCTAATCATAAACCCACCTACAAACCAAACGGGCCCTTAGTCAACTTTCTATTAATATCACTTACCATTGGTATAGAAAATAAATGGCATTATGGTTGGTTTTTAAAACACACGGTTGGTTATTTTATGAATTAAAAAAAAACATAACAAAAAATTAGTTGCATCAACAGGTAAGATCATATTGAATTCGCAATGAATACAGATTGAATCTGCAAATATTGCATCAAGGGTCACGCTAGAACAATAAGTTTGCAAGTAAAACTATTTGCTATTGTAAACCGTTGTTTTTCACAGATATTCGTCTAGTCATATGGAATGATTGAAGGAGAAGACTGAAAGTTGGAAAATTGTATCGAATTGGTTGAGTACAGCGATTTCTAATCATACTGTATATTCACACAAGTAGAAAGAAAATTTGTTATTGAAATTTTGTTTACTTTTGTAGACGAACACATCAATAACAAATTAAAAGATATGTTTGATTAGAAATATATCATGAGTCATGAGCAATAAACCAATGAACATATAATATAAAGTGATTACGTAATTTATCTTGACTTCTTTTATTAAAGGTCAAATGACACAAAAAGACACTCAACTTAAGGTCTGTTTTCAATCAAGGTACTTTACTTTTTTTGTTGCACAGGCCAACTTTTTTTTTTTTTACGGATTTAAATTTTTTACTAACTTCCGTTAATCCACTTCGTTAAAAAATTACATATTTGATCTTTGAGTATGTATAATCATTTCATGCACAGTCAATCACCACCAAAAAAATGTTAAACTGTATGTTTACATTAAAACTGTGTGCCTTTAACTTTATTGATAACCAATATTTATAGATTACAATAAACCATAATGTATCCTAAGCTCACCGATCAGGATTAGGCCATTCATCAATTATATCGGCTAATACTCCCTCGCAGTCTGAGCAGCGAAATCGCGAAAGCTCGGACTGTAGATACATAAAACAATAAAGCTATAACTATTTTTGTTGACGAAAACATCCACAGCAAGCGAAAGCAAAGCAAACAAAGAAAGCGGTACTTATGTAACACCCCCAATTTCGGATAACAACAGCGAAAGACTTAATTAGGTGTTACGTAGAGGATCTTTCGTCATAACCATAGAAAACGACTTTAAAAGACGTTTTAAGTTTATCATTCAAAATATAAGCGTTTAGAATACAAAGATGTTTCATAGTTGAACATATTTATTTAAATTTGAATGATAAAACATTTATTTAAACCACCCATACAGGGTTATAATGCCCACTCCGTTGCCTTGAGTTCCAGTCCTTAGTTACCTGAGATAACATGCTAAAAGTCAACAAAAGTTGAGTGATGTTCATAGGTTTAAGTTTAATAGTTTGAACACAAGTATAAGTGTTAATTGCATCGAATTACAATTAAACAAGTTAAAATCAAGTTATTATTGCATTAAGCTCATGACACGCAACGCTTAACGGGCATCAAATATGATGTAAAGTATAAAGGGGCCCTCGTGATGAGTATTTGCCAATAACTCATAAGTTTGTTCAAATAAAGTGCGCCTGGGTGGCTCATCCTAGCAGACCCAAACGGGGATTGTCAGTCCCTAATAGATCTATTCACAATTATTTACGTTCACTCGCAAGTGATTAAGGTTCATGATTGAGGGACTTTTGGCAATAGCTACTTAAGCAATAATAATAACAGTCGTAGCATACGAAAAGTTTGTGTTCAGGTTTTGTAGCATGTATCTCCCCACGAAAGATTTAAAAGTTAAAGTGTGGGCTATGAACTCACCTGGGTAGTGCGGTAGTGGTAGCAGTAATATCGTTAATCAAACGATGAAAAGAAAACGGCTTCAACACACGACCTATATCGTATATGGCAAGTTTAGTGGTTTGATAGTCTAAGTTTGGTTTATCGCGATTCATAACGTTTATGGTTTTATTGTTTTCGTTCGTCACATTATAACGTGCGCGTTTACGTGATCAAAGTTATATATAACTAAAATGTTATATATAAAAAAAATTATAAAGTTTATATATATTTAAAAGGAAATATATATATAGAGTTATATATATATGGATCTATATATAACGTTTTCGGATGCGTGCTCGTTCGTCGGAGTGTAATGGTTGACAAAAGAGATTGTCGTTTTATAACTCAAGTTAACGATAAGTTGGATTCTACGTTAATGATTTCGTTAAGTAGTTTTGTATATATATATATATATATATATATATATATATATATATATATATATATATATATATATATATATATATATATATATATATATATTATATATATATATATAGTTAATAAACTACGTAGATAGAATTATAAATCGTCGACTAAACATATTTGGTTCGGGTTTTGGGTTTGTAAATTATTACCTCAAGTATAAATTAGAAATACTCCTTAGATTTTTACAAAATTACACTTTTAGCTCTAACGACATAACATTTGCACCGTTAGTCCTCGGTTAAGTTTTTATTACACTTTAGGTCCAAAACCTTTAATATTTACATTTTATACTCAATAGTTTCTAGATTTACAGTTTTCATCACAAAGTTATTAAAATAACATTTTTACCGAAAGTTTCCTATTTTGACAACTTTAGTCCCTCGATTAGCAATCCTTTGCAAATCGAGTCCAAAGTTTATAAAATCAAAGTTTCACTATTTTTATTTCATACTAAGTTTAAAAATAACTTTTGCAACTTATACGAGCAGCTTATTTGGTTAAAAGCTTATTTTTCAGCTTATGGGCCTCTAACCGAATTAAAGTTATGAACAAGGCCCATTATGGTTTCGTGATCCATTGGGTTTAGGGGGGAGTTGGGCTTGGTTACGGGCTGGTTTAATGATTATGTTGTCATATTGTGTGAGCTTATTCGATCAGCTTATTTGAAAAGCTTATGGCTAGCGCATTGGGCTTTTTAGCCCGATCGCTAATAGTTTTTAGGTTCTAAAAATACGACTTGATCAATTTACTTTGAGCTTAAATTAGATTCAAGTTGGGTTTTCTAGGCTAAAAGAAATACGCAACTCGTTAATTTGGTAGCTTGTTTATTAGGTCAAGTTATAAAATATACAAATCTTATGTCGAGTTAAAGAAATATAGGACCAAGCTAACGTGACTTAGTTCATTCGAAGTAGTTTTGAAAACTCGAAATATTCTAAGTGTTTTTATAGAACTCGAAGGTTGTTAGGGCGACATGCAAACGTGTGATATTTAGTGTTTATACGATTATATAGTGTTCGAATATTGATGGTTCTCGATAGTTAGCATAGCTAATATTTAGGGTGTCGAGTAAAATATATAGGTTATTTATAAATTTTAAGAAATATCGAATCTAAATGATCGTGGCATGCAAAGGTAACTAACGTATGAATTAGAAAGAAAAGTGAGAAGATGACTTACTTCTCTTCGAAGGTGAGGCGTATCACTATGATGAGACGGGGTTAGGACGAAAGACTATGTAACTCGATTCTTTATACTTCGAAGATTTAAGAGCGTGTGAGATGTGGCTCGTTGCTTGGCTCAAACCTTCTCAACTCGTACCAAAACTAGACGTGCTTAGCATGTTTTAAGGACTTAGTAATATTTGTAAGTTAAGTCGGACGCATGCATGGTATTTATAGAAGGTTTAGAGTAGATACATGCAAGCATGTTCGGTCAAAATGGGATAATAATGAGTAGTTGGAGTGTCACAGTATCGAAAATGATGAGGGGCATAAGGTATGAATCGTCCTTGTGGTAGTTCGAACAAGAAGAAGAAGTCGAAGGTTTCCAAGTTTTGCGCTGACTCTTATTTGTAGGAGTAGAAGATCAATTCCTTTTAACATAGTATGATACATTGTGCATCATGATTACATTTGAATATCCAAAAGTAAAGAAAAGGAAGTTGGCGTATGAATCTTCATATTTGTGTCTAGCCGAGAACAAGGAAACAAAGGAGTATAATTTGGTTTTGTCTTGACTCTAGTTGGTGTGTTATAATTTCTCAAATGATGGTAGAGTGTAGCAGTGAATTAAATTATGGTTGTTTTGGTATTACTAGTCGGCGTATGGAACCAAGTAAAAGAAGACAAATGAAATTTAAGGATTGGTCTTGTGGTTCGGTTGTATATCTTAGATGTTTAACTCACATTTTTGTTGTGACAAACAAATAGGGTGCGTTTGATATCTTGTTTAGAGGATAAGAGTTTGGAACGAATTAATTTGTTAGTCAAGATATGATTTGTGTCGAGTTGGAAGTGATATAGAAGTCGACTAGGCCAAAGAGTGGAATTTGAGATGTGTTTCGTGGCTTGTCGTGTGAGTTGAGCTTTGACGTATTTAAAGATATTAAATGAGCGAGTTTGAGTGAGATGTTTATTTCTCTCGATTCTTAGCTAAGTCGAGAATGGAGTCGGGTAAAATATTAGTATCGTTGTTAAGTTAATTTCTTTGAATAAGGGTCAAAGTGTTCGGCAGTTAAGCAACTAAACCGAAGATTTTTAAAATCAACTTTGGGCTTTAGTTTTTATTGTTGGGCTCGTTAGTTGGATTGGGCCGAGAAAGTAAAGAAATAAAGATAATAGGGCTCGTTTGGTTTGTAGCGAGATTGGGTCGAGGCCCAGTGAGTTTTTGTGGTCCATTTGAGGTCCAATATATTTACTGAGTGTTAGTGATAATTCTCGTGAGATCGAGAATGTGTTTGATCACGTTTAGTTATTTGTCGTTACGTATATATATATATATATATATATATATAATATATATATATATATATATTATATATAGACGTTAAGTATTAAACGTTAAGGTTTTAAATAATTCGCGATTTTAGACTATCAAGGCTCGTGTGTAAGCATCGTTTCTAGGTAATCGATAGTCACAAGTATCGTTGTGATCTAAATAGTGTAGCATAAATAACAAAAGAATTTTGTTACTAGTAGAAATGTTTATTAAACATCGTAATGATTTATTAATCATTTATTAGCATCTACTATTCATAGGGGAAAATTACGGGAGGTTACAGTACCTACCACTTACACTGAATTCCGTCCCGGAATTCCAGTCTAAGATAGGTAATAGAAGTGTTTACGAGAATAGGTGGGGGTATTTAGCTCGAATTTGGTCTTCGCGTTCCCAAGTATATTCCGGTCCTCGTTTAGAGTTCCATCGGACTTTAACAATGGGAATGCGGTTTCGTTTTAGTCGTTTGACCTCTCTGTCCATGATCTCCACGGGTTTTTCGGTAAAGACGAGTTTGTCTTCGAGTCGAATCTCTTTCAAAGGAATTACAAGAGATTCATCTGACAAACATTTCTTAAGGTTTGATACGTGAAAGGTGTCGTGAACTCGACTAAGTTCCTCGGGAAGTTCGAGTTTATAAGCCACTGGCCCTATCCTCTCCAGGATTTGGAATGGACCAATGTATCTCGGGTTGAGTTTTCCACGTTTTTCGAAACGTACCGTTCCTTTCCAAGGAGATACTTTCAACATGACCTTTTCTCCAATCTGAAATTTTAGAGGTTTTCTCCTCACATCGGCATAGCTCTTTTGTCTATCTCTTGCCGCTTGTAGTCGTTGCTTGATCCTAACTATCTTTTCTGTCGTCTCATGAATGAGATCGGGTCCGGTAAGTTGTATCTCTCCAACTTCGGTCCAACAAACAGGCGATCTGCACTTTCGACCGTATAGGGCTTCGAATGGTGCTGCCTTAATGCTGGCGTGATAACTATTGTTATAGGAGAACTCAGCTAGAGGTAAGTGTTTATCCCAACCTTTTCCGAAGTCGATAGCACATGCTCTGAGCATACCTTCTAAGGTTTGGATTGTCCTCTCGCTTTGTCCATCGGTTTGTGGATGATAGGCAGTGCTCATATCCAATTTGGTTCCTAAGGCTTTTTGCAAAGACTTCCAAAAATGAGATGTGAAACGACTGTCACGATCGGAGATGATTGAGATCGGCACTCCATGTCGCGAAACTATTTCTTTTAGATATAGCATTGCGAGTGTGTCCATCTCGTCGGTTTCTTTGATTGCTAAGAAGTGAGCGGATTTTGTGAGACGATCAACGATGACCCAAATGGTGTCAAGTCCAGTTGATGTTTTAGGAAGCTTAGTAATAAAGTCCATTGTAATACGCTCCCATTTCCATACAGGAATTTCGGGTTGTACGAGTAATCCGGACGGCTTCTGATATTCCGCTTTTACTCGTGAACAAGTCAAACATTTTCCGACATACTCGGCTATGTCAGCCTTCATGTTTGGCCACCAGTAAAGCTTCTTGAGATCTTGGTACATCTTGTCAGAACCTGGATGAATGGAGTATTTGGATTTATGAGACTCATTCATAATGAGATCACGTATACCTCCGTATAGAGGAATCCAACTTCTCTCTTTGAAACAGAGCATCCCGTCTGCTCTCTGCACAAAGCCATTCTTATTTTCTGGCATACCATGAATCTTTTCACTAGGTCGGTTCTCTTCCTTAAGAGCTTCGGATTGAGCGGCGAGTATTTGTGAGGGCAAGGGTGAACGAATGGTTATTCCTAACGATTTGACTCTAAGAGGTTTCAGTCGTTCCTTTCGACTTAATGCATCTGCCACAACGTTGGCTTTTCCTGGGTGATAACGGATTTCGCAATCATAATCGCTGAGTAACTCTAACCAGCGACGTTGTCTCATGTTTAGATCTTTCTGATCTAAGATGTGCTGAAGACTTTTGTGGTCGGTGAATACCGTACACTTAGTACCATACAGGTAGTGTCTCCATAACTTAAGGGCGAATACTACTGCTCCTAACTCTAAATCATGAGTCGTGTAATTTGCTTCATGTGGTTTGAGTTGTCGTGAAGCATAGGCTATCACTTTGTTTCGTTGCATCAGCACAGCTCCCAAACCATGATATGAGGCATCACAATACACTACGAAGTCTTCACTTCCTTCGGGTAGTGCTAATATTGGTGCTTCACATAGCTTTTTCTTTAGTAGCTGAAAAGCTGATTCTTCCTCTCTTCCCCAGGTAAACTTCTTGTTTTTCTGAGTTAACTCAGTCAAAGGCTTTGAGATTTTTGAAAAACCTTCAATAAATCTCCTGTAGTAACCGGCTAGACCCAAAAATTGGCGTATCTCTGTGGGATTTGTAGGAGATGTCCAACTTTTGACGGCCTCAATCTTAGCTGGATCTACGTGAATACCTTGACTGTTGATAACATGCCCAAGGAATTGTACAGTTCGAATCCAAAAGTCGCATTTGGAGAACTTGGCATACAACTGTTCCTTTTTGAGTAACTCTAAAATAATCTTTAGATGTTCGGCATGTTCTTGTTCGTTGCGGGAGTAGATTAGGATATCGTCTATGAACACTATTACGAATTTATCCAGGTATGGTTTGCACACTCGGTTCATTAGGTCCATAAACATTGCGGCTTATTGAAAGAAGTAACACCATTGATCAAACTTTAGTCGACTTTAGGAAAGAAAAAAGGTTTCGGAATCGTATCAAAAAAAAAAAAAAAAGTAACATCATTGATCAAACTTTAGTCCACTTTAGGAAAGAAAAAAAGTTTCGAAATCATATTAAAAAAAAAAAAAAAAAAAAAAAAAAAAAAAAAAAAAAAAAAAAAAAATATTAAATATCCTTCCACTCACATTCCACTGACGCACCATCATTAACACATTTCCACTTTTTCATCTTTACCAAATTCCACTGCTTACATACCAACCAACACCCACTAAACATCCACTTTACCAAATACCATTGACACCACTTTCTCTCTCTAAAAAAAATTGGCTAACAGCAACCTCCCTCGAAGAATCATCAAGGAAACACAACGTTTACTCAGTGAACCGTTTGTCATTATAATGGCGAGATGTGATTTAGGACATCAATAACCACACAGCGGTGAGGTAAAAGAAGAAAAAGAAAATATAAACTGGTGAAGATGAAGAGAAGCTCGCGGCAGCACTTTGGATGTGCATTAGGACACCAAAGTTGTTGCTGCTTTTGTTGTTGTTGTTGATCGTGATTAGATTGTGCTTGTTGTGGTGGTGGTGCGTCCACTTTAGCATGAATTTGCTGGATTGGTATTTGGTAATTCATGGTGGAGATGTTGGTGGTGTTCGGGTGGATCTGGTGATAAGTTGTACGAACAGTCCACGTTTGCAGAGTCTTTTAAGAGGTCTAGACCTGCTGCTCTGAGTTTTTCGGTGACCAAGATTGTGGGTTTTGAGGATAGGGAGGAGGATACGATGATGAAGTGGCGGCTTTGGCGGCGGTTTGTTGGGAGGGTGCAGGTGTTTATGTTTTTAGGGTTGAGGATCGGTGAATCTCATCAGAAACTGCTGGTTTTTTTGGTTATTAAGGTTTTTAGGGATTTAGAGGATCGATACCATGTTAAACCCTATCTTTACATTGAAACTGTGTGCCTTTAACTTTATTAATATACTTTAAGCCCACCGATCGGGCTTAGGCCATTCATCAATTATATCGGCAAATAAACAATTTCAAAAAAAAAAATTTCGAAAAAAAATTTAGAAAAATAATTTTAAAAATAAAGTTTTCGAAAAAAAATTCAAAAAAATGTTATTGAATTTAAAAATTCCAAAAAAAAATTTCGAAAAAAAATTTAAAAATTCGAAAATTTTTTCTAAATTTTTTTTTTTTTGAATATTTCTAAAAAAATGTTTTTTAAAAAATATTTTTTCTAAATAATATTTTTATTCAAATATTTTTTGAATATTTTTCTAAAAAAATTTTATTTGAAAAAAATTTGTATACGATTTTTTTTTAAATATTTTTTAGAAATTTTTTTTTTAAACTTTTTTTCTAAAAAATTCCAAAAAAATATTTTTATTTTTCGAAAAAAAAGTTATAGAAAAAAAATTTCAAAAAAAAAAGTATTTCAAAAAAAAAGTTTTTGAAAAAAAAATTTCGAAAAGAGTTTTATTTTTTAAATATTTTAAGAAAATATTTTTTCGATAATTATTTTTAATTTTTTTTTTTCGAATTTTTTTTTGGATGTTGCATGAAATGATTATACGAATTCGAGGACCAAACATGTAATTTACTAACGAAGTGAGTTAACGAAAGTTAGTAAAAAACACAAATCCGCCAAAAAAATTTGTTGACAACCTTCTTATGCAAGAAAAAAAAATAGTACCTTGATTGAAATGTACCCTAAGTTTAGTACTTTTTTGTGCCATTTGCCTTAATAAAATGATACAAAGTATATATGCCACGGTGTTGACTTGTTTCACTATGACTTCTTTAATCCATTTTTAGGTCGATAATGTGGGTGATGATTCACTCATCATGCTTTCAATTAAAGTGTTACAAAGTTGCACCTCGTGGAGGTGAGGTGGTTTATTAGGTGGGTGATGATTGACTCATCAAATGCGTGCTCGTTTATTTTCACTCACAATAAAACTTTACATGATCATGTTTTGATCATAGCTTTAGAGAATCTTAATACCAACTGGTTTGTGGTCTAATGGCTAGCACTTACTCAGTTAAGTGAGTAAGTGTGAAAGCAGTATCGGTTTGGGTAACCGAACCGGGAAGTCTTCACAGTTAGGCCACAATGCTCTGTTGGTACCATGCAACGAAGTTCGATCCCGATGTGGCTTATGGTTCTAACCGAGCCGAAGCTCGATTTTCATCCGGCCGTTACTTCAACAAGTTAATCTTGTGTGGAGGCGGTACGATTTCCGGGGGGACGTCGTTGAATCCCCATGGCCAGCGTGGGCCCGGTTAAGACAACATAGTCTGGCCAGTGGTGGATGAGAGCTCGCCAGTGAGGCGGGTGCGAAGTCTTATCCAAATTATTAAGAAATTCGTCGTTCAAAAAAAAAAAAAAAAAAAAAAAATCTTAATATTTTCTAAATCATTTAATACTATTAATCAATTACATTAACACAGTCTTAATATTTGGTTGATCACTTATTCATACTAGCATGGTATCCTCGCAGAGTAGTGTAGAGCCAAAGGCGAACAATTTTTTAACTTTGCGTCTTTTTAGGCGAACAACGTTTGTTCGATGACGGATGATAGTTTCTTGTAGGTGTGGACTTGTGGTGTAAGATACTTTTTTGTCTTTTGTACTATAAACATATTAAATTCATGAGTAAACTGCAAAATACATCCCTGTGGTTTACACCTTTTGGCACTTTACATATCTGTTAGAAACTATTGGCAATATACATCCCCCGTTAGGCAAACGTTTGCCACATTACATCCTTAGTCCCTAACTTCGTTAGTGTTTAGTTGTAACTGACGTTAAGTGAAAAAAATGAGGGGTATTAATGTTTTTTTTATATATAAGAGGGATGTATTTTGCAAATGACTTTACCTACTTCTAAGAGAGATATATTTTGCAAATTACCTTTATACTTTACTTTCTTTTTTTTAATTATTATTATTATTATTATTATTATTATTATTATTATTATTATTATTATTATTATTATTATTATTATTATTATTATTATTTGTTCTTATTTTATTTTCTTACGTTTTTATCCGTTTTTGTCCGTTTTCATCAGTTTTTATACGTTTTAGTCTATTTCTATATTTTTCTTACGTTTCGTCCGTTTTTTCAGTCTTGTTTTGTTTTCATCTGTATTTTTCCGTTTTTATCTGTTTCTATACGTTTTCTTACGTTTTTATCCGTTGTCATCAGTTTGTATACGTTTTCGTCCGTTTCCTTTTCGTCCGTTTTTGTACTTTTTCGTCCGTTTTTGTACGTTTTCGTCCGTTTCCTTTTTGACAAAAATTTTAAATTTTTTTATTTTTATTATTTTTTTTATTATTATTATTTAATTTTTATTTTTATTTTTTAATTATTTTTGTCCGAATTTGTCAAAAAAATTTTACAAAAATTTTGAACTTTTTTTTTTTTAATTTTTTTGTCCGAATTTGTCAAAAAAAATTTCACAAAAATTTTGAACTTTTTTTTTTTAATTTTTTTGTCCGAATTTGTCAAAAAAATGTTGACAAAAATTGTGAACTTTTTTTTTTTTTTTTTTTTTTTTTTTTTTTTTTTTTTTAATATTTTTGTCCGAATTTGTCAAAAAAAATTTGACAAAAATTTTGTACTATATATATATATATATATATTTTTTTTTTAAATTCGGGAAAAAAAATCAGAAAAAAAAATGGATAAAACTTACGAAAACGGAAAAAAACGTAAGAAAAATGAACCAAAACGGATAAAACGGACAAAAACTAAAGAAAAACGGACGAAAACGTATAAAAAAAATGAAAACGGGCGAAAACGTATAAAAACGGACAAAAACGTATGAAAACGAAAAAAATGTAAGAATAACGGACGAAAACGTAAGAAAACGAAAAAAAACGTAAGAAAAACGGACAAAAACCAAGGTTTAAAAGTACGGAAACGAGTTTCGAGGCGTTTTCCCTCCACCTCAAGAGGCGTAAGCCTCGAGGCGTAAGGTCGAGGCGGAATTAAAAAAATATATAGAAATTATATATATATAAGTTTTAATAGGTATTTATATATTTTATATACATACTTTATAAACTTTTATATTTTTTATATATAAATTTAAGACTTAAATATAAACTATTAAAGATAGAGGGGGTCAAATGTTTAAATACACAAACTTATTTTAAACTTTTTAAGGCTAAATGTAAAATAATGAAAGATAGAGGGGTTAAAAGTTAAAAAGTGTAAACTTATTAAAACCCTAAAAGAGTAAAATAAAGTTCCAGCCCCCTGATATCTTTCTTCCCTCTTTCCTCTCTTCCTCCTAGGGTTTCTGGCAGAAGTTACACCGCCGCCGCCGGAATTCGTCGCCGGAAATCATGAATCCGGCGCTATATGGCTCCATTTTTCCCTCCAACTCAAGTGGCCCGCCCAAAAAAAAAAACGAATAATCCGCCTCGTACCCGCCTCGCCGCCTCACCACCGCCTCACTCAATCGGGGCGTACGTTCCAAGTCAACCACCAGAGGCGCCGCCTCATACTCGTTTTCCGGCCGATTCGCCTCAAGGCGCGCCTCGAGGCGCCGCCTCACAACGTTTTTTTAAACCATGACAAAAACGCAAGAAAACGTAAGAAAATAAAATAAGAACAAATACTAACAACAACAACAACAACAATAATAATAATAATACCCCTCTAATTTCTTGTAAATCCTATGTTTTTCTAATGAAGTGATGTTTTTATAAAAAAAATAAAAATAAATAATAATAATAATAATAATAATAATAATAATAATTAAAAAAAAAGTAAAGTATAAAAGTTATTTGCAAAATACATCCCTCTTATAAGTAGGTAAAGTCATTTGCAAAATACATCCCTTTTATAGGTAAAAAGACATTAATACCCTTCATTTTTTGCCACTTAACGTCAGTTAGGACTAAACACTAACGAAGTTAGGGACTAAGGATGTAATGTGGCAAACGTTTGCCTAACGGGGGATGTATATTGCAAATAGTTTCTGACAGGGATATAAAGTGCCAAAAGGTGTAAACCAAAGGGATGTATTTTGCAGTTTACTCTAAATTCATTATACTAGTTATATTTTATTATTGTAACATCCGCTTTTACTACAATATTATTCAATGTGCAGTTAGTATATTTTAAAATTCGATTTTAAGGATTACTAATAGTAGAAATCCTAAATACATAATGTAGGATCCCACGGAAATCCGTTATGATAATCCTCATTAATTAATAATAACCTCGTATTACCGTTTAACAAGACACATTTTTATGGGGAAATTTAAAATTTTATTGTTATATTATTTTCACCACAACGCGATATCACAACAATTACCGAATATCGACACTAGACCACGACTTATATTAAGTAACGTAACCACTTCACAAGGATTAATATTTCATAAATCACAAAATTACAAATATCACTAATTACTAGTTAATTATCACTAACCACTATATTTTCTACTAATTACAACAATAACTATAAACATACATTAATTACACTAAATCTCATTAAATCTAACTAAACTACAAACTAATCGGAACCTTAAACTTGTACCAAGCCCATCATCAAACTCACATGCTACGCAGCCCAACTTCAAAACCCAACTTCTCTTTTGTTATTTTAGGTGAAGTCGACAACCCAACACCCTCAAAAATGACTCGCAATCTTTCGAATACTAAACACGACCCTCGAATATTTTTGCACCTCCTCGATCACGACCCACTAGACTCTATAGGTACTAACTCACAGCCCTACATATCGAGTATTACTGTGAAGTACAAGCTCATTTCATTTGTCCCATTTTGACCCCATCCGACAAACGAAACCTATCAAAACTCCACCAAATCATTCTCCGCTTTTTCCTACGTACTCCTAATGATACTTTAAACATAATAGGATGACCAGAAATTGACTAGGATCACAGCAGACTTGTATAGTTCGCTATCTTCATTTTTAGAAATCGTATGAAATAAAACATGTATACAAATAACCCAACAAACAAAGGATAAGGTTATCTTTCATGAAATCTATCAAATATCTTCATTTGTCAGTAAAACTATCATAGGTGTCCCATTCTCTACAGTGTCAACAATGATTGAGTGAAAACAAAACGTGTGAATTCCCTCTATAAATCCTACACTTCTATCTACTTTACACTACCTAACATTCACTCATTTTACTCTCACTCAACACTTTACAAACCCAGAAATGTTTATCTTTATTTAGAGAAGCAATATGGGAAAGAACTAAACAATGCAAGCATGCATCGAGCTCCCTAAAAGCTTACTGTCTTCTTTACCTTATGCATCCTGTCGAACTACCCAACTTCCTTCACCACCCATTTCACTATCACTACTCTACACTACTCACACCTCACTCCCTCTCACTCACAACAACTTCACTATAAGACCAGAAAACCTCGCTAGTTTCGCTTGGGAGATTTTGAAGCAAGTGGGTTGTCCTTCCTTTGAGTTCCATTCGGTCACTACTGAGTCATCACCACCTTAATAGGTGTAGTAAGTACCCATTATTCCTCTTACTTTCATGTCTCACACTCCACATCTCACTATCACGTATCATGCATGCATACTTCATTGTATATTCGAACGTATTATATTACTTTTGTATCACTAGTATGTGCAATAAAGTTTACAAACCCACTCCACTGTGAAGGTTTAAAAAAATCACAACTCACCTCATTCATACGTTTAAGATACTACACACATGCATGCATCAATTCACTTGAACGTGTTGCACATCTCTACTTTGAACATATTGCATGCCTAAACTATTTGTGAACCATGTAAAAAGTCGAACACTCATTCTATGGAATCCTAATAATCACTCACACATTTCTTATATACTTGCATTGCATGATACTTAAATCTCACGTATAACTAAAATATGGGAAAAAGCTAAAATATGTTAAGTGATTTCACACAGAAAAACAGTCCCCAAGTAGCCTTAAAAAATGACTTCATATCTCACGTTATGACTTAGTGACTATACGTTTTCTTTACACGACTTGTTAGACCCTACAACTAGTTACATTTTTCATATAAACATTTTATAGAAATAATAATGACTTGACCCTCGAAAACAACCCAAATGGATCGCAGAAACCATGGTTGAAACTGCCATGGATAACGAGACGGGTTCTACAACCCATTAAACTGTTTTGTAAACTAATAAGATAAAGTGACCTTTGTAGCCTTCAGTGTAAAAACAAAACGTAAAAAGTGAACCTTTTTGATATACCAACTCACCTCGAACAACAAGAATAAAAATTAGATATTGGGCCTAGTGTTTTGGCTCGATAATAGGCCCATTTAGTGTAAGAATAAGCTACTGATCAAATAAGTTGTTAAAATAAGCTTCTTTTGTCTTAAATAAAACTTAGAAAAAGTCGCCCATCCTTTTTCCCACCATTTTATCACTTTTGGACTAAAAATGTAACGCGATTTAACTAGAAGGACCAAAACTGCCGAACTATGAAACTTATGGATTGAAGCTGTGAAAACAGTTTATAGAGGGCTCAAATTGACATACCAGTGAACTCCAAGCCTTATGTGGACATAAGGACAAGATTTGGACTATTATTGGACTTTTGAATTAACCGAGGACTAACGACGTAACGCAAGCTCAGTTAGACTAAAAAGTATAAAATCTGAAAAGGGCAAGGACCTATTTAATTTCACTTGACATTCTTAGTTCATTTTTCATTTTGCACCCTTCACTTCATATGCATTGTACATTTTAGTTATGCATTATCTAAAGTTTCGTTATTAGAAATTTAGTAACTTCACTTGCATATTATTTCAGCACATTTTGAGAAAGTAATACTTTGGGTCGATTGATATAAGAATCAAGATAATATTATAGATATATCATATTTTTAACTTGAAGCATTTTAAGCATATCACACACTCACATCACCGATCAAATTGTTATACGATTTATCCTTTCCACATTCGTTATTAGTAGTAAGTTAGACTCTTAGACTTCGCTTATACTCAGGTCTCGTATTGAAGAAGTTTTCGTGATCGTTTACTTGGTCTTATAATTTCGTCTTGTCAGATACGCTCCAGGTGAGTCGTGGCCCCTCCTATTTTAATACTTGATTTATACTTTTTGGGGGAGATACATGCTTCGAAATATTTTTCTCATTTATCAACTACATGATTTATTTTGCAATACAATACTTCTATAAGCACTATGAAAACTCTTATGACTTACCGTGAGTCGTGGCCCCTCCTATTTTAATAATTGTTTTAATAACTCTTTTGGGGGAGATACATGCTTAAACTGTTTTAAGTTACTTATATAAAACTCTCATGATTTACTCAAAAATCATCCACTATGCTTTACATGTTTGAATCACCCTTGAGAGGAATATATGTCCGTTATATGTACAAATTGCTTGCTTAGCATAAACACTGAATTTGAAAGATAACAATTTTAAACTACTTGATGTAACATGATACTGAGACTTATTGTATGCATTCATATAACAAATGAATGTACTGTTACTTTATTATGATATTTCTACATTTCACTAGAAATAATTGCCAAGACTAAAATTACGCATAATTCATGCACCCTGAAACCTATATTGCCTAAGTTTACTTTATTGCCATAAAGTCCCTTGATCATGAGCCATTAATCACTGCGGTGAGCGCAAATATAGTGAACAGCTTCGAAACCTGTTAGAGGCTGACGACCTATCCCACTAAATACTTGGACGGAATGCCTACATGGTTAGTCGTATTTAGTCGCGATGCACTATATTTGAGAAAAATAGGAATTGGCAAGTCACCTATTACATGAGGGCAAAACTTTCGTCATTAATTTGATGAACACTCCGTTTTCCGGTACACTGTTAACGTTTTGCATGTCATGAGGCTTAGGGCAATATAACTTTATGAATATATGAATGTTTCATATATATCCTAGGATACAACTGTATTTAGTAGACCACCACTTTACACTGATAGATTTCAGACTCTAGATTATTAATTTCACTATGTGTTATGATTATGGATCCTGTACTTGAATTTTAACTGTTATCATATGTGACTTAAATGAGAATTCTACAAAAGACCACCCAGAATGCTTGGTATATCGTTACATTTAAAAGCTGACTCAACAGTCTATATCGAGCGTATAACAACATAGCTCATCTGCAATTAACTTGAAACTTATGGTTTTGGAGATCATACATGATTTGCTTGTGAATTTTTACACAACACAACTTATTATTTATTTCATGAAGAATTATTATTTACTTCGAAAATCACTATACACCTTTATAAATTCATTGGAAGAAAATTACTTTCAATCAAACTCCATGAACTCACCAACCATTGTGTTGACGTTTTAAGCATGTTTATCTCAGGTAATTAACGGAGCAGGACAAGACACGGAGCGGGCATCTTATACTCTGATAAATAAACTGGTGTAAAATCAAATATGTCATTCTTTCCAAATTATCACATTTTCTCATGGGATTTTCAAATCGAATAATTCACTTTTGTATCAAAAATATTCTTTTGAATGACATATAACTTTCAAAACGCCCCTTCCGGGCCGTTTTCTGAAATTTAAACCTCGATCCTCACCGTAACACCCTAATTACTTTTCCGCTGCCACAAACCAAATTAGGGGGTGTTACAGTTTGGTATAAGAGACTATGGTTATAAAGAACTAAATGTTTTCAAACATCGAACTATAACCACACTTTCAAAATAAATGATTTTACACCTTATCACCTTATGCCTTCCGTGTCTGCAGACTGTCGTGCTCAATACATTACTTACTAAGATTGTTTTGTACTAATCTTTACATGCTTGATGTATACTCTTCACACATTACACACTGCATTATCTCACACTCAACGTTACATCTTGAACATATAAATACTCATAATTACTATTTTCAATTGCTACAGTAACATGTCTTCCCTACCAGTTGACATCGCTAAGACTACCTCTCCTACCACCCATGTATCACCTAGCTATCATATTACACCAAATACTGAAGATCCTTATGTACAAATGTCACAACCTCAACCCGACATAGAACTTACTCAGAAATCATCTCCGTCATCACCTACTCAATCCCCTCCACGTCAAAAACTTAGGAGAGCAACCGAATCCTATTCAAATGAAGATCCGATTGATGGTCAACCAACATTTGAATATGGACAGAGTTCACAACAAGACATGACTTGGAAGAATGTTAACCTAAATTCTCCACTACCCAATACCTCAGATTACTCCATGCCAGATGCCCCAAACAATGTATCCTCACCCAAATCTCCTGACTATGATGTAGACACCCGTGACCCCATATGGATTCACCTTCACCAACACACCAGCATACTAAACGCTCACTCTAAACAGCTAAAAGAGTTACAACCATTACGATTCGAATGGTATGACCGTAACATAGATACCCTGTTCAAGAGGACAGATGCTGAGAGACGAGAAGTGTTTGGTTTAGGAGTGAATATTGGTAACATGAAAGACAATTACGAACAAGAACTTAGAAACTTGGATGCCAGAACCCGCTGTTTAGGTAGAGGCCATACTCAAACCCACATTAGGATTGAAGACATTGAAAGAGCATTATGGTTAGCTAGAGACGCAGCAAGAACCCAAAGCCAAAAGATTGCAGCCTTGGAAAACATGTTAGCTAATCAAATGAATGCGTGCCAGGAACGTTTCTCAGCCATGGAAGCTGCACAACTGGATCTTGAGGCAGAAGTTAGACGTTTACGTCAGAGACGTAACTAGTCTTAAGTATCGTTGTTGTACTAAATAAACCAAATAGTTTTGGTTAGTAGTTCATGTAGTTCCAATAATTCTGTAACTTTCAGAGCTTGTAACCGACTTTTAATGTGTAATGGTTTTCTTTCCGTTATACTTTTCTGTTGTAAATAAACTCCTCCCACCGAACCTTATTATAATGCTATAAGTGCAAAGAGCCATGCAGGATTTTACTATTTGTTACTCTCTTAGGTAAACAAATAACTCCACATGAATCAATGAGACATTAATAAAAGACCTTGTGTTGGTTGTTTTGCAAAAATCAATCGATCAAGTTATTAGAGTTATGTCAATTTTGGTGATTGTATTCAAACTTACTATGATATTATCGGTGATTATACATCAAATATACCGCGACTAAGTAATAAAACATAGAATTCCAAGAACCAATATTCAGAAGAGAACTTGATGAATGAAGAGAAGATTGTTGAACTTCAACTTTTGTAGATAAATTCATTTGTTCCTTAACAATCCCATATCAAGAGTTGATTATTATTTTACAATGCTAACCAGACACTTCGTATTTCTATGACCTTCAGTTGGCTCTGATTTTGTATTAAGATCACATTGTTAGCAATAATATGCAAATACCATATTATTTGAAATTATTCTAACGATAAAGTGAATACTAAATCAACGTTTCGTGTGATGCTCATAGGAAATGGACAGCATGAACCGCGTAGTACCTACAACAACCATGACCCCTAAAACCATCGAGAAACTGGTAAACAATATCGTTGCAGCAGTACTCGAAGTGACCACAACAGTCCATCCGAGTAACAATGATATGACGAGAAAAGAAAGAAAGAAGTCTATACCTTGTAAGCATAACCATGAAAGTTTCATGGGATGTAGGCCAGTTTGCCTAACAAATTCAAGGAAAATAGCTAAACCTATCCGCACTTGTACTCAAAGAATTAGGCAAGATATTGCACTCAAGAAAAATAATCAAAAGCGAAGACATGAAGAGAAAAGATCTTTTATCCTCAACGAATGTGAGTTTCACAATGATGTTTGCATCCACAATCATCTACAAGACCGCATTGACTATCTTCGCCAGCAAAGGCTCAACCCAGAAATTGAAAGAAACTACGTCACCACCCCTACCAACAGAGACAACTACCGTGGAAATAAACCTTTGTGCCAAAAATGTAAGATGCATCACACCGGATATTGTACTGCAATATGCGGGAGGTGCAGGAAAACAGGCCATAAGACAGGAAATTGCAAAACCATGGAAGAAAATGAGCAACCATCATCCATAAAATGCCATGGATGCGGTAAAGTAGGCCATTACAAGAATCGTTGCCCAAACTACAAAGCCCATTGGGAGCCCAAGAACGGTGCAAGGGAATAAGAACTCGTCAAAGAATCTCAACCGTATCGAAGAATGAACTCTAGGTTAAGCAGATGAATAGATTCCTGCTGTAAAATAAATAAACTCTAATCTAGGACTATCTAAGTTGTATTTCCAATTGTATTTACCTTAGGTACGATGGATGTAACCTAAGTGTAACAGTTATCTTTCTACCGTGTGAGAAATCTACCTTGTAATATTTCCATGATAATAAAAATCTACGTCTATTTCCATTTCCATTACACCTCTTTACTCATAATCGTTATGTAACAATACACTAATAGTACCTCAAGGATTTAATTAATTTTATTGTGATCAAACCATAAGTTGTTACCACATTGTAAGAAATTCTCACCCAAAACCTAAGTTTATATCCAGAATGTCCAAATGCCATCTTAGAAATTTCTGACTTATCCTCGAAAAATGAACAAAAACTTTATAAATTTTTTTAAAAATAATCAGAGAGTGTCCGACTTTGTGACAAATCATTTTAACTGAACCATATAAAACTCTTTGAAGAAACATAAATACTGAACCAAGAGTTACATCATTTGGTCCTCAATTATACATAGCCTAGCTAACTATGTATAATTTAGGAAGAATCATGTTATAAATGGAACAGTTATCCTTTCGAAGTTTTTAATAACAATTTTCATTCCAAAAACAAAATCTTGAGACAAAATAATTTGTTCATAAACTTTACTTTTAACCAACCCCAGTCAGATCTGCACTGGTCACCCCTCACTCTATTATACGAAGTCGAGAAGAATACGAAATTAGGAACTATAAGAATTCACAACAATATTTGGAAAACACAAATAACACAAATTTTATTAGAAACCATGGAAGTTAATACATAGCGAAATGATTAACATCGGAAGTGCTAATAGTACAATAAACATAATATAAGGCATAGAGTCTTCAATAGGTTGGTCCACCATAGAAACAACAACCCCCACCAACCCAGCGATAGCAAGAGCCACCATAGGATGAAGCACTTTAATTATTCTGGAAGACGGATAAAAGAGAACTATTAAAAACGATAACTAAACATAAAGACACAAGAGATTTTATTCCACATTCATTAAGAGTTACATCGACACACAACAAAGATACATTTTAACAACACTACTCGAGATCCTCACCCCAAGAACTTATCCACAAAAATCGCTAAAATAGTGAGGGGTACGATGAACACCAAAGATGCGATGAAGTAGTCGGAGTTTTCATCGGGGAAGAAGGCCAGATAAACGGCAACCAGAACAATGTATACGGAGGCAACAACAATGGCGATCGGCGGCATACCTTTGGGGAAGAAGATGAATGAAAAAGGCGGAGCAAAAAGGTGAAAAAGGAAAAAGATAGATAGGATATTTATAGGAAAAGTTAAATAGGGAATATAAGTGGAAAAACTAGCCGTTATTTACTATTCACGATCATTAAAATTCAAAACACTACCATTAAAAATCCACTAGTCTCGACCGCTAGAACACTAGACATTTAGTGTTAAATATTTCCTAACTCTCGACCGTTATTTTCACTATTCGTAGCCCGTAAATTAAACTATTGACCAAACATTCGAATTTACTTCGTCTAGTACAAATAAATCTAGTTGGATCTCGCCTCTTTGATATTCAAATAAGAAATATCTCGACAACATCTTCCATAAACTCTCACCTCAGAACATCACATTTTTCAACACCTATCGCAGACTGAACTTCGGGACGAAGTTCAAAATTTAGGGGTAGATACTGTAGGATCCCACGAAAATCCGTTATGATAAACCTCATTAATTAATAATAACCTCGAGTTACCATTTAACAAGACCCATTTTTACGGGGAAATTTAAAATTTTCTTGTTATATTATTTTCACCACAACACGATATCACAACAATTACCGAATGTCGACACTAGACCACGACTTATATTACGTAACGTAACCACTTCACAAGGATTAATATTTCATAAATCACAAATTACAAATATCACTAATTACTAGTTAATTATCACTAATCACTATATTTTCTACTAATTACAACAATAACTATAAACACACACTAATTACACTAAATCTCACTAAATCTAACTAAACTACAAGCTAACCGGACCCTTAAACTTGTACCAGGCCCATCATCAAACTCACATGCTACGCAGCCCAACTTCAAAACCCAACTTCTCTTTTGTTATTTTAGGTGAAGTCGACAACCCAACACCCTCAAAAATGACTCGCAATCTTTCGAATACTAAACACGACCCTCGAATATTTTTGCACCTCCTCGATCACGACCCACTAGACTCTATAGGTACTAACTCACAGCCCTACATATTGAGTATTACTGTGAAGTACAAGCTCATTTCATTTGTCCCATTTTGACCCCATCCGACAAACGAAACCTATCAAAACTCCACCAAATCATTCTCCGCTTTTTCCTACGTACTCCTAATGATACTTTCAACATAATAGGATGACCAGAAATTGACTAGGATCACAGCAGACTTGTATAGTTCGCTATCTTCATTTTTAGAACTCGTATGAAATAAAACATGTATACAAATAACCCAACAAACAAAGGATAAGGTTATCTTTCATGAAATCTATCAAATATCTTCATTTGTCAGTAAAACTATCATAGGTGTCCCATTCTCTACAGTGTCAACAATGATTGAGTGAAAACAAAACGTGTGAATTCCCTCTATAAATCCTACACTTCTATGTACTTTACACTACCTAACATTCACTCATTTTACTCTCACTCAACACTTTACAAACCCAGAAATGTTTATCTTTATTTAGAGAAGCAATATGGGAAAGAACTAAACAATGCAAGCATGCATCGAGCTCCCTAAAAGCTTACTGTCTTCTTTACCTTATGCATCCTGTCGAACTACCCAACTTCCTTCACCACCCATTTCACTATCACTACTCTACACTACTCACACCTCACTCCCTCTCACTCACAACAACTTCACTATAAGACCAGAAAACCTCGCTAGTTTCGCTTGGGAGATTTTGAAGCAAGTGGGTTGTCCTTCCTTTGAGTTCCATTCGGTCACTACTGAGTCATCACCACCTTAATAGGTGTAGTAAGTACCCATTATTCCTCTTACTTTCATGTCTCACACTCCACATCTCACTATCACGTATCATGCATGCATACTTCATTGTATATTCGAACGTATTATATTACTTTTGTATCACTAGTATGTGCAATAAAGTTTACAAACCCACTCCACTGTGAAGGTTTAAAAAAATCACAACTCACCTCATTCATACGTTTAAGATACTACACACATGCATGCATCAATTCACTTGAACGTGTTGCACATCTCTACTTTGAACATATTGCATGCCTAAACTATTTGTGAACCATGTAAAAAGTCGAACACTCATTCTATGGAATCCTAATAATCACTCACACATTTCTTATATACTTGCATTGCATGATACTTAAATCTCACGTATAACTAAAATATGGGAAAAAGCTAAAATATGTTAAGTGATTTCACACAGAAAAACAGTCCCCAAGTAGCCTTAAAAAATGACTTCATATCTCACGTTATGACTTAGTGACTATACGTTTTCTTTACACGACTTGTTAGACACTACAACTAGTTACATTTTTCATATAAACATTTTATAGAAATAATAATGACTTGACCCTCGAAAACAACCCAAATGGATCGCAGAAACCATGGTTGAAACTGCCATGGATAACGAGACGGGTTCTACAACCCATTAAACTGTTTTGTAAACTAATAAGATAAAGTGACCTTTGTAGCCTTCAGTGTAAAAACAAAACGTAAAAAGTGAACCTTTTTGATATACCAACTCACCTCGAACAACAAGAATAAAAATTAGATATTGGGCCTAGTGTTTTGGCTCGATAATAGGCCCATTTAGTGTAAGAATAAGCTACTGATCAAATAAGTTGTTAAAATAAGCTTCTTTTGTCTTAAATAAAACTCAGAAAAAGTCGCCCATCCTTTTTCCCACCATTTTATCAATTTTGGACTAAAAATGTAACGCGATTTAACTAGAAGGACCAAAACAGCCAAACTATGAAACTTATGGACTGAAGCTGTGAAAACAGTTTATAGAGGGCTCAAATTGACATACCAGTGAACTCCAAGCCTTATGTGGACATATGGACAAGATTTGGACTATTATTGGACTTTTGAATTAACCGAGGACTAACGACGTAACGCAAGCTCAGTTAGACTAAAAAGTATAAAATCTGAAAAGGGCAAGGACCTATTTAATTTCACTTGACATTCTTAGTTCATTTTTCATTTTGCACCCTTCACTTCATATGCATTGTACATTTTAGTTATGCATTATCTAAAGTTTCGTTATTAGAAATTTAGTAACTTCACTTGCATATTATTTCGGCATATTTTGAGAAAGTAATACTTTGGGTCGATTGATATAAGAATCAAGATAATATTATAGATATATCATATTTTTAACTTGAGGCATTTTAAGCATATCACACACTCACATCACCGATCAAATCGTTATACGATTTATCCTTTCCACATTCGTTATTAGTAGTAAGTTAGACTCTTAGACTTCGCTTATATTCAGGTCTCGTATTGAAGAAGTTTTCGTGATCGTTTACTTGATCTTATAATTTCGTCTTGTCAGATACGCTCCAGGTGAGTCGTGGCCCCTCCTATTTTAATACTTGATTTATACTTGGTGAGCGCGAATATAGTGAACAGCTTAAAACCTGTTAGAGGCTGACGACCTATCCCACTAAATACTTGGACGGAATGCCTACATGGTTAGTCGTATTTAGTCGCGATGCACTATATTTGAGAAAAATAGGAATTGGCAAGTCACCTATTACATGAGGGCAAAACTTTCGTCATTAATTTGATGAACACTCCGTTTTCCGGTACACTGTTAACGTTTTGCGTGTCATGAGGCTTAGGGCAATATAACTTTATGAATATATGAATGTTTCATATATATCCTAGGATACAGCTGTATTTAGTAGACCACCACTTTACACTGATAGATTTCAGACTCTAGATTATTAATTTCACTATGTGTTATGATTATGGATCCTGTACTTGAATTTTAACTGTTATCATATGTGACTTAAATGAGAATTCTACAAAAGACCACCCAGAATGCTTGGTATATCGTTACATTTAAAAGCTGACTCAACAGTCTATATCGAGCGTATAACAACGTAGCTCATCTGCAATTATAACTTGAAACTTATGATTTTGGAGATCATACATGATTTGCTTGTGGATTTTTACACAACACAACTTATTATTTATTTCATGAAGAATTATTATTTACTTCGAAAATCACTATACACCTTTATAAATTCATTGGAAGAAAATTACTTTCAATCAAACTCCATGAACTCACCAACCATTGTGTTGACGTTTTAAGCATGTTTATCTCAGGTAATTAACGGAGCAGGACAAGACACGGAGCGGGCATCTTATACTCTGATAAATAAACTGGTGTAAAATCAAATATAGTCATTCTTTCCGAATTATCACATTTTTTTTGGGGATTTTCAAATCGAATAATTCACTTTTGTATCAATAATATTCTTTTGAATGACATATAACTTTCAAAACGCCCCTTCCGGGCCGTTTTCTGAAATTTAAACCTCGATCCTCACCGTAACACCCTAATTACTTTTCCGCTGCCACAAACCAAATTAGGGGGTGTTACATAAATACAGTGCCTCTAATATATAATACAAATAAGTTTTACGTGACCATCTTTATAATACAACTTTATGTTATTTTACTTAGGAGCTAGGTTATAACGCGTCTGATGGACGGTTTTCCTTAATAACTAACTAAAATTTGAAAATGTGTTTAAGATTCAATATATACTAATTCTAGCGCACACACTTTGTCGCTGATGGTATTAGGGGAGTCATAAAAAAATAACTCGATGTTTCGTTTACGTGTTTAAGATATCATATGTTATAAGAGTAAGTATCATTAAAATATGGTTTGAGTTACAACTATGTAGTTATATGTCTGAGTTGATGCCTTGTTACTCACTTGCAAGAATGGATCCTTAAAAGAAGGTGATTTGCACACTCTTTATTTTGATTTGGACACATACTGTACAAGTATACAGAGCATACCATAAATATTATACAACTATCATAGTTTAAATGTGCAAATCAATTCTCATCCCTAAAACACCCTTTTTGTACTTGCAGGAATGCCCCCCGTAAAACATATCATCCTATATTCTACTGGCTTTCGAAAGGGTTAATCAATTAATAGAAAAACATCTCATAATGAAAAATATGCCTATTTAGTCCAGCCTTTATGAAAAAAAATAAATTAAATAAAAAAAATAAAAAAATAGTACGTTAACAAAAGTCAATATGTATGGACATGTTAAAATATACGATAATTAGCCCAAACTTATTTCTGTAACTTATAGTGACGACATTCATCATCGTCGCCGTTGCTATAATTAGAAAATGCCGTAGTGATTACACATGGCCAATCTAGTTAATGTAAAATATTAATGTTTTTTTTTTTTTTTTTTTTTTTTTTTTGAACAAATTAATTATTAATGTTAGGCCGTAAATTTGGGCTAATTTTGGTTGACTCGTATCCTGATCGACGGGTTACTATTTTTTTTTAGTTTATATCACGAATTTGCACGTTCACGTGTATAATTTATCAATTATCACTACTTTAGTTGATTTGGTCAAGATTATCTCATGATACACATGTAAAACAATTATTAGTCTTTATAAATCAGAGTAAGAGAAATAATTAGTAAAGATTACAGTACTATTCTAACTTCTAAGAATGTTTAAAGATTACACTATTTTTCTACGAGTAGTATCCAAAAGTCAAAAGTATCTTGTTGTTAAGCTCCACACTCTCTAAAAGGCCATTTTGTGACTAAGTATAACATAAATTACGTTGGTGAAATAATTAAGAATTGAACAGCACACTTATTATGAAAAAGAAAAATGAAACAAGAATACAAACACCTATCTTGGACGTAAGTCGTAACGATTTAACAATTCTATAAAGGGTTTTCTAAAATCATTGTCTTTTTCTTTAATTTCTATCATGTTATTTATTATCAAAGAAAATCCACAAACCATTTTTCAAAAATTTACTATTGTGCATTTATTAACCAAAGAAAAAAACCCTCCAAAATGGAACTTTCTATAACTTAAGCTTGTAAGCAAGACAATATGACTTTCAAGTGAATGAGAAAAAAAAGACCATAAAACATTTTTCCTCCACACTTATATTCCTATATATAGCATCGACATTATTCCTTCTTTCATCTCACATACTATCTTTAACTCTTTCCATAATACACACACACTTAAAAACACATAGTTATGGGCTCGGTTAGTAAAGAAATACTTCACGATGTACCACCATACATACGAGTCTACAAAGATGGAACAATCGAACGTCTCGTAGGAACCGAAACCACCCCACCGGGCCACGATCCCGTAAATGGTGTCACCTCAAAAGACATCACAATAAGCACACCAAAAACCAACATCTCAGCAAGAATATATCGTCCAACAAGCACCATAGTCAATGAAAAGCTCCCACTTGTTATATACTTTCATGGTGGAGCATTTGTCATTGCATCACCCGCGGAACCAAAGTACCATGCATCCGTTATTAAACTTGTTGCAGAATCACATGTGATTGCAGTATCTGTTGATTATAGGTTAGCTCCCGAGAATCGTCTTCCAACTGCTTTTGAGGATGCCTATGAAGCCCTGAGGTGGGTCTCTGATCATGCTCCTTACGGACCTGGTTCCGAGGAGTGGATCAGAGACCACGTTGACTTTGACAAAGTATTTATTGGCGGAGATTCTGCTGGTGCGACTATAGCACACCAGGTGGCTCTCCGGGTGAGCCAGACTGAGGTTCTGCTTGACTCAGAACTTAAATATAAGATATTGGGTATTATATTAATAAACCCGTATTTTTGGGGGAAGGATCCAATTGGGGCGGAGAAAACGAAGAGCTTTTTGAAGAGCATGGTAGATAAGTGGTGGGAATTTGTGTGTCCATCGGATTCGGATCTCGGGTTGGATCACCCGTTGATTAACCCGTTTGTGGACGGGGCTCCGGATTTGTCGGGTTTGGGTTGTGGGCGAGTTTTTGTGACCGTTTCGGAAATGGATATATTGAAAGATAGAGGGTGGGCTTATTATGAAAAGTTAGTGAAGAGTAATTATGAAGGCAAAGTTGAGATGCATGAAGTTGAAGGTGAAGATCATGTTTTTCATATATTTGATGCTAATGCGGAAAAAGCCGTTAATTTGATGAAAAAAATAGGTACTTTTATAAATGAAAAATAGTTTGATATTTTAAGAATTATGACTTATGTTATTGGTTTGGCATGTCTTGTGATGTAGTTGAAATAGTGACTTGTGATGTAGTAATTGAAAAGTTTGTTATTGGTTGTTTTCGATCTAGTTGAAATAGTGACTTGTATTTAATGGAATAATAATTGGTTGTTGTTTTGTAACTAGAAAAGGCATGGTTGTTCATTTTTCGTGTGATGTGATTTGGATTAGAGAGATATGAGATTTTTCATGCACGATTCATGTTATGTAGTGATATGTTTTGAAATTTACTAAAATCACAATTGAAATTTAGAACAATTCATATAGGGATGAGCACGGTATTATATTGGTACCGAACTTGTATTGAATTGGTGGTATAATTTTTATCCCGAGTATGAAATGAGGGTACCGATATCATACCAGAATCGGTATCGGAAAATCGATACCTATTCCTTTTTTTTTGTTAAACCTATAAAAGTTTCAGATTTCATGCTAGTAACTTTCTGTAACAACAAAAAACAGGATAAGCCGTGCATTTTCGAGTGATTTCGAACTTAAACGGGTCAAAAAACGCAACCGACAATTAAATAAACACATCACAAAGATAGTCGTAACTTACAAACATTCCAAAACTTATAAAATATGTTAGGGTTTAATTTTTGAAAGGGTTTATAAAGGATCTATGGTTGCTACAATACGTTTTTGGGACGTTTGATTTATATTTTTATGTTTTACAAGATTATTGTTTGGCATTAAACGGACCCAATAGGTGTTTGGATAAGTTGCTTAATTCAAAAACATGACTAATTAAATTCCGATTTTTTTTTAGTACTATCCCGCTTTAATAGGTACCGTATTAATTGTATCGATTTTTTTTGGCTCGATTTATGGTATCGGTCCCGTACTGTATATCGAGAATCAATATTATTTCGATACACTACCGGTATAGTTCCTGTTGGATACCAAAATTCAGGTCCAAATGCACATCCTTAAATTCATCCGAGATTACATGACTTACCGTCACGAACTTTAATTACATCTATCTTAACTATATTATAATGCATTTAGGCCATTCTTAAAAAAGAAGTATTAAAAAAAAGGGGTTTTTGCATATATATTCTTCTGAAAATGCATAATTGCATATATATCCAAAGCATGCATAAAAACCATTGTACTATATGCACCAAAAACTTGTACAAATGATATATATGCAATTATTCACTTTGGGAGGGATATATATGCAATTCTTAAAAAGGAAGGCCTAAAAAAGAAGTATTAAAAAAAAATAAGTTTACACACATACTATAAAAGCAAGTCTTAAAATTCAATACATCCCATTATTAAAATTCAAATGCAGACGTTTTCATTAAATTAAATACAGTTTTCAAATTATTTACAACATATTATTAAAAACGTGTAACTGCTAAAAATTATTATTATTAATAATGACTATTAAAAACATATAACTGCATTCACTATATAAATATACACAAACTATTTCATATAGCTCTCACACACATCTAAAACATCAGCAATAAGGCCGAGTGTAATAATATTTAATTATAGGATACCGGCTGCCGCATTACGCGGGTATCCTGCAAGTTTGACTAAGTAAACTAATTCATATTTGCTTTAGTTTATTTATAACGATGGTAATGGATAATCTAATGAATAAGATTAAAAATTTGAGCACTAACCGCTATCACAATTTACAACCACAAAAGAATTTGGTCGATCATTATTCATATTTCTTGATCACTTAAAAGTCAATTATTTGTCTAAGCACTAAGGGGTAGTTTGGTTTGTTGGTAGAAATCACAATTGGAATCGAATTTGGTATAAGAATAAATTATACTACATCCGTTCCAAAATAAATGTCAGGTTTGATTTTTTTGAGTGTTTATTGTTCAACTTTGACCGTAAATATTTGTATTTGTATTATATAATACTTGATGCAAAATATATGAATGGATTAAGTTTCAAATGTATTTTCATTTTCATTGGTATAATTTTAATAAAGTATTATATAACGCAAATAAAAAAATTTAAGGTCAAAGTTTAACAAAAGATACCCCAAAAAGTCAAACCTGACATTTATTTTGGGACTGAGGGAATAATGAAGTAAGAGAAAATAATAATTTTTAATTAAAATATATATTTTAATAGTTGAATAATAAGGGTAATAGGAGTGGGGTGGGTTAAATTTATCATACCTCTCAAATTCAGCTAATAAACTTCAGCCAACTCATTCCATAAATTATCATCCCTCCCAACCTAATTCACTGGCACCCGATAAATTCTCATCCCTCCTCAATTTTTTTTTTCTTTTTTATAATTAAACTAAAATCAATTTAATTAAAAACATAACATTTTATTAAAAACATAACATTTCACTACAAACTAAAAAAGAAAACTACATTGCAACATTATTTTTAAAAATAAAAAAACTACATAACACTAAATTAAGTCTTCAATCGGTGATGATTAAGCCGTTGGGTCATCGAGATATGCCATTATAGGGTATGAATTTGACATTCCTTAGCTTCTTGGAATCAGATTTCCATTCCGACCCACTTGCATTTCATTCATTTTTGTACCAAACATTTAATTGTAGGTGTCAAACCATTCCTTCAATCCAAAAGTACTACTCCCTCCGTCTCAATTTATTTGTCATGAGAGAGAAAACACAAAATTTAATAAAAGTGGGGCCACTTTAATTTTCAACCACTAAAATGGAATATTCCTCCACTAGATTCTCTAGTTTTTACTAAATAAAGAAAGTGGACAAATAAATTGAGACATCCATAAAAGGAAATATGGACAAATAAATTGAGACGGAGGGAGTATAACAAACGCCTCCTAAATTAATACGAAAGAGCAAAATTAAAGCAAGAATCATCTACCAAACACATGTAGACTTCTATACATAAACACGAAGCAAAAAAAGAAAAGATGCTAATTATGGTAATTTATATTTTCAGTTGAGTACATGAATCGCATGATAGGGTGGAGGGAGTGGTTTTACCAACACCTACCTTCACCAAATTTCCACATCATCAATACCCAATAAAAACCTTCCAACTCACACTTCACCAATTCACCCCAATTTTCACCAATTTGGTGGCATTGGTTTCACCTAATCACCTAATTGCCACATCACTTTTTTTTTTAATACATAAAATCCCACAAAAACTATATAAAATTAAAAACATAATACTTAAAAATAAACAAACCATTACATAATATTTAAAAAACCAAAACAAAACACTACATAATACTTTTAAAAAAAAAGAAAAAAAAAAAAAAAAACTAATCGTCATCGAGATATGGCAAGTCTTGAGCGGTCACGAACTCCGTGAGATCATACCGAAGACGATGATGGACGTCTTCGTCTAGTAACTCGCCTAGGACACTATTATCAAACACTGGCTGTACCGGCTCATCCATTATATGCACCTGTGAGATTGCTCTCCCGTCGCCTTTTATGATCATATTATGCAAAATAATGCATGCGTGAATAAATTTCCCTATTTTTTCTTTGGTCATAGGCCGGAGAGGTCGCTTGATAATTTTCCATTTTGCTTTGAGAACACCAAAGGCTCGCTCGACATCCTTTCTTGCCCCCTCTTGTAACTTCTTGAACTTCTTTTCCTTTGGGTCGGTCGGATACGGGTAAGCTTTAACTAACGTTGACCACTTAGGATAAATTCCATCCGTAAGATAGTATCCACGTTTGTAAAAGCGTTCACCAATATAAAATGAGCTATTCGCCGCCGTTCCATTTCGCTCGGTAAGATACAAATCAGACTGATTCAACACGTTGATGTCGTTGTTCGACCCCGGTGGACCGAAAAAAGCATGCCGACGTGCCGACGAACCAATCATTTTTGAAAATAAGCCTCGTCATACTTTGGTTCCTCAACGAACCAATCATTAAGAAGAGTTTCAAGACCAACGTCCCGACGACGATCTACAGATTTACGGGGCCGAAAACTAGAGCTCGCCGTGTCTTGAAGATGTTCAACGGCGGATAACATAAATTGAAGCGAGGTACCATGAGTTTCGTCGGACGAAGTCGGGAAAACGTATTCGGAGGAATCGGAAGACATTTTTTGTTAAAAGGGTGTTAGAGTTTTTGTGTTTTTTAGTAAAAAAAGTGTGATATTTGAAGGTATATATGTAGTTGAAAGGTTAAATATATAGTGGAAAGGTAGGAAAAAAAATGATTTTTTTTTTTTTTTTTTTTTTTTTTAATTTACTGGCCAACGGCCTTTTTTTTTAAAATTCGAACGTTGGTGTGGGCCAACACTTCCCCTTTCTCAATCGGCAATAGTTACCGATTATATGGTTTGCCGAGCTTCACCGACATGGTGGCGGCGGTGTTACCGAGCTTCACCGATGGTTTGCCGAGCCCACTCCCTCCAGCCTTAGTCACCAATGTTAACACAGTTCCTGTCATCATCGTACAACTAATTTGTATGTTAATTTTACTTGAACACTTCAAATATATGATTGCTATAATATTTGATCTAACAATTTTCCCGCTTTTTTATCAATTGCCAAGAAAGAATAGAAAAAAGCTTTACGCACTAAATTGCTAAAACCGAACCGAACCGGACCGTAACCGATTTTGTTGAAAACATGAACGAGAACCGAACCGAAGTGACTTGGTTTAGTTTTTTTGTCGGTTCAGTCCGGTTCGGTTTGGTTTATATGATTTAGGTGTGTTTTTCTCGGTTTTGGCTCGAACCAAAAGTCCAAAACCGAAAACCATAAGTATATAAAACTGAAACCAAACCGAATATGATCGGTTCGCTTTCAGTCGGTCCGGTTTGACTCGGTTTTCCGGTTTAGCTCGGTTTCTTGGTTTTGTGCTCACCCCTAGTGCCTTAAATTAATCCTTGAGAAACATGTCCCTGTATGTGGAAACATGTGGTCGTATGTGGAAACTGAAAGGGGCATAATAACAGTCAAGATCGATATTTGATTATGAATTATTATTTTCCTTTTTCACGTGATCTTTGAAAATGAAAATCAATATATTGTTACTGTATCGAAAACGTTTCTTCATGAATAAACAGAATTTTTGGGTTTCGGCCTTTTGGACCTTGTAATTTTTTCTTAGAGAGGTGATAGCATTCTAGAGATTTTAGTACTAAAGTTTTTAGAATCAAATTCTAAAATGAATAAACTATACTATCTATTGTTTCTTCCACAATTTATTTCAAGATGCGACTTTTACAAACGTTAGATATATCATTTCGTATTTCACTTGTTTGAATGTTATATGAAATCATTTTGAATTTGTTAGAAAAATTATTTTGCTTAGTAGAATGGTAGTCCTTTTTTTAACTATAGTGGAATGGAAGTCAAGCAATGTGTTTCATTTATTATGTTCTGAAACGACAAGTTGAGGTTTTTTTTTTTCATTTTTTTTTTGTGCAAGACAAGTTGAGGTTGTTGGTTCTTTTTTCTTAGACCGGATGGCAAAGGTGTGAAAATTGAATCGGTGACCCCAAGTTCACGTGCCATCATCTTGTCCAAGCCATCTATTAACGTGCGAGTTGTAACATTCGAGGGAGAAATAGGTGAACCGGTCACCTAGTTTCACTTGAAATATTCGTGGAAATTTTTGGTCCAGGGTATTTAAGGAAACCCACTATGACTGATGTCGTAAAGCTTTATCGACGTCACAAAGAAACGCACGGGTTGCCGAGGATGATAGGAAGACTTGACTATACAGATTGGGAGTGGTTTGGTCGTCCGAATGGACACAAAGGGCAATATGTTAGACGTGATCCTGGTCCGAATCCGTTCATTTTGCTGGAAGTTGTTGCATCTCAAGACTTATAGATATGGCACGCTTTCTTTGGTGTTTCTGGGTCGAACAACGATATCAACGTTCTTGATCAATCCCTTTTATTTAACGATCTTAAACAAGGAATAGCACCGGAGATTTGGTTACTATCTTGTTGACGGGATATATCCGAAATTGGCAACACTCGTTAAGACGATTCCAGAAACCATCAGATAATGACCACAAGAGAATAGTGTATAAGAAAATGCATGAATCCCGCAAAAGATAGAATAATGAAAATGATGTATACATGCATCATTTTACATAATATGGTTCGAAAAGACAAAAAAAAAAGGCGATATCTCCCGAATGGTACCCGGAGGAAGGACATCAACCGAATGACCCCATACGATCCGATGAACAAATGCGAAAAATGATGAGGTACATCCGATCACATCAAGCGCATCAAAACCCTCGCGACGATTTGGTCGAACACTTGTCTCGTAATATGTAATTTCAGTTTTAAATGTTACAATTTTAATATTCGAAGTCTATGTAATGTTTTTAATTTATGAATACAAGTTTTCTATTTCGTATTTTTACGTTTTTATATTTTTACATTTACGTTTTTAATTTTGTAAGTATTAAAAAATATGAGTTAAGGTGACATTGTCCACAAATAAGTGAGTGGGTGTGAGGGGGAGAGAGATGAGAGAGAAAACAGAGGTGGCGCTGAGGTGTAAGGTGAATTGGTGTTTACCTTGGTCTCTAGTCTTAATGATCTTATGTGACAAATGGTAATTTTTCCACTAATATTTTAATAATAAATGTCAATTTATTATTACACAACTGTCAAACTAAACATTTATGTGTTTACATATTTATTACGGGAAGCAAACCCGCACGCAGTAGCGTACAATAACTCACCAAAACTATTTAAATTTATCAGTAAAAATGAATTTATCACTTTTTGACAATTTCAAACACTAGCGTAACAAAAATGAGAGGTTATCTTATTTTTCCTGAAAGCTGACACCACACGCGTACCGACACCACATTAGTAAAGGTTAAACTTTAAAATTCATTTTTGGTGTCAGCAAATTTATTTTACATCAGTATTGTAAAAACGGCTCCAGATTTATATTTTTCACATTTACGTGAAACCGAGGTACCACAATTTTACCTCAGCTAAACAGGACACGGGGTATACACAATACATTATCTAATTAAAATAAACTAATATACCCATCCCTTTCACCCACTCACCCACATGATACAGTATCATCCTATATCTATTTTCTCCTTTTCCCTGTTCTTCTTTTCTCCTTTTCGATCCCCACAACACACAATCAAGATCACCTATTTTGACTTATACATGGTGAAGAAACCCAGGATATCCCACCCTCTTCTTCCATCAACATCCACAGCCGATCTATAAGTGCTTTTTGCACTTCCCCATTGTTTTGTCGGATCTAAAATCCGATCCAAATGGGTTAAACTTCGCTGAATTCGATGCAAGGAGAAGGATATTAGCCAAGAATGGTGAAACCTCATCCTTGGATGATCAAAAGTAGGTCAATAAACTGCCATGAATCATTCCTTAAGAGCACCGATTCCAGGAGAAGTAACCACACCAAAACCTATCTCACCTCAATCACATACTTCAGTTGAAGGTTTCAAGGAGAAGAAAAGGGTGTGTGGCTTGCTTGGAATCGGATTGGACTCTTATCATTGTCTCCTGTAATCGATTCACTATCATCCTTTGTAAGGTTTAATCTCACTCTTGTTGTTTTATTCTTTGTACTCTCGAATTGTACATCATTTTGTTGTCGATATGAATATTTTTGTCAATATTATGTTGAATAAAATGTTGGTCTTGGTGTGGTTGAACCAAAACGTGAAACTGATAAAACATGAGACACAATTTAGAAACTGTTATTGGCTCAGGATTCATGTGGTGTTATCGATAATTAGGTTGTTATGCTTGTCCTCATTCATCTTGTTAAATCGAGCCTTGAACCGAATGTTATGTTAGAAACGTTTAGGCTAAGTCGAGTTGAGTCATTGTGGCTAGGATTGTGTTAAATGACTTAAATCAAAGTGCTTGAGTCAAGTTCACACTTGGGTTGTCTTGCGTTGTCCACATACATGTTCCTGTAAAAGAGTGTTCGAATGATGAGGTTGCGTTGAAAGTTTTGCTAGTCGAATGTTAGCTTAAAAGGGTGCACACAAGGTGTTTGTGTTTTGGGTTGAAAGAAAATGTGTGACACTCCAAATAGGAGTTGGGTCGAGTAGAATGAAGTACTCAAATCATTTCCTTTTTTCGGTTTTAGCTTACTCTAGTACTCGGCATTCGAGTTGAGTTATACTCGACTCAAGGGTGAACCGAACGCTCATGGTCCATTCATGCCGTGTAGTCATCGAAATTATTCAAGGTTATATTTTTTTTAGTTGTTTTCTTGAGTCATTAGCCTAAACAACCTCGAACTTGTGTGTAAAAAGAGGTTCCAGGTCGTATGTTACTATGTCGAGTCGAAGGACTTTGTGCCATGGACACAAACTCATCTCAAAACTTGATTAACCCACACTTCTTTTGCTCCTTGTTTGAGTCGACCAATTGGTCATAGCAACACCCTTTGGGTGCTCGGTTCGTAGGTCTTGCAAAGGCGTGACCGTTAAGACCAAGTCCATATAACTTATGTCCTTGTCAAGCTCGTGTCTCGAACCATTGACCCTCGCAAAAACTGCTCAAATTCGAGAGCCATATGAATTTTGGTTATGTTCTAAAACTTGTGTGTTGCTGGAAATTCATTCACAACAAGTGGACCAATTATCTCTTAAACTCTTGATGGGCTAGACACAAATCCCTCAGCCCAAAAACCTCTTATGTATATTAAAGAACACTTTGGGCCGAAGCCCATTCGGTATATAAAACAAAACAGGCCGCTGGCCTTTGTATATTGCGGCCCAAGATTTATGCACAATTAAAATCTGGTTATTATGGAACGTGGGCCACAGCCCACTCCGTCACACTCATAAATATTATTGTCGATAAATCGTTCCAAACACACGAGACGTGATCATTACCATTCAAGTAGTCATTAAAAATCATTTCAACTTCATATTAAAACAACTCGACGAATAATTGTTTCATTACATGTCATGAAAGTATAATAACTTGATATATATATATATATATATATATATATATATACTAGTTTTCGAAGCCCGCCTGATGGGCGGGCATGACTTATAAGCCCTAACGGGCTATGATTTTGATGAAGTTTATGGACATGTACTTGATGGTATTGTTCATTGATATATATATATATATATATATATATATATATATATATATATATATATATATATATATATATATATATATATATATATACTAGTTTTCGAAGCCCGCCCGATGGGCGGGCATGACTTATAAGCCCTAACGGGCTATGATTTAGATGAAGTTTATGGACATGTACTTGATGGTGTTGTTCATTGAATTTGTTATACTTGTGAAGAAAGGGACCGACAAACGATAGTGGCATTTGATTTAAGTTTCAAGAGTTTCAGTAAGATGTCACTTCCAGATTCTCTACTTTCAGTGAGATATCAAAATGTTCTTGGATTTTTGGCTGGAAAGCTATGCGCAATGTCATGCATGAGTGGTGAGTATGAAGTATGGGTGATGGGTGAGTATCGGGTGGCTGAATCAAGGTCGAACAATCACGTGTTTTCACAGTTTAGTGGCACAGATCCGTTTGGATTCACATCGAACAATGAGTTTCTTTTTGAAGCTTGTGGCAATCGTTTATAGTTTTGTATAATACAGTTGCATAGAAGGTTAACTTATCACACATTAAAGCAAAATATATAAGAAGTTGTATGAATATTTGACATTGTTTCAGAAGCTCTAATTGAAGGTGTCTCTTTGATAGTAGCTCTTTACATATTCGAAACTCGAAATAGGTGGGCAACATTAAGCATCCATCAACTATTGTGATCGAGCACAGGGCCCTCAAAATCTTTACATAATGAATGCACCAAAGATAAGTGTCATTCAATAAAACACACAAATGACACTTTAAAAATATAATAATGCAGTATTGATTGTAACTGTAAAAAATCAGAAGATATAACTATTTGAACATAAATGATAGTGCCATGAAAATATTGATTGTATATGAGATATAACGAAAACATATCAAAGTATTTTCAACAAAAGGTGTGTGAAGCATATTTATTTGAATAATAGTAAAAATGATTTCGAATATTGGGTGTCAAATATAATCTTCTGACCATATTTAAAATGTTTCCTATTTCTAAACTTCTTATTTTACATGATTGCAACAAAACTCAACACAAATTCACTTGCTGCTGCCTACTGAGTGGTTTGAAACTGGCACCTCAGCAAAAATAGATGAAAATCGGCCTATTTGAACCATAATATATAAACAACCATGCACCTTAAGAGCACCGGAAACACGATTAAAATTGGTGGTTCTAAGAAGACCAACATCAAGAAGAGCACGGAATGGGCTTCTGCTATCTGCAAGCTCAACAGAGTAGTCTTCACTGGCACAAATATAATATCTCAATTAACATAAATCCACGTAATTTTGAGATTCAAGAAAGTGATAAACGATTTGCATACCTCAACATTGCGTAGCAACTCTTGTTCCATCTCAAGCATTTTCGAAACACGGCGAGCCAATAGAAGTCCAGTACAATAGGCTGCAAGCATATGCATTTGCAAGAACCATATCCTCTGCAATTCTTGCAGATACGACATGTGCAATACCTCAGCAATTCTTGCAGATACGACATGTGCAATAACTCCGTCTGTGTGCCCCATAAGTGTTGCCAACTACATTTGCATAGAAAAAACCTCACATTAATAAGTAATCATACACACTCTATCCAACTACAAACGGCCAAACTTTATGTAGATAACATGTCTTCTAGTTGTGACATGCACCAAAGCCGTGCTGCCATCTTGACTTGCAACATCTGTATCCACAGCTGCAGCAGTTTCACCCTTTTGAGTCCCAGAAACGTCCTTCTTTTTCCTATTATTAACAGAAGGTTTAGCTTGAGGGGCGGCATCTGATCACATAAGATGCATAATAAACATAAGTTATCGGGCACTTGAATGCAGGAATATAATATGCAGATTAAAACCCTCTATTCATTAATTTCACAATGAATAAGTATGCGCTCAGACTCCACTTTTAATTTTGGAAATTCAGAATCAAGGAATTATCTCTTTATATCAAAACTGTTTCTATTGGAAATGCACCAGTTAAATTCTGAATCCACAACTAACGGAAGACATTAAACACATAAACCGAAACAATGTTACTATAATTGAAACAAATATAAAAACCCTGCATAAAAATAAACTGAGTGCTAACAAAATAAGAACTTGGTGAGATGTGTCGATGTGAATATGCTGGTCATTAGACTTGGATATTCAAACCAGATATAGATTAGCTTGAAATTCACATTCATCAAGCCTATAACATAACACTCAAGGTTCATCAACCAAAAGGTAAAAGTAAAACACGCAGAAAATAAGAAATAAGGGGCACGTTAAGGCATAAGATATATCTACAGTACTACTGTCTGATGAAGGCTGAGAATTTTAGATGTCACATAAAATTGCAACATTTGCTATCATAGTAACTTTTCAAACATCTTTTACCTATTTGGTCATTCTCGTCATGACAAGAGAATGAATATATTGATTTGCAGCCACAATTTTACCCTAGGTTTGTTATCGATGAAAGGTATTTGTTGTGTCAAAAATTGCCGTATGTATGCTTATACACCACAAATATCATATCTTTTCGTTCAAGCATTGATCAACTTTTGTGTTATGTCTAGATTTAGAAACTATAAACGAAGTTAAAAACTCTGATGCAAGTATTATAGTATAAATTAACCCACTGAAAAACAAAGAATACAGAACCTCTGTGGCTCACTTATAACCGTTGATCATCTACTCTACCACTGTTCAAAAGAGATCAATAGTACAATGATAGTTACAGGGTGTTTGGATGTGCGTTCTCCAGAGAGATTATTGTGACTTGAAGAATTAGATAATCAATTTGATTAAACTTGAGGAAAATTTTCTTATAAATGAGTTGATTTGGCCATTTCTAACACTCATTTGGGCTATGTTTATCCTAAACGCATCAAAATAAAAACGTTGCTACTAAAATACCGTGTATAATATATGGACCCATCTGGTCAATCACTTATGTGCAAAAGCTGAAGCACCATTGTCATCATACGGGTCGTCGCCCCCTATCTAAAAAGTAATTTCATCCTCGCTTACCTGTGTATGCATTGAAAATATATGTATTAGTCTCAAAAAAAAAAAAAAAAAAAAAAAAAAAAAAAAAAAAAAAAAAAAAAAAAAAAAAAAAACTCAATCTCTAAGTTCACTTTTTATGCTATCAAAACCGACAGTATACCTTATTGACATCGGCCTGATCACATATACTCATTATGCCTTCACAAGTAGCATCAGCTGATTGCCATATTCACTGATTTCAGCTTTCACTTTTTTGATCTGCAGATCAATATAATTTGTATTAGTATCATTTCAGCCAAATGCTCGATAAACAAATAAAGCCACCAGAAACCAAGGAAAACATGGTCAGACCTGTTCCTTAACCTCTCTTTCGTGTGGATTTCCATGAGTCATTATATTTCTTTAAACTTAGCCAAAATAAAGTTAAATTTCAGTATGCATGAGAAAAGCAAATTATTTATGTGGCAATGAAATATATTTCTACAGCAGTTCAGGCAAAAAACAGTCCTTATTTAGTTTTCAGAAGATGTTAGGTTCCCCCACTTGGGTCTTACACACCCTAAGTCTTCTCTAGTATAGACTCTGCAACCCAATCCATGACCTGAGTTGCTGCATACCCCAAACTAAACAACCACAATCAAATTTTGAGCTTGATTTGGCTCATTTCTAGTCTAAGCCTCTACGATTGAATTTTTTTCAAAAGTTTCATAGTTCTGCTGCTTTATATATTGAGATTATTTTGATAATTAGGTTTATAATACTACGACTATTTGAACATGTATACCTTATTGATATTGGCCTGATCCCATATACTCATTATGCCTTCACAAGTAGCTTCAGCTGATCGCCATATTCACTGATTTCAGCTTTCACTTTTTCGATCTGCAGATCAATATAATTTGTATTAGTATCATTTCAGCCAAATGCTCGATAAACAAATAAAGCCACCAGAAACCAAGGAAAACATGGTCAGACCTGTTCCTTAACCTCTCTTTCGTGTGGATTTCCATGAGTCATTATATTTCTTTAAACTTAGCCAAAATAAAGTTAAATTTTAGTATGCATGAGAAAAGCAAATTCTTTATGTGGCAATGAAATATATTTCTACAGCAGTTCAGGCCAAAAACAGTCCTTATTTAGTTTTCAAAAGATGTTAGGTGCCCCCACTTGGGTCTTACACACCCCAAGTCTTCTCTAGTATAGACTCTGCAACCCAATCCATGACCTGAGTTGCTACATACCCCAAACCAAACAACCACAATCAAATTTTAAGCTTGATTTGGCTCATTTATAGTCTAAGCCTCTAGGATTGAATTTTTTTCAAAAGTTTCATAGTTCTGTTGCTTTATATATTGAGATTATTTTGATAATTAGGTTTATAATACTACGACTATTTGTACATGGATTAGTACCTGTTTGTTATATCATGATTATTTGATATGTATGAGCGTCATTGTCTTAATATACATATGGAGCACATAAAATTAGATAATATGATGAACCGTACCTTTATCTGTTCAAACGGGCTCATCATCATCTACAAAAAAGAAAATTTAGTTATTGAAGGAAGCTTAAAGAACCTGGTTGTGAAACCACATGCAAGGTACTAAAACATTTAAGGAAGCAGACCTTCATGTGGTCAAAGTGGTTGATTACCTCCTGCAAAAATGAGATAATATAAATATATGTCTAGATTAAAAAAAACTAAGCAGCATATAAATAGCAGTTAAGAAACTACCTTTGACTCTCCACTGGTTCCGTTTGCAAGAGCTTCAAGGACTCTAATCCTTGACTGGTATTTTTCCTCACGAGTTTTGAAAAGATTGTTTTGCTGCATTCAGAAGCAAATACAATTGTCAAAGAGAAAGAGTCAATGGAAATACTTGTTATAAATCTTACAGTTCGTGGATGTTCAGCTTGAGTAGAAATACGCCGTTCAATCTCCTGCACCACTTTCCTCATGCCACGAACAAAAACCTTCCCTAGAAGCGGAAGCTGTAACATTTCCACAAATAGCTTCTACTTCCCTCACAAGACGCAAGTGGCTTCGGTTAGCTGTGGATTTGAAGGCCATGTGTTCTAGAAGGTGTGTAGCCCCAAATGACGCTGGTGTTTCATATATCGAACCAGAATTCACATACAAACAAATGGAAGCTGCAGGGTTCTGTTAAAAATACAAACAATTATGAATTTACATTATCTAAAGAAACTTTAGTATTTATTTAAAACGCAAAGGCTAATCTGTATTAACGGTAACCAAGTTTCACCATTGGTCCACATAGGTCACTCAGAAAATATTCAAGAGGTCGTATCACTCAATTTTCACCTATTGCTTCAGTGTCGTGAATACCTCTTTTATTATTAAAATTGACCTGAAACTTATATCAATGGTTACATATATTAACTGAATGTAGCAATCGCCCCATGATCTCTCACCAGGCGGTTAAGGAAATCTTGCATATTAGCAATTCTCAAATAGTTAGCTAAGGTGTCTTTATAGTCTGATGTTACAAATTCTTTTGTGTATGGTCTGATAACATGAAACTCATAATCTATCAACATAGCTACAATGACATGTTGATACATCCATTAAGTTAATAACATTTTTTAATAAAACTAATATACGATCATTGTCACAAACTATGACACATATAATCTGCAGCCTGATCATTTGTTAGGTACAATCTTTATTACTGGATTACAACCTCTTTTGGCTTCATAATAAAAAAACATTCTTGCACAAAAGTGTATAGAAATTTTATTTGTCAACCAAAACACCCCTAACAGCAATCCAAGCACCCGTTAAAACTGACCTTATTCACCACTTTACTGCTTGTTTCACAGCAGCCCCGAACACCCAATTAAAACACCCAAAACCCCATAATACACAATGTTAAATTACCTTCAATAGTATCATCAATTTCGACCCACGTATCTCATTATGCCACTTCAATAGAAAACTATTTTTTCTAGCCATTTTATCACCAAGAATACACATTAAAAACAACCATTCTTTTAAAAAAGAATGTAAAAGATTTACCTTCATAAGTGAGCTTAATTGGAGGCATACCCTGCAACGATCAAAGTATTTGGGCATTTGGGTTATGATCAAGTTACTGAAATTAGTTAGGCCATAGGCATATCAAGATGCAATTTAAAAAATTTCACGGGTAAAATAAAGGTTATAAGCTATACCTTCTGTTGATGCTTTAAGAGAAAAGCAGTAGGGTATTTTGATTGCACCATTGCAGGGCCTTTTAGTGAGAAAATCGGTGCAGTAATGGAACCCAGCGAGATTACCTAAAAAAATATCCCAAATGCAATACTAAACTTAGAGATGGTTGCTTTGATTACAGCAAAAGAATTATAAAAATAGTTGGATCGGGTATAGATGGCAAGACAGGCAACAATCGAGTAAAATTTTAGAGAGGGATTAAATTGGAATCGCAAGAAATGGTTAATCTATAACTGTTAACTGATGAAACTACCTGTGTCTCAAAGGTGTGTATGTCTAATACAGGCAGACGAAAACTATGGCATCCTTTGAGGTTGTTGATGAGGGCACCTTCCGCCATTGTTACTACCACCCAAAACTGCATTCAGTGTTTGCAGCCTTCGCTGCTGATTCACAAACAACAATAACTCAATAGTTATATATTACGAAGCTTCATTCTTAGTATTCTCATGCATGCATATAAACCGAAAAGTGTTTTTTTACATCATACCTTGCACTTGTGGGAATTAATGTTAATAAAAATCTTACTCAAGGCTTGGAAGTGTGAACCTGCATTCAGTGTTGCAACATATAAACCGAAAAGTGTTTTTTTACATCATACCTTGCACTTGTGGGAGTTAATGATAATAAAAATCTTACTCAAAAAACAAAAATCAATTAGCAGTACAAACATAAACGCAGCAGTACAAATGATCTTTAACTCTCAACTGACAGTACTAAAAACAGCCGAACAGTACTAATTCATTAGGAACAGCAGTATGAATCTGGGGTTTGCACACAATCCTAACTAAACAGCTGCAACATCATAGCCTATTGGTGCTTGTTACATCAAACTGCTTATATTCTTAAATAAGCCAGAACCATTTTTTTAAGTCAATATAAATTAAAAAAAAAAAAAAAAAAAAAAAACCCCTAAATCACACATAAAAATAATCAACTAACAATTAAATTCAAGAAATCAACAACATACGCAAATCAATCACATAAACCGATTATAAAGTTCAAACCTTTATTAAACAAAACCAACAAATCCATGAAGTAGATAAAAACCCATACTGAAAATCATTATTCATGGTTTAATTCAACATACCTGTTCTAAATTAAAGATTCAACTTGATCATAAAACCCAAAATTTCATTCAAATACCCTATATCAGTTTTTTTGTCAATCATTAAATACTGAACCTTATTTATCGACATGGTACCCAAAATAATATCAGATGTAGCTGAGAAATTTGAAAATCAAGATTACCCTTGATCATCATTTATCTGCCAAACAAAATCCAATACAACCTACAGCAAGTAAGAATGTAAGTCATACATGTGCATATCACCAATGAACAACAGATATTAAATTGAAAACATACGTGAGTGAGTTTAGTAGATCCTAACAGATTCGAGAACAACAGATATTAAAGCGAAAACATATTAAATTGAAAACATACGTGAACAACATATATTAAATTGAAAACCGAATACCATAACATATTATTGTGTTTCCTGTCCTGTAAATTAAAAGATGAAAATCAATTAGTAAAAACAAATTAGGGTTTTGAGACAAAATTGGGAAAATTTGGTGAACGAATGACATCAGGGTTTTTGAGAAAAAAATAAGAAGGATATAATGTATTAATCACGTAATAATGTTTTTATTGTTGAAATAATAGTTTATGTGGCTTTTATCAATTTTGACTTGGAAAGAAAATAACAAAAAGTTTCATTGTTCTGGTGGATGAGATATTTGTTTGTGTTAGTAGAGATCCCATGTTCGAACCTTGTTAGTTACATTTTTAGATCCGAATTTTTAATTTTAATACATAGAATATGGAAATAAATTATAAGAAGTAGCATAATTTATGATTATGTGGCATTTTAATGATTATGTGGCATTGAGGTGGCATAGAGGTGGCATTTATGTGGCATTATCTACGTGTAACGCCTCCTGTTATATATAATGTAGATATATATATATATATATATATATATATATATATATATATATATATATATATATATATATATATATATATATATATATATATATATATATATCATACGGGGTAGTTTAAAAACCCGACATGAGGTTTATAACAAACACTTGATTTACAAATCTTTTTTGATCACATAGCTTTTCATATTTAACGACATATGTACAACCCACTTGAAACACTAAAATGGGAAATATAAACAAATTTATTGTTTTCATGGCATATTACTCGGGATTGTTTTACCAAAACTTATATAAATCGTTAGATTGTGAAATGATTATTTTTCAAACACAAATTGCAATTTTGTTAAAACAATGATTTCTTGTCGACACAAATTATTAACACATCATGAAATAATGTAGACAATGATGCGAACATTTTCAAACTTAACATTTCTTTACAAAAACCATATATATATACACACCATCGTACGCACATTTACTCATGTAAAACAAATACACTCACTTAACAACAACGTTTCCGTATGTCGTCAATTCTTGACATGCTATAGCAATTGTCTTCCGTACGTAGCTTTCCGATTTCTGTCAATCCGAAGGCTTACTCGTTTTAGTCTTTTGTACGCTTGTACACTCCAATGAGCCAATATCTACAAATGTTAAAAACATTATTCCAACTTAAATGCTGCCACACCAGCAACAACAACATAAACTCTTTAAAACATCTGGAATTCTTGAATCTGAACTGTGAACTAAAATAAACCTTATCTAATCTAGGTCGCGTGTCGGTGCTGAACTCTGTCTGAACTATTTTGTGATCTGACTGCTATTTATCAAGGTGAGTTTATAGCCACACACTATTTGAACTTGTTTTACTACTAGGGTGAGAAACATGCATAAACTATTTTATGGACCAAACTATTGTCTATGCTATTACCGTGGTTTAGCTTAAGCCCCGTTATGTACCTTTATGCCTAACTCATGAACCGTCAATTCCTGCTGGAAAGCGCGAATGTTATAAATAGATCTATTGGGAGTAACGTCCCCGTTCGGGTTGACCGGATAGGCAAACGAACGTATACCATGTCGAAATTACAAGTGTTTGGGATACACACTTGCCGGGCCACTAATATTTAACATGCTTCCATAGCATGCACACAAGTTATAGCTTCGGTTGCATGAACTTAGTGCTAACGTAATAGACTGTATTTTTATATGACATTGCATGGGTTGTAATGTTCATATGCTAAACTCATAGTCCAACTACTGATTTACTGCTTAATGATAAACTTATGAACTCACCAGCTTTTTTCTGACTTTTTAAGCATGTTTTTCTTAGGTGCTTAAGCTGACTAATATGACAAGGTGCTAGCAGGGCAAGGGTAATAAACTACTATCTGATTGCTGTGGCTTTTTAATTATGACTTGTTTTTGTCTCGGACAACTAAATTTGTGGGCCTCTTTTTATTAACTCAAACGATGTTGTAAACAATATTTTCATAATTTAATTAAAACGGAGTATGTATTCCATTGTTTGTTACCTTGTGTTGTGATTATCAATTTAGTGGCACCCCATGACCCGAATGCTTCCGCAAAGCCAGATTTTGGGGGTGTTATAGATTGGAATCAGAGCCTAGGTTATAGAGAACTAGGTACATATAAATCCTAAACTATAACCACTTTTTACAAAAACAAGTCCCTATGACCCCCACTTGCCTGCCTGCCTTGCTCACTATTTATTTGATGATTACTTGTCTTAGCTGCTTATTAATATCTGTTGATTTTTTGCTCAGCTACATGTATTATACGTATAATTATACATACGTAACAGATACTATTTACTATGAGTATTTTCGATATACTTACACATATATATCATTTTGTCACAGACTATGTCTTCATATATGCAGGTGTTACATGCTTTTAATGCACCAGACCCTGATCACACTGAGCCTGTACTTACCTCAACATTACCTACACCCACTACAAATTAGACTCCTATCCAGCTTATCCCTACTACTACTGATACTACCACTCCATATATCGACACTTATCCTGTTCGCCGTACTACCCGCATGAGAGTCCCAGGATATCGAATGCGGTACTCAGATTTACCATCCTTACCCCGAAGGAGGACCCGAGCTGTCTATATGGTTACCTCTACTACCCTAGTATCTCTTTCACCCGCATCATCCCCTGATCAGTCACCACCACACCAGAGGATCAGGAGAGCCGATGACTCTTACTCGACCGTGGTGCCAGAGAGGATATAGGAGCAGACCGAGCAGGTGGTTGCTGGACAGGCACTAGCTGAGAGTATTCTTGCTGAGAGTACAGGGATTGATGCTTTTTTGGATTCAGGTATGGAGCAGAGGGCAGCTGTACCCCGGATTAGCATAATACTGGAGGATGTGCCTAGTGTTTATGAGACTGGAGAGGGCTCGAGGAGAGTTCAGGATGAGACAGGTGAAGGCGCAGAGCTACCTCATGAGATCAATTCAGATCATGTGCTTTCTTTACATTCTTTTGTGCCCCTAGATTCCCCAGCTACCACAGAGACCGATGTTATCTCACAGATTCAGACCCAGCTAGATCTACAGACTGACATACTAGGCCTCCACTATGATCTATTTGATGAGTTATATCCAGCACGTTTTAAACATTACGATGATGAATTCATCAGACTCTATGCTAGGACGCACTCTAACAGTCGAGATATCCTTGACTTGGGTGACAGTTCAGGTAGACTCGAGCAGACATATGTCATAGCCCGAGAGGCAGCCTAGATGATGCATGGGAGGATGCTAATCCTCGAGGCCCAGGTTGCAGAATTGTTGGGGGCTAATCAAGCTTACCGCAGAGAGAACCTAGCATTGAGGACCCATCTTGTCAAGATTGAGGCTCAGCTTGGAGAATTTGCTTTCAGATTCCGACACCTGGACAGGACCAGAGACCAGTCTTAGTTTCCCTTAGCAGTTTTGATGTGTCCCTACTAAACTGAGTAGCCGTCAGTTAGTGGCAGTTGTAGTTTTCTTTATCTGTATTCCAAACTTGTGATATTTCTCTATGTATTCGAGCTTGTAACTTTTGTGAACCCGTATTGATCTAAATCTATGACAAGCTTGATTAATTATTCCATTGTACCAACTTTTTTATGATTGATCTTACTCATATACCCTACCTATGATTATACACTTGTGCGATAATAAACTCTCGAAATCTCAATTATCTCTATCTTTCTGATACAGCAAAATGCCTCCAAAAAGAACAACCAGAACCGCTCGTGCACAACCAACCAATCCAGGCCCAGCTAGGGAAACTGCAGCAGCTCCACCTGTAAATCGAGCCATGCTCGATCAACTGGTAGAAGAAAGGGTGGCAGCAGCACTAGCTGCAGCTAACAACTCGACAACTGATGGTGGGAATTCGAGACCCACAAACAACAACGCTCGATGCTGTACTTATCAAGACTTCAGGAAGATAATGACTGGAGGTTTTGGTGGTACTGAAGGAGTAGTTGTTCTGGTTCGATGGATTGAAAACTTGGAGACGGTATTCCGAATTAGTGGTTGTTCGGAAGAGGACAAGGTTAAGTACGCATCGTTTACTTTTCAGGATGCAGCTCTAACCTGGTGGAACAATTACTCGAAATCAGCTGGTTACGACACTGCATATGCAATGTCGTGGGAAAGTTTCAAGTAGATGGTTCTTAAGAAATATTGCCCTCGTAATGAGGTGAAGAAGTTGGAAGTTGAATTCTAGAATCTCAAGGTACAAGGTACCAATATGGCTGTGTACAATCAGCGTTTTCAGGAGCTCGCTTTGTTGTGTTCTGATATGGTCCAAACTGAGACCCGCCTACAAGAGAGATACGTTGGCGGATTACCCCATCTATTAAGGGTAATGTTACAACTTACAAGGCCGCTGACCTCCATGAAACCATGGAAGTGGCCAATAAGTTGATGGATCAGGTGATCGAGGACTCAGCTGAAACGGTTGCGACCAACAAGCGTAAGTGGGATGACCATTCCCGCAACAACAACAACCATCACCCAAACAAGAAGCAAGATGTTGCTAAGGTCTACGCTGCTAGACCAACCGAGAAGAAAGGATATGCAGCTGGACCAACCGAGAGAAAGGGTTATGCCGGGAAGCACCCGTTGTGCAACCGCTGTAAACTACACCACAGCGGGCCGTGCACAGTGAAATGCCGCAACTGTCAAAAGGTTGGGCATATGGCCAGAGACTGTAGGTCAAGAACTCTTGCCACTGCACAGGCAGCACCAGAGCAGAACCCGAAGGCCAATGTAACTTGTTTTGGGTGCGGGAAGAAAAGGCACTACAAGAATGAGTACCGTGAGCCAAAGAATCAAGTTGATGAAGGAAACCAAATAGCTGCTGGTCAACACGGAAATTATGGTAATGATGGAGGAGCCCGTGGAAGGGTCTACACAGTGTGCAAAGCGGAAACACAAGATGACCCGAATGTCGTGACGGGTACGTTCCTTTTAAATAACCGCTACGCATCCATATTGTTTGATACGGGGGCAGATAGGAGTTTTGTTTCAACTGCATTTAGTACACTACTTGATATCTTAGATAACGTATACAATGTGGAACTAGCTAACGGGAACGTAGAAAGAGTAGAAACTATCGTAAGAGGTTGTACTCTAAATCTGTTAAACCACCCATTCAACATCGATCTTATGCCGATAGAATTGGGTAGTTTTGACATCATTATGGCATGGACTGGTTGTCGAAATATCATGCCACCATTCTCTGTGACGGAAAATTGTCCGACTGCCCTATGGGAACGAGATTCTAAACGTTGAAGGTGACAAAAGAGGTTGAAGAAACGCCTCGATACTAAACATTATCTCTTGCACGAAGGCACAGAAATGCCTTGAGAAAGGATGCCTTATCTTCCTAGCACAAGTCTCTGAATGGGAAGAAAAGGAGCAGGAGGAAAAACGTTTGGAGGACGTTCCAATCGTAAGAGATTTTCCAGAAGTTTTTCCCGAAGACTTACCTGGACTCCCGCCAAACCGACAAGTCAAATTTTGAATCGAATTAATACCTGGTGCCACACCCGTGGCACGGGCACCTTATCGGTTAGCTCCGACAGAACTGCAAGAACTGTCAAACCAATTATTGGAACTCTCGGAGAAAGGATTCATCAGACCGAGTTCTTCTCCTTGGGGAGCTCCAGTCCTCTTTGTCAAGAAGAAAGATGGATCTTTTAGGATGTGCATCGATTACCGCGAATTAAACAAAATAACCATCAAGAACCGTTATCCACTTTCGAGAATCGACGATCTGTTCGATCAACTCCAGGGTTTATGTGTTTACTCCAAAATCGATCTGAGATCCGGATACCACCAACTTAGGGTTCGGGAAGAGGATATCCTGAAAACGGCTTTCAGGACTCGCTACGGTCACTACGAGTTCCAGGTTATGCCATTCGGTCTAACCAACGCACTAGCGGTATTCATGGATCTAATGAATAGGTTGTGCAAGCCGTATCTAGACAAATTTGTGATCGTCTTTATCGACGACATTCTAATATACTCCAAGAGCAAGAAGGAACATGAGGAACACCTCAAACTAATCTTAGAGCTATTAAAGAAACAAGAATTGTACGCAAAATTCTCGAAGTGCGAATTTTGGATTCCAACTGTTTAATTCCTCAGACACGTGATTGACAGTCAAGGCATACATGTAGATCCTGCCAAGATCGAGTCAATAAAGGATTGGGCGACACCTACAACACCCACCAAAATACGCCAATTCTTAGGACTTGCAGGGTACTACCGGAGGTTTATCGAGGGATTCTCAAAGATTGCTAAGCCCTTGACTAAGTTAACTCAAAGGAACGTAAGGTTCGAATGGGAAGATAAAGCGGAAGAAGCTTTTCAACTCCTTAAGGGTAAGTTGCGCAGCGCACCTATCTTAGCCCTACCTGAAGGCAGTGAGGACTTTGTGGTCTACTGTGACGCCTCACACAAAGGGCTAGGAGTTGTCTTGATGCAACGAGAGAAGGTGATAGCCTATGCCTCTCGACAACTGAAAAAGCAAGAGAAAAACTATACTACACACGATTTGGAATTGGGATCAGTAGTGTTTGCACTCAGGATCTGGAGACATTACCTTTACGGTGCTAAATGTATAGTTTACACTGACCACAAAAGTCTGCAACATATTCTTGACCATCCCGGAAAAGCAAATGTAGTAGCAGATGCTCTTAGCCGAAAAGAACGACCAAAACCCCCTAGAGTACGATCGTTGGGTATGACGATAGTCTCACCACTCCCAGCAAAGATCCTTGAGGTTCAGGCCGAGGCTCTCAGGGAAGAAAACAGACCTAACGAGAAAATTCATGGGATGCCTGAAAACGAAAACGGATTCGTAAAGAGAGCTGAAGGAACGTTATGTTTCAAAGACAGAAGTTGGGTCCCACTCTGTGGAGGGATACGTGATCTTATCATGCACGAGTCCCAGAAGTCTAAATACTTCATCCACCCGGGAGCCGACAAAATGTATCTTGATCTGAAGAAACTCTACTGGTGGCCCAACATGAAAGCTGACATTGCAACATATGTCAGTCAGTGTTTAACATGCTCAAATGTCAAAGCTGAACATCAGCGACCATCCGGTTTGCTCGTACAACCCAAAATTCCTGAATGGAAATGGGAACACATAACAATGGATTTTATTACTAAACTGCCAAGGACATCTAGCGGTTACGAACCATTTGGGTAATCATTGATCGTCTTACCAAATCCGCCCACTTCCTACCGATCAAAGAAAACGATAGCATAGATAAACTTGCACGGTTATACGTGAAAGAAATAGTTGCACGACATGGAGTCCCAATTTCTAACATCTCCGACAGAGACAGTCGCTTCACGTCAAACTTCTGGAGATCATTGCAAGATGCATTGAGTACTGATCTCAATATGAGCACCGCATATCATCCTCAAACGGATGGTCAAAGCAAAAGAACCATCCAAACCCTAGAGGACATGCTACGAGCGTGTGTGATAGACTTTGGAAATGGCTGGGATAGGCATCTACCGTTAGCCGAGTTTTCCTACAATAATATCTATCACACAAGCATCAAAGCTGCACCTTATGAGGCACTTTATGTTCGAAAGTGCATATCAACTATATGCTGGGCTGAAGTCAGAGAAAGCCAACTCACTGGTCCTGAACTAGTACAGGAGACCACATAAAAGATTGTGTAAATCAAGAGCCGAATGCAAGCGGCTCGAGACCGTCAGAAAAGCTATGCAGACAAGTGACGAAAACCACTTGAGTTTCAAGTTGGTGTCCGCGTCATGTTAAAGGTCTCGCCATGGAAAGGCGTGATTCATTTTGGAAAACGTGGGAAATTAAATCCCTGCTACATTGGACCTTTCAAAATCATCACCAGAATCGGGCTGGTAGCTTACCGACTCGAGCTACCGTCAGAACTCAGCTCTGTACACAACGTGTTTCATGTGAGCAATCTAAAGAAGTGTCTCTCAAACGAAACGCTTGCCATTCCTCTGGAGGAAATCCAGGTGGACGAGAGACTAAATTTCATCGAAGAACCTATCGAAATAATGGATCGGGAAATCAAACGGCTTAAGCAAAGCTGTATTCCTATTGTTAAAGTTCACTGGAACTCTCAAAGAGGTCCCGAATACACGTGGGAACGCGAGGATGAGATCAAGCACAAATACCCACAACTTTTCTCAAATTCATCGGGTAACTCTAAGTGAAAACCGATGACGGTTTTCCTTCTAAGGCGGGGAGGATGTGACAAATGATAATTTTCCCACTAATATTTTAATAATAAATTTCAATTTATTATTACACAACTGTCAAACTAAACATTTATGTGCTTAAATATTTATTACGGGAAGCAAACCCGCACGCAGTAGCGTACAATAACTCACCAAAACTATTTAAATTTATCAGTAAAAGTGAATTTATCAGTTTCTGACAATTTCAGACACTAACGTAACAAAAATGAGAGGTTATCTTGTTTTTTCTGAAAACCGACACCACATTAGTAAAGGTTAAACTTTAAAATTCATTTTTGGAGTCAGCAAATTTATTTTACATAAGTATTGTAAAAACGGCTCCAGATTTATATTTTTCACATTTACGTGAAACCGAGGTACCACAATTTTACCTCAGCTAAACAGGACACGGGGTATACACAATACATTATCTAATTAAAATAAACTAATATACCTATCCCTTTCACCCACTCACCCACGTGGTACAGTATCATCCTATATCTATTTTCTCCTTTTCCCTGTTCTTTTTTTCTCCTTTTCGATCCCTACAACACACAATCAAGATCACCTCTTTTGAATTATACATGGTGACGAAACCCAGGATATCCCACCCTCTTCTTCCATCACCATCCATAGCCGATCTATAAGTGCTTTTTTCACTTTCCCATTGTTTTGTCGGATCTAAAATCCGATCCAAATGGGTCAAACTTCGTTGAATTCGATGCAAGGAGAAGTATATTAGCCAAGAATAGTGAAACCTCATCCTTGGATGATCAAAAGTAGGTCAATAAACTGCCATGAATCATTCCTTAAGAGCACCGATTCCAGGAGAAGCAACCACACCAAAACCTATCTCACCTCAATCACATATTTCAGTCGAAGGTTTCAAGGAGAAGAAAAGGGTGTGTGACTTGCTTGGAATCGGATTGGAATCTTATCATTGTCTCCTGTAATCGATTCACTATCATCCTTTGTAAGGTTTAATCTCACTCTTGTTGTTTTATTCTTTGTACTCTCGAATTGTACATCATTTTGTTGTCGATATGAATATTTTTGTCAATATTATGTTGAATAAAATGTTGGTCTTGGTGTGGTTGAACCAAAACGTGAAACTGATAAAACATGAGACACAATTTAGAAACTGTTATTGGCTCAGGATTCATGTGGTGTTGTCGATAATTAGGTTGTTATACTTGTCCTCATTCATCTTATTAAATCGAGCCTTGAACCGAATGTTATGTTAGAAACGTTTAGGCTAAGTCGAGTTGAGTCATTGTGGCTAGGATTGTGTTAAATTAAAGTGCTTGAGTCAAGTTCACACTTGGGTTGTCTTGCATTGTCCACATACATGTTCCTGTAAAAGAGTGTTCGAATGATGGGGTTGCGTTGAAAGTGTTGCTAGTCGAATGTTAGCTTAAAAGGGTGCACACAAGGTGTTTGTGTTTTGGGTTGAAAGAAAATGTGTGACACTCCAAATAGGAGTTGGATCGAGTAGAATGAAGTACTCAAATCATTGCCTTTTTGCCGTTTAAGCTTACTCTAGTACTCGGCATTCGAGTTAAGTTGTACTCGACTCAAGGGTGAACCGAACGCTCATGGTCCATTCATGCCGTGCAGTCATCGAAATTATTCAAGGTTATATTTTTTTTAGTTGTTTTCTTGATTCATTAGCCTAAACAACCTCGAACTTGTGTGTAAAAAGAGGTTCCAGGTCGTATGTTACTATGTCGAGTCGAAGGACTTTGTGCTATGGTCACAAACTCATCTCAAAACTTGATTAACCCACACTTCTTTTGCTCCTTGTTTGAGTCGACCAATTGGTCATAGCAACACCCTTTGGGTGCTCGGTTCGTAGGTCTTGCAAAGGCGTGACCGTTAAGACCAAGTCCATATAACTTATGTCCTTGTCAAGCTCGTGTCTCGAACCATTGACCCTCGCAAAAACTGCTCAAATTCGAGAGCCATATGAATTTTGGTTATGTTCTAAAACTTGTGTGTTGCTGGAAAATCATTCACAACAAGTGGACCAATTATCCCTTAAACTCTTGATGGGCTAGACACAAATCCCTCATCCCAAAAACCTCTTATGTATATTAAAGAACACTTTGGGCCGAAGCCCATTCGGTATATAAAACAAAACAGGCCGCTGGCCTTTGTATATTGCGGCCCAAGATTTATGCACTATCAAAATCTGGTTATTATGGAACGTGGGCCACAGCCCACTCCGTCACACTCATAAATATTATTGTCGATAAATCGTTCCAAACACACGAGACGTGATCATTACCATTCAAGTAGTCATTAAAAATCATTTCAACTTCATATTAAAACAACTCGACGAATAATTGTTTCATTACATGTCATGAAAGTATAATAACTTGATATATATATATATATATATATATATATATATATATATATATATATATATATATATATATATATGTATATGTCATACCGGGTAATTTCAAAACCCGACGTGAGTTTTATAACAAACACTTGATTTACAAATCATTTTTGAACACATAGCTTTTCATATTTAACGACATATATATAACCCACTTGAAACACTAAAATGAGAAATATAAACAAATTTATTGTTTTCATGGCATATTACTTGGGATTGTTTTATCAAAACTTATATAAATCGTTAGATTGTGAAACGATTATTTTTCAAACACAAATTGCAATTTTGTTAAAACAATGATTTCTTGTCGACACGAATTATTAACACATCATGAAATAATGTAGACAATGATGAGAACATTTTCAAACTTAACATTTCTTTAAAAAAACCATATATATATATACACCATCGTACGCACATTTACTCATGTAATACAAATACACTCATTTAACAACAACGTTTCCGTATGTCGTCAATGCTTGACATGCTATAGCAATTGTCTTCCTTACGTAGCTTTCCGATTTCTGTCAATCCGAAGGCTTACTCGTTTTAGTCTTTTGTACGCTTGTACACTCTAATGAGCCAATATCTACAAATGTTAAAAACATTATTCCAACTTAAATGCTTCCACACCAGCAACAACAACATAAACTCTTTAAAACATCTGGAATTCTTGAATTTGAACTGTGAACTAAAATAAACCTTACTAATATAGGTCGCGTGTCGGTGCTGAACTCTGTCTGAACTATTTTGTGATCTGACTGCTATTTATCAAGGTGAGTTTATAGCCCTACACTATTTAAACTTGTTTTACTACTGGGGTGAGATATATGCACAAACTATTTTATGGACCAAACTATTGTCTATGCTATTACGTGGTTTAGCCTAAGCCCTGTTATGTCCTTTTATGGCCAACTCATGAACCGTCAATTCCTGCTGGGAAGCGCGAATGTTATAAATAGATCTATTGGGAGTAACGTCCCCGTTCGGGTTGACCGGATAGGCAAACGAACGTATACCATGTCGAAATTACAAGTGTCTGGGATACACACTTGTCGGGCCACTGATATTTAACATGCTTCTATAGCATGCACACAAGTTATAGCTTCGATTGCATGAACTTAGTGCTAACGTAATATACTGTATTTTTATATGACATTGCATGGGTTGTAATGTTCATATGCTAAACTCATGGTCTAACTACTGATTTACTGCTTGATGATAAACCTATGAACTCACCATCTTTTTGCTGACTTTTTAAGCATGTTTTTCTCAGTGCTTAAGCTGACTAATATGACAAGGTGGTAGCATGGCAAGGGTCATAAACTACTGTCTGATTGCTGTGGCTTTTTAATTATGACTTGTTTTTGTCTCGGACAACTAAATTTGTGGGCCTCTCTTTATTAACTCAAACGATGTTGTAAACAATATTTTCATGATTTAATTAAAACGGAGTATGTATTCCGTTCTTTGTTACCTTGTGTTGTGATTATCAATTTAGTAGCACCCCATGACCCGAATGCTTCCGCAAAGACAGATTTTAGGGGTTGTAACACCCCCAAAATCTGGTATAGCGGAAACGTTCGGGTCATGGGGTGCTACTAAATTGATCATCATAACATGAGGTAGTAAAGAACGGAATACATACTCCGTTTTAATTTAATAAAATTAAAGAGTTTACAACATAAATTGAAATTTGAAAGCAAGCCCATAGTTTTAGTTGTCCCAGACAAAAACAAGTCATGGTTTACACATCACAGTTATTCATAAAATAGTCTATGACCATTGCACTGCCGCAGCCTTGTCACGAACATTCAGCTTTAAACACCTGAGAAAAACATGCTAAAAGTCAGCAAAAAGCTGGTGAGTTCATAGGTTTAATAGTAAATTTAGAAGTTGGACCATGTCTATTACGTAAGCACTAAGTTCATGCAATCGAAGCTATAACAGTGTGCATGCATCTAGAAGCATGTTATATATTAGGGCCCGACAAGTGTTTATCCCAGACACTTGTAGTTTCGACATGGTATACGTTCGTTTGCCTATCCGGACAACCCGAACGGGGACGTTACTCCCAATAGATCTATTTATAACATTCGCGCTTCCCAGCAGGAATTGACGGTTCATGAGTTGGGCATAAGGGACATGGTAGGGCTTAGGCTAATCTACGTAATAGCACAAAAAGCATAAATTGGTCCATAAAGGTTTTGCATGTTTCTCACCCCAATGTAAAACAGTTTAAATAAAGTGGGGCTATAAACTCACCTTGAGTTGTTGAGTTGAGTTGTTAGTTTAGTGGGAGTTCGGAAACAGCTTCACACGCGACCTGGATAATAATAATATTTGAGTATTTGACTTAACACGAGTAACTATTGGTGATAAGAACTCGTATAACGATTAGATCGGTGATGTGAGTGTGATATACTTAAGTGTTGGAAGTTCAAAAATTATTATAATCAATAATAACATGTCGTCTCGGATCAGGTGGGTCGAAACGTTGAGTTGGTTGGTTAAAATCGTTATATATATAACTTGTCGTTAACTATTTGTGTAACATTTTTAAATAATGCAAAATGTGAGGGTGGAATATGTAAAATGTGGATTTGAAGTGAATTGAGCTAAAGTTTCTGTATGGTCCTTAACTTTTGCTGTTTTTACATTTTACACACTAACGGTATTTACGTTACGCCGTTAGTCCCTAGTTTATAAAAATTACGGTTTTAGTCCAAAATTAATCCGAATGACATTTTGGGTTTACCCTATTAATATAATTTCATTTTTCCTTTCCTAATATTCTGTTTTGGCAGTTTCCGAACCTACTTTTACTAAGTTGGCAGAAATGGTCCCTCTAGGTGGAAACGTTTGCGTTTTTAGTCCAAAATATATAAATACGTGGGGGAAAAATTCTAGAAAAATTTCCGAGGCTTCTTCTAGCTTATTGAAGCTTAATTTAACCCGCTTATTTGACCAAAAAGTTTATTTTCTCGTTAATGGGCCTTTAACGAATCAAAACGAGGTCCATTAAGAGTTTGGAGGCGAGGGCATGAAAATTTATTTTGGGCCTGAACTTGGGTAATTTTTGTGGTTCTAAAAACATTTCATATGGGCTCAGTGGGCTGGTCTAGCTCCATTTCTTATTGGGCTTTTTGTTCAGCCCAATTCGGATTTGTTAAAATCTTAAGTTTTATTTCCAGTTAATGTGTTCACGAGGGGCAGTCAAAATGGTCAATTCTAGGTGACGGGTTCAAGGTATTTTCGAACACTTACAACACGAAAAGTGTAGATTTACATGTCGTATAATAGTTTGTGTAAAAATAAGTGGGTATTACTTTTACATTTTCGGAGTTACACCTTTGTTTTACGGCCTGGTCACACGTTTTTGCGAACTGGAAACTTAAAAATTTTTCTAAGTCTTTTAAGTAGCGATTTGTTCAAATAAAATGGGTAAATCTAGGTGACGGGTTGGCATTATTTTTGTGAACTTAAAACACGAAAAGTGTAGTTTTCCAGTTCAACTATGAGATGGTGCGAAAATATTAGGTGGTCGAGTTTATGGATTCGAAGATATGACGTGGGTTTTTAGCCTAGTCGCGCATTCTTGATTCTGAAAACTCTAAATTTTCTAAGTGTTTAAAAACCCGTTGTGTAGTTGTTACTTTGAACGTTTTTAAGTATGATCGAGCGGGTTTCATGAAAAGTTGTCATCGTGGAGAATGAAGTTTGTCATGTTGAAAATCGAGTCGTGTGAAAATATACGTGGGTCTACTTCATAACTTCGAAAATAATAGGCCTTTAAATAGACTGTTTGGGTTATTTGGCAAGTCTCAAAGCACTTAAAAACTTTCTAAGTATTTTTATTCCCAAGCTGTACGTGACAAGTCAAGTTCAAAAATGGCTTCGTACATGTGGTTTTCGAATGCATGTGAGTGATGTGAGGGCATTTGTGTATTTTTGGGTGGCTAGACAGCCACTTAGAACATGTTTCGAGTTGTGGATATATGTTCCACACGTAAAAATAGTTCGCTAAATATATGTGTTCGACTAGATTTTTACGACATGAAATAACATAAACTACGAATCGAAATGAATTGAGAACTGATTAGGAGGACTTACAAACACTTTAAAATGGGTTAGGACTGAGTAGGAGAGGCTGAGGATTCCTTGGCTTGCTCGAATGATACAACCCACTTCACAAAAATTTCCAAGGGTGGCGGTATTGATCGAATGAGGTGATGTGGTTTATTTCTGGATTTGTGGTGAGTTTTGAGAGGGTTAACGAAGGCTTGTTTATATGGGAAATGATGTGTGCATGGTTCCAATGTACATGAGGGTAATAAAATATTATACATGTGCTTGGTATAGTGACAAGTGAGTATTCACATCAATATACTGTGGACATATTGACAGTAGCAAATTAGCTCAGCTGAAAATCCTCTTGTTGAAGCATGTTTGTAGGAAAAGTTTGAAATGACATTTGAGATACAAGCGTCAGTCACAAATTTTAAATGTGGCGTTTGTAATTGCCGACATGTTTAGTTGTTATTTCTCCTCGTGGCACACTTTAAAATGTTAAAACTACATTCGGTGTTCTCATTTCAGTGTCTAAGGATCACAAAACTCAGTTACAACGATTATGTGTTGATTTGAATGTTTAGTCAAAATTGTCGAACTCGAACAAGTGAACTTTTGGCCAGCGCTTTGGCAGAATTTCGAGGGTCAAACGTTGGATTCAGGGTTCGATGTTTGGCATATAGCAACTTGGCTAGGTTGTGAATTAGGTGGTAAAAAGAAGTGTGCAGTTTGTTCGTGAAAGTAACGAGTTATCGAGGCCTAAAGTTGAGGTGTGGGAGTCGGTTTTTAAAGAAACGAAGCAAAAGAGAGAAAATATATATATACGTGACATAGTTTGAAGTTGGGCTCAGTTGTGGGCCGTATACAAAAAAAAAAAAAAAAATTTATAACCTTGTAGCTGTACAAATTTGAATTTAGTTGATTTGGTTACATTGTGTTATTTTGATTTTTCGGTGATTCGCGTGTGAGCTCGTTTCCAGTATTTGGTAATTCCCGTAACAACTCTATAGCTAATTGTTTTAAAAATCTAAATAGACATTTGCAATAATAAATAGTCATTTATTATTATAATTATAGGGTGAAAATTACCATTTGTCACATCCTCCCCAGCTTAGGAAGAAAACCGTCCTCGGTTTTCACTTGGAGTTATCCGTGGAATTTGGGAAAAGGTGTGGGTATTTGCTTTTGATCTCGTCCTCGCGTTCCCACGTGTATTCGGGACCTCTTCGAGAGTTCCAACGAACTTTAACAATGGGTATGCGGCTTTGTTTCAGTCGTTTGATTTCCCGATCCATAATCTCGACAGGTTCTTCGATAAAATTTAATCTCTCGTCTATCTGAATTTCCTCCAGGGGAATAGCGAGTGCTTCATTTGAGAGACACTTCTTCAGGTTGCTCACATGGAAAACATTATGTACCGAGCTGAGTTCTGGCGGTAGTTCAAGTCGGTAAGCTACCGGTTCGATTTTGGCGATGATTTTGAAAGGTCCTATGTAGCGAGGGTTTAGTTTTCCACGTTTTCCAAAACGAATTACGCCTTTCCATGGCGAGACCTTTAGCATGACACGGTCACCAACTTGGAATTCAAGTGGTCTCCGTCTTTTGTCAGCATAACTTTTCTGTCGATCTCTGGCTGCTTGTAATCGACTCTTGATTTGTACTATCTTCTCGGTGGTCTCTCGTACTAGTTCGGGACCAGTAATTTGGCTTTCTCCGACTTCAGCCCAACATATAGGAGATCTGCACTTTCGACCATAAAGTGCCTCATAGGGTGCAGCTTTGATGCTTGTATGATAGCTGTTATTGTAGGAGAATTCGGCTAGAGGTAAGTGTCTATCCCAACTGTTCCCAAAGTCTATCACACATGCTCGTAGCATATCCTCTAGTGTTTGGATGGTCCTTTCGCTTTGACCATCAGTTTGCGGATGATACGCAGTACTCATATGAAGGTCGGAGCCCAATGCATCTTGCAATGATTTCCAGAAATTTGACGTGAAGCGACTGTCTCGGTCGGAGATGATAGAGATTGGGACTCCATGACGTGCTATTATTTCCTTCACGTACAACCGTGCGAGTTTATCCATGCCTTCTTTTTCTCTGATCGGTAGGAAGTGAGCGGATTTTGTGAGACGATCAACGATCACCCAAATGGTGTCGTAACCGCTAGGTGTCCTTGGTAGTTTTGTGATGAAATCCATGGTTATACGTTCCCACTTCCATTCGGGGATCTCGGGTTGAGTCAATAAGCCTGATGGTCGCTGATGCTCAGCTTTGACCTTGGAGCATGTTAAGCATTGACTGACATATGTTGCAATGTCAGCTTTCATATTAGGCCACCAGTAGAGCTTCTTCAGGTCAAGGTACATTTTATCAGCTCCCGGGTGGATGGAATATTTGGATTTATGGGACTCGTGCATTATATAATCACGTATTCCTCCCCATAGTGGAATCCAACTCCTGTCCTTGAAACACAATGTTCCATCAGCTCTCCTTACGAATCCGTTTTCACTTTCAGGCATCCCTTTTATTTTCTCATTAGGTATGTTTTCTTCCTTGAGCGCTTCAGCTTGAGCCTCGAGGATTCTAGCTGGTAGTGGTGAGATTATCGTCATACCCAATGATCGTACTCTCAGAGGTTTTGGTCGTTCTTTTCGACTAAGAGCATCGGCTACTACGTTTGCTTTGCCGGGGTGGTATCGAATTTCGCAGTCATAGTCACTGAGTAATTCTAACCAACGGCGTTGCCTCATGTTGAGCTCTTTTTGGTCGAGGATGTGTTGCAAACTTTTGTGATCGGTGTAGACTACACACTTGGTGCCATAGAGGTAATGTCTCCAGATTCTGAGTGCAAACACTACTGATCCCAATTCTAAGTCGTGTGTAGTATAGTTCTTCTCGTGGGTCTTTAGTTGTCGAGAGGCATAAGCTATAACTTTCTCTCTCTGCATCAACACAGCTCCTAACCCTTTGTGTGAGGCGTCGCAATAGACCACAAAATCCTCACTGCCTTCCGGTAGGGCCAAGATAGGCGCGCTACACAACTTATTCTTAAGCAGTTGGAAGGCTCCTTCTTCCTTATCTCCCCAGTCGAACTTTACATTCTTTTGAGTCAACTTAGTCAAAGGCTTAGCTATCTTCGAGAATCCTTCTATAAACCTCCTGTAGTACCCTGCAAGTCCTAAGAATTGGCGTATTTCGGTAGGTGTCGTGGGTGTCGCCCAATCCTTAATCGATTCGATCTTTGCAGGATCCACATGAACGCCTTGACTATCAACCACATGTCCTAGAAATTGAACAGTTGGAATCCAAAATTCACACTTCGAGAATTTTGCGTACAATTTCTCTTCCTTTAGTAATTCTAGGATTAGCCTGAGATGCTCTTTGTGTTCTTCTTTGCTCTTAGAGTATATCAGAATGTCGTCGATAAAGACTATCACGAACTTGTCCAGGTATGGCTTGCACACTCGATTCATAAGATCCATGAATACTGCCGGTGCGTTGGTTAAACCAAATGGCATGACCTGGAATTCGTAGTGACCGTAACGGGTTCTGAATGCCGTTTTAGGGATATCTTCTTCCCTAACTCTAAGTTGGTGATACCCGGATCTTAAATCGATTTTGGAGTAAATACTTGAACCTTGAAGTTGGTCGAATAGATCATCGATTCGTGGGAGTGGATAGCGGTTTTTGATGGTTAACTTGTTCAATTCGCGGTAATCAATGCACATTCTAAAAGATCCATCCTTCTTTTTGACAAAAAGGACCGGAGCTCCCCAAGGAGAAGAACTTGGTCTGATGAATCCTTTTTCCGCGAGTTCCGACAACTGGTTTGACAGTTCTTGCAATTCTGTTGGAGCTAATCGATAAGGTGCTCGTGCCACGGGTGCGGCACCTGGCATTAGATCGATTCGAAATTCGACCTGTCGGGTTGGCGGGAGTCCAGGTAAGTCTTCAGGAAAGACTTCTGGATAATCTCTTACGATCGGAACGTCCTCTAGACGTTTTTCCTTCTGCTCTTTTTCTTCCCGGTCGGTAACTTGTGCTAGGAAGAGAAGGCATCCTTTGTTAAAGCATTTCTGTGCCTTAATGCAAGTGATAACGTTTAGTCTTGAGACGCTCTTTCGACCTTTCTTGTCTCCTTCAACATTTAGGACCTTGTCTCCACAAGGAAGTCGGACGATTTTCTCGTTACAGAGAATGGTAGCACGATGTTTTGCTAACCAGTCCATGCCGACAATAACATCAAAGCTACCCAGTTCTACTGGCATAAGGTCGATGTCAAATGGGTGTCTTAATAGATTTAGGGTACAGCCTCTTACAATAGTGTCTATCCTTTCTACATTTCCGTTAGCTAACTCCACATTGTATACTTTGCCTAGAGGGGTCGGGGCAATATCAAGTAAGGCACTAAATGTGGTCGAAACAAAACTCCTATCCGCCCCAGTGTCAAACAATATGGATGCGTAACGATTATTTAAGAGGAACGTACCCGTAACGACGTTTGGGTCCTCTTGGGCTTCTACCTTGCCCACTGCATAGACCCTTCCGCGGGCCCCTCCGTCATTTCCACGATTCCCTTGCTGTGCAACAACCACTTGATTTCCCCTAGCAACTTGGTTCCTTGACTCACGACACTCATTCCGGTAGTGCCCCTTCTTCCCGCACCCAAAACATGTTACATTGGCCTTCGAGTTTTGCTCGGGTGCTGTCTGTGCAGTTGCGAGGGTTCTGGATCTACAATCCCTGGCCATGTGCCCGACTTTCTGACAATTGTTGCACTTCACAGTGCATGGCCCGCTGTGGTGCAGTTTACAGCGATTGCAGAACGGGTGTTTCCCGGCATACCCCTTTTTCTCAACGGAACGCCCTTTCTTCTCGGTTGTTCCGGCCGCGTAGGCCTTAACAACATCCTGTCTCTTGTTCGGGTGGTTGTTGATTTTGGTTCGGGAGTGATCATCCCATTTCCTCTTGTTGGACTTTTCCATCTCAGCTGAATCTTCAACCACTTGGTCCATCAGCTTGTTGGCTACCTCCATTGTTTCGTGAAGGTCTGCAGCCTTGTAAGCTGTAACATTCCCTTTTGTAGACGGAGGCAATCCGCCAATGTACCGTTCCAGTAGACGGGCCTCAGTTTGGACCACGTCCGGACAGAGTAAAGCAAGCTCCTGAAAACGCTGATTGTAGGTGGCCATATCGGTACCTTGTACCTTGAGGTTCCAAAATTCAACTTCCAGCTTCTTCACCTCATTGCGAGGGCAGTATTTCCTAAGAACCATTTGCTTGAAGCTTTCCCACGACATTGCATAGGCAGCGTCGTAGCCAGCTGATTTTGAATAGTTGTTCCACCAGGTTAAGGCAGCATCCTGAAAGGTAAAGGACGCGTACTTGACCTTGTCCTCTTCAGCACAGCCACTAATTCGGAACACTGTTTCTAGCTTCTCAATCCAACGAACTAGGACAACTACTCCTTCCGTACCACCAAACACTCCAGTCATTATCTTCTTAAAATCCGTGTAAGTACAGCCTCGAGTATTGTTGTTGGTGGGTCTAGAGTTTCCACCATCGGTAGTTGAGTGATTGACTGCAGCCAGTGCTGCTGCCACCCTTTCTTCTACTAGCTGGTCGAGCAAAGCTCGGTCAACAGGTGGGGTTGTGGCAGTTTCCTCAACTGGTTTTGGGTTTGCACGCGTAACTCGTTTCGGAGGCATTTTGCTGTATCAGAAAGATAATGAAAATTGAGATTTCAAGGGTTTATTATCGCACAAGAGTATTATTATCGATAGAGCATATGAGCAAGATTAGACATAAAGGGGTTGACACATGTGGTATTACAAATCAAACTTGTCATAGGTTAGGCTCACTTGAGCTCGAATACATAGGGAAACGTTACAAATACAGATATGAAAGAGTACAAATGCCACTAGCTGACAACTACACGACTTAGTGGTGATACATTTCAACTACTAAAAGCTAAGGTCAGTTTCGTCCAAGGCGTAGCTGCTCTAACTCTGCTGCCATCCGACTAACAGTAGCCGTCAATTGTGATACGCTTGACTCCAACTGTGCGATGTGTCTTTGCGCTGACCTGATCTCCATACGATCCTCCTGTCCTGACCTTATCACACCACCAACTACTGCCTCCATGTCATTAAACCTATACCAGGTAGCCCACTCTGTATCCCATACCCTGGATTGCTCTCTTCCTATGTCCCTTACATTCTGCCTGATGTTGGCAAGCTCTCTCCCTACCTGATCATCCCGTTGCTCAATCCTCTCTATCTGATCAGTGTGTACATCCAATAAGCTCTCATGCGTTTCAAGCTGCAACAAGACTCCTGTGGCCATGTCCACGTCTTCCTCATCTATGGGTGAATTTGCGGGTGGAGGGGGAACTGGATCCTCCGGAGATGGTGGCACAAACCATGGTGAGTGTGGGGGACTGTCAGCTTGAAGTGGAACACTAGGAACACACTCTATATCTTTCCATATCACTTCATCCGCACCTGGGATCTCATTCTTAGTTGACGGGTCATCGTCTCCCTGTTCCGGTCCATCCATATCTCCTCCTATCATCTGAGCAGCCCTAGAACTCTGCCCAATATCAAAAGTGCTCGGAACCTCTTCCCTAACCGCTTTTCCATGTCGCGGTTCTACTGGTAAGACCTGCTCAGGTGTAGGGTCCGGTATTGGCTCCTCCTCCGGATCCTCTTCAGGTTCTTCCTCAGGTTCCTCTTCAGACTCTTCTTCGGGTTCCTCTTCCGGATCCTCCTCAGACTCTTCTTCGGGTTCCTCTTCCGGATCCTCCTCAGACTCTTCCACCGGCTCTTCTTCATCCTCGGCTGTGTAAGGAGTAGCGGGTCTTCTGAGCCTTTTACGAGGTGGAGAATGATCTGGGGAAAATGTAGGTGTAGGAAGCGCTGGAGCAGAGGTGCCTAAATAATCATCCAGAGTTCTCCTTTGAGGTGTCATATTCATATACCACCTTCGAACTCTCATACAGGCGACTCGACGGGCAAGATTTGCATTAACCTCAGTGGTAGGCTGGGTAGATGTCTGGTCCGTAGTGAGTGAAGGGAGTGTGGGGGCAGGCTCAGTGGGGTTGGAATCTGGTGCATTGTAGCCGTGAAGCTCTTGCAAGTACAGATTGCCTGAGACTGGTGATTGTGGAGAGTTGTGTTGGGAAGTCATGGTCTGTGACAAAATGGCATATGTGTGTGTGAGTATATTGAAAATACTTGTGGTAATTAGTATAAGTATACATATAATACTTATAGTACATGTAGCTGAGTAAAAATTAACCGATAGTACTAAGTAGCTAAAACAAGTAAACAGCAGCAAGGCCGGCAGGCAAGTGGCGGTCATAGGGACTTGTTTTTGTAAAAAGTGGTTATAGTTTAGGTTTTATATGTACCTAGTTCTCTATAACCTTAAGCTTTGATACCAATCTGTAACACCCCCAAAATCTGGTATAGCGGAAACGTTCGGGTCATGGGGTGCTACTAAATTGATCATCATAACATGAGGTAATAAAGAACGGAATACATACTCCGTTTTAATTTAATAAAATTAAAGAGTTTACAACATAAATTGAAATTTGAAAGCAAGCCCATAGTTTTAGTTGTCCCAGACAAAAACAAGTCATGGTTTACACATCACAGTTATTCATAAAATAGTCAATGACCATTGCACTGCCGCAGCCTTGTCACGAACATTCAGCTTTAAACACCTGAGAAAAACATGCTAAAAGTCAGCAAAAAGCTGGTGAGTTCATAGGTTTAATAGTAAATTTAGAAGTTGGACCATGTCTATTACGTAAGCACTAAGTTCATGCAACCAAAGCTATAACAGTGTGCATGCATCTAGAAGCATGTTATATATTAGGGCCCGACAAGTGTTTATCCCAGACACTTGTAGTTTCGACATGGTATACGTTCGTTTGCCTATCCGGACAACCCGAACGGGGACGTTACTCCCAATAGATCTATTTATAACATTCGCGCTTCCCAGCAGGAATTGACGGTTCATGAGTTGGGCATAAGGGACATGGTAGGGCTTAGGCTAATCTACGTAATAGCACAAAAAGCATAAATTGGTCCATAAAGGTTTTGCATGTTTCTCACCCCAATGTAAAACAGTTTAAATAAAGTGGGGCTATAAACTCACCTTGAGTTGTTGAGTTGAGTTGTTAGTTTAGTGGGAGTTCGGAAACAGCTTCACACGCGACCTGGATAATAATAATATTTGAGTATTTGACTTAACACGAGTAACTATTGGTGATAAGAACTCGTATAACGATTAGATCGGTGATGTGAGTGTGATATACTTAGTGTTGGAAGTTCAAAAATTATTATAATCAATAATAACATGTCGTCTCGGATCAGGTGGGTCGAAACGTTGAGTTGGTTGGTTAAAATCGTTATATATATAACTTGTCGTTAACTATTTGTGTAACATTTTTAAATAATGCAAAATGTGAGGGTGGAATATGTAAAATGTGGATTTGAAGTGAATTGAGCTAAAGTTTCTGTATGGTCCTTAACTTTTGCTGTTTTTACATTTTACACACTAACGGTATTTACGTTACGCCGTTAGTCCCTAGTTTATAAAAATTACGTTTTTAGTCCAAAATTAATCCGAATGACATTTTGGGTTTACCTTTTAATATAATTTCATTTTTCCTTTCCTAATATTCTGTTTTGGCAGTTTCCGAACCTACTTTTACTAAGTTGGCAGAAATGGTCCCTCTAGGTGGAAACGTTTGCGTTTTTAGTCCAAAATATATAAATACGTGGGGGAAAAATTCTAGAAAAATTTCCGAGGCTTCTTCTAGCTTATTGAAGCTTAATTTAACCGCTTATTTGACCAAAAAGTTTATTTTCTCGTTAATGGGCCTTTAACGAATCAAAACGAGGTCCATTAAGAGTTTGGAGGCGAGGGCATGAAAATTTATTTTGGGCCTGAACTTGGGTAATTTTTGTGGTTCTAAAAACATTTCATATGGGCTCAGTGGGCTGGTCTAGCTCCATTTCTTATTGGGCTTTTTGTTCAGCCCAATTCGGATTTGTTAAAATCTTAAGTTTTATTTCCAGTTAATGTGTTCACGAGGGGCAGTCAAAATGGTCAATTCTCGGTGACGGGTTCAAGGTATTTTCGAACACTTTCAACACGAAAAGTGTAGATTTACATGACGTATAATAGTTTGTGTAAAAATAAGTGGGTATTACTTTTACATTTTCGGAGTTACACATTTGTTTTACGGCCTGGTCACACGTTTTTGCGAACTGGAAACTTAAAAAATTTTCTAAGTCTTTTAAGTAGCGATTTGTTCAAATAAAATGGGTAAATCTAGGTGACGGGTTGGCATTATTTTTGTGAACTTAAAACACGAAAAGTGTAGTTTTCCAGTTCAACTATGAGATGGTGCGAAAATATTAGGTGGTCGAGTTTATGGATTCGAAGATATGACGTGGGTTTTTTTAGCCTAGTCGCGCATTCTTGATTCTGAAAACTCTAAATTTTCTAAGTGTTTAAAAAACCCGTTGTGTAGTTGTTACTTTGAACGTTTTTAAGTATGATCGAGCGGGTTTCATGAAAAGTTGTCATCGTGGAGAATGAAGTTTGTCATGTTGAAAATCGAGTCGTGTGAAAATATACGTGGGTCTACTTCATAACTTCGAAAATAATAGGCCTTTAAATAGACTGTTTGGGTTATTTGGCAAGTCTCAAAGCACTTAAAAACTTTCTAAGTATTTTTATTCCCAAGCTGTACGTGACAAGTCAAGTTCAAAAATGGCTTCGTACATGTGGTTTTCGAATGCATGTGAGTGATGTGAGGGCATTTGTGTATTTTTGGGTGGCTAGACAGCCACTTAGAACATGTTTCGAGTTGTGGATATATGTTCCACACGTAAAAATAGTTCGCTAAATATATGTGTTCGACTAGATTTTTACGACATGAAATAACATAAACTACGAATCGAAATGAATTGAGAACTGATTAGGAGGACTTACAAACACTTTAAAATGGGTTAGGACTGAGTAGGAGAGGCTGAGGATTCCTTGGCTTGCTCGAATGATACAACCCACTTCACAAAAATTTCCAAGGGTGGCGGTATTGATCGAATGAGGTGATGTGGTTTATTTCTGGATTTGTGGTGAGTTTTGAGAGGGTTAACGAAGGCTTGTTTATATGGGAAATGATGTGTGCATGGTTCCAATGTACATGAGGGTAATAAAATATTATACATGTGCTTGGTATAGTGACAAGTGAGTATTCACATCAATATACTGTGGACATATTGACAGTAGCAAATTAGCTCAGCTGAAAATCCTCTTGTTGAAGCATGTTTGTAGGAAAAGTTTGAAATGACATTTGAGATACAAGCGTCGGTCACAAATTTTAAATGTGGCGTTTGTAATTGCCGACATGTTTAGTTGTTATTTCTCCTCGTGGCACACTTTAAAATGTTAAAACTACATTCGGTGTTCTCATTTCAGTGTCTAAGGATCACAAAACTCAGTTACAACGATTATGTGTTGATTTGAATGTTTAGTCAAAATTGTCGAACTCGAACAAGTGAACTTTTGGCCAGCGCTTTGGCAGAATTTCGAGGGTCAAACGTTGGATTCAGGGTTCGATGTTTGGCATATAGCAACTTGGCTAGGTTGTGAATTAGGTGGTAAAAAGAAGTGTGCAGTTTGTTCGTGAAAGTAACGAGTTATCGAGGCCTAAAGTTGAGGTGTGGGAGTCGGTTTTTAAAGAAACGAAGCAAAAGAGAGAAAATATATATATACGTGACATAGTTTGAAGTTGGGCTCAGTTGTGGGCCGTATACAAAAAAAAAAAAAAAAAAAAAAAATTATAACCTTGTAGCTGTACAAATTTGAATTTAGTTGATTTGGTTACATTGTGTTATTTTGATTTTTCGGTGATTCGCGTGTGAGCTCGTTTCCAGTATTTGGTAATTCCCGTAACAACTCTATAGCTAATTGTTTTAAAAATCTAAATAGACATTTGCAATAATAAATAGTCATTTATTATTATAATTATAGGGTGAAAATTACCATTTGTCACAGACAGATTTTGGGGGTGCTACATCTTAGACTAAAGGGCAAGGTAAGTGAATTCTCATCTTACACCTCAGCACCACTTCAGCTTTCTCTCTCCTCTCACTTCCCCTCACTCACTATCACTTTTTTGTGGACATGGTCACATTAACCTCACATTTCGTTAAAATACCCACTTTATAAAAATATACCCCACTAAATACCGCACATACACTCACAAACCAAATAAAAAAAGGATAGAGATCCTCTCATGTTTATACCAACATAAGAGGTCATGTTGTTAAATATTGTGAGTATAAGTAAAATAGTGGGCCCTATAACTTTTACTTGAAGTAGACCCATTTTCATTTATCATCTCTTTTGATCGGGCAATATGATGTATCATGTTCATTTAAAAATTAGATGATCTCAATCCAATAAAAACTATAAAACAAAATATTTAGGCCCACATCACACAAGGTAAAGTAAGATGAATCAATCAGATTATGTTCTCTCGAAATTGGTGAGTCGCGCGCGAGTGATTCAAATAGACAAGGGGGGTGATGTGTGAGTTTAGCAACAAGGTTACCCATTACCTCCCTTGCCGTTTAGCCTTAGAAATCAATAGATTATTGCTTTTGTTACTTTATTTGAAAGTTTGTTCATGAATCGATTATATTACTACACGAATAGTCATGCATAACGACATGCAACACTTAAGGTTTCAATTGGTAGTCACTACAAGAAAGAACGATTATGATTTAAGTTTGAGAATTAAAAAGTATTTAACCTATTAATTTAATGATGTATTTTGTTATTATTTTTATTCAATCTAACTTTACTCATTTTTTAAGTTTTAATAAATTTAGTTTTCTTTTTATACTAGTATATAATTAGAAATAAATATATCCATACCACAATTCTTCTTCTGAACTAACAGTAGTATTTACATATTTGTAAAGGAAACTTAGCCCTTTTATGGCCTTTTAATCCTCACACGACTGATATGAAAGTGGTAAATTACTTAACACAATAACAAAAAAGACACATGGACATGATCTGAACTCATGAACTCCGTTTTAGGCTGTATCGTATATTTTGATTCCAAACTATTGAACGCTTATTTTACTGGGTGGATGGTGGAAGGCCCTTTACCCAAAAAAGTGAAAAACTATTGAACGCTTTGAATTTGTTTATTTGCATAATAAGAATGAGTACTAATCTTCAACACAGCTATTATAAAACCTATATGTTCTTACCAAGACATATGTTCATGATCAATAAACCAATGAATTATAAAAACACGTACAGCGGTACAGGAATGAAGATGTAAATTCACTCGGCCACTCTCTCATGGTATTAAACTTAAAGCGTTCCCAATCTAGTGGGTTTAATTTCCAGTTTTTATGTAAACAAGTGATGTGACATTTTCAGTATTATATCTCTTCTTTTGCCTTTTACAATGCTTTCGAGTTTTGACATGCCTTGTATAAACCGGTGTATGAATTGTCTCGTTAAAAGAATATTGTTGATGCTTAAGATGAAGGTCTACACACGCGGTTTGAATTATTGTGTCTAGAAACGACATTGCCGAAGGGACCCATTAAGGCATTAATAGATGATTACATTAACAGATGATTACATTTATGGCTTCCCAACTTTTGGCACCGGCCCATCAAGAGCCATAATGACATCTTATTGGTAGATAATTTTGTATAAGAAAAGAAATACTGGCATGCTGTGCTGTATTAAAAAGTAGCTTATAGACCCGTCTAATCATAAAGATCTTGAAAGAAATTATTTATTAAAGAGTTACGTGTGTGAGTAAGTTAACAAACAACAACGATCGCAAATAAGTTCCATTATTTTATGAAAAAAAAGAAGTAATATGTGTATGTATCGTCTCGTCCAACTGATAGATAGTTTTGAAGAGGCAAGGTATGTAATAAATGTCAAATACTTGAGTAGTCCATGTTCATTTCGTGAACATCTAAAAGTTAAAAAATAAATAAATAAATAAAATAAATAAATGAAGTTGATAAAAGTATATGTAAAGTTAAAGAATGATATAAAAACATGTAATTTATATAGTTATACATACCTGTTTAACATTGATCACAAACCTTGAAGTACTTCATTGTAGACAATATTTGTAGCACTTTTTGATATATTATCATCTTTATCACAAATGACAACCTTCAAAGCTTTTTTGCTTTTGAGCCTTGAAACGACAACGTATAGTTGCCCATGTTTGAAAACTGAACGTGACAGATACAAACCAAGCTTTGAAAGTGACTGACCCTAGCTCTTGTATACTGCTACACTTGTTTATTGTGACAATGTCAGTGCCGTTTACCTTTCTACTAATTTGATACAATACCAATGTACTAAGCATATCGAGATAGATACACATTTTGTTCGTGATTATGTGGCTTCTTGGCAAGTGTGTGTTTTACATGTTCCGTCTCGGTTTCAATATGAGGATATCTTCACCAAAGGTCTTCCTAGTGTCATATTTCTTGAGTTTCTTTCCGATTTAAAACCTAATCATTATTAGCCTATGCATTGTTTATTTACCATCGGGCTTAACGCATGTTAGTTATTTTATTGTGTAAGACTTGGATAAAAAAAAAAGTATATTAGCAGGGACATGTCAACCCTGTGTACCATAATGGTACCCATCAACCCTACCTAGTAAAGGTTTGATGCCTGTGAAATACCTTCACCTAATACCCAACCATGTTGCGGAACGGATTCGAACTCGCGTCCTTTGTTGGATCAAGACATCACATGGCTGGACCCAAACTTATAAGGTAGCTGGTGGCCAACTGCGCTAGTCAGCTAGTTTATTATTGTGTAAGACTTGTGATCTATTTATATTTGATCATTAATAATAATTGGGCAAGGTGGATTAGTAAATCTATCAATGTTGTGGTATGGATTGCATTGAACCCTTTGAATAAATCTCTCTATGACAAGTTATTAAAAATCGTTAAGAACAAGATTCTTCTTATTTGTACATATATGAGGTCATAAAATTAAGATTCAACTGTTAGACAACGATTATCCAGTTGTCTTCTATCTTGCCACTAAAATTGAAATTGATTGCCCATTAACGGACCCATTTCCGAAGTGATGATCTCTTGCTGCCTCTGTCGTCACACGCCTTTCAATGAAGAATGCTGGTTGTTTTGGCTCGGGTAGATGCATATTTTCATTTGTAAGCATAGAAATTACTTCTAACATATCCGGCCTGTCCATGGCATGATCTTGAACGCACAAGAGGCCCACATGAATGCATGTCATTACTTCTATGTGAGGGCACGAGTCTTCTAATTCTGGATCCATGAAATCCAAACCTCTCCCTTCGTTCCACAGTTCCCACGCCTGAATTAGTTAATGCATTTAGTCAATATTGTTGGTTGAAGCTTGTATCGTCTCAAACAAAGATATATATATATATATGAATGGGTCAACTTACAAGTCCTGGAAGGTTGAGTGGATGTTCCACATCATAGCTCCCATGATTCATCTTACTGCTTACAATCTCAAGCAACAAAACACCAAAACTGAATACATCTGTCTTTGTTGAAACAACGCCTTCCATCATATACTCTGGTGACATATAACCACTGCATATTACATCAAATCGAGAATTAGAGTTTGGGAACTTTTATTGATTTAAGGCAAAATAAGGACTCACCGTGTTCCAACAACTCTACTTGTATTTGCTTCAGACTCATTGATACCAAATAACTTAGCCATGCCAAAATCAGATATTTTTGGATTCAGGTCGCCATCCAACAAGATGTTACTCGCTTTTAAATCTCTATGAATTACTGTTGACATAAATAATGCCTAAAAACATTATCAATATTTATTCATATATCTATGTTTTGATGATCACAAAATGTAAACTCATTAAAACATAAACTTATAAAATAAACAAGTACTTAGTTGTAAATATTCACTTCTACAACTAAAATCACTTAAGGTATGAATGAACTAATGCTTAATGCATTATATGATCAAAGGAACATTTTCTTAAACACTAGATTTTTTATAAAATGTCAAAAACATTTTATATCTTTTAGAAAAACATTTTTGGTAATAAATAAAAAGGTTTAATTCATTATAAATTTATGAATTCAAATTTTCAACCAAAATCAGTAAAAATGTTCGAGAAAAACCTTCCCCACAAAAGGACAAAATTGGGCAACGGCTAGGGAGGGCGGCCCCCTTAATTATACAAGGCGGCCCCCTTAATTTTAAGGGGACCGCCCCCCTATTTAAGGGGGCCGGCCACGCTCCAGTAGCTTCCAGCTGTCCAGTTTTTCTGCCTATAAATACCAGCCTTCCCCTGGATTTTTACTCACCTTTTGCACACTAAAACTTTCTGTTCTAAACTCTTTCTAATCCTTGTAAATTCTTTCTAAAAACCTTTGATCATATCTTGTTAAGCATTGGTTTCCAAGTGATCCAAACTTCCTCCATTCAAGTGCAAAAGAAGAATACTCCTTCAACAACTAGAGAAGAAGTATTGCAACTTAGTTACCTAAGTTGTTTGTGTCATCATTCATTTGTATATAAGTTGTGTACATTTGTTAGATAGTTGTGTGAATAATTGTTTGGGATAGGTTAGTGTGTAAGTAGAGAAGTTGTGTTGTAACACCCCAACCCAGCAAGGGTAGAAGTATCACGTTAATGGCTTCATATCAGATCAAACAAAGCATACATTCAATAGTAATACAAAGATTCTCAAAGGTTACAAATGAAATACTGAATGCACAAGGATACAAAGGAATCAAAAACCTAAGTACCAAGTCTACAAATGCAATCCTTCTAATGACTTCTACTTCAGAATAACTATCAAGATCTTCTAAGTCCAAAAGTCTCTTCACTCTTACCCAGCTTCCAACTAAAACCTGCCGCGGGAAAAGAAACGCGGCTGAGCTTAAAAAGCCCAGTGAACAGATATATAATAAACGGAAATGAAACAAACGGAATTAAACAAACGAAGCATAATGAAAAGATATAAATAAGGTAACATGGGTAAAAGGGAATGGAAGCATGAATACAAGGTATCAAAAGGAAAGGTAAGAGTACATGGTAAAGGAAGTCAGTAATCCACTACGAGCCCATAACATAACATGAAATCATAATCATAATCATAGTCATAAACATGTAGAGGGGAGACCTCTTAGTATCCTGTAAATATGAGGGGTGTCCTCAATCATGGGTTGGAGTAGCTAGCTCCCAGAGTGTGAAAGACGTGTATCGCACACACCACAGTCACCATGCATAACATAACATAACATGAACATAACAAATCTAGGATGCATCCATACGCCCCAGGTGGCCATAATCTGCCTCTACATAAACATGAATCATAAACATAACATGCAGGGACGGGATAGGTCATCACTCTCCTACCCTAGAGTCATGCCATCGGTGCATCGACTGACATGGACATGAAACCCTCATGCCTAGTGAGTGGCTCGTAGTATCAAACTGAGGGTAAAGGTCAAGTATCATGAATCATGTTTTTAGTTTACTTGCATAGGTCACTATCTTGTTTCATAAGTTCATAATCATAGGTTCATAATCATGGTTCATAAGCAAGGTTCATAAGCAAAGTTCATAAGTAAAGGTTCATGAATGAAAGGTTCATAATCACAAAAGGCTCAACATCATGATGGTTCAATAATCGGAGTTCATGAATGAAGGGAACATAGCAATGGTATAGGAAACCCTAATATGAATCATAATAAGAGAATGAAGGCCTCTTATTAAAGAAGCAGAATATCTGTACCTCAAACCGCAAATGAAACCATATCAGAAAACACATGGATCAGAAGTTACTCCTTCTCCAGCGAATCTACACGAATTAATCATTGCGTATTACTTATAAACTCATTTTAATCACATTACATATTTTAGATTTCTTTCTATTTTTGGAAACTTTCCATTTTTAGTAACTTACCATATTTAGTGAGTTTCCATATTTAGTAACTTTCCGGATTAAGTAGCTTTCCATAGTTAGTAACTTTCCGAATTAGTAAGTTTCCAAATTAAGTAAGTTTCATAGATTAGGGTTGTAAATGACAAATAAATAAACATTAAGGTTTAATATAATCGATAAAATAGTTATGGGTTTAATATGTCAACTTATAATAGTTTAGGGTTAAAAGTGTTATTATAGCAAAGTTTAGGGTCTAAAATGTAAATTATATATTTAGAGGTTCCTGCTAAGTTGCTTTTTATTATTATTATTATTATTATTTTTTGATTATGAGAACACATGAAAAACCAACGATTACGCACTCGACCACGTTTATTGACAAACCCATTTTGAATACTTAACCAAATTATTTCTTTTTAAAACCGAACCAAGTTTACTCCTTTTTATACCCTACTCGTTAGCCCAAAATATGGAGATCTAGACAACTCGAAACAATCTATTTTACAAATCAAAATTAATTACCCAATCGACCCATGATGCGTAACAAAGCCACAACTCTTTTACCCTTTTCGAACCACAAATAAAACCCACCATACGACACCATTTTTATACTTGTTTTCAAGACACATTTCCCAGCCCTTACACTTCCATAACCATGCACGACCAAAAAAATAATAATAAGACATATAAATGATACTACTAAACCAAACACACCCACGTCAGATCTATGTATAAAGGATACAAATTTCATTTGTCTAATGTTCATCATGCATGCAAAGTTAAACATCCACGTTCTCCTCATTCTAACCATTTTGTTTATTTTACATATGTACACCCCATATATATAACACATGAAATCTTATTCAACCCAAACTTTAATCCACATATATACACGTTTTCTTCTTTATTCTTCTTCATGTGAAACATGCGAGATCAAAATATATCATGTATTACAGATTGCAAATCTATATAATCATGATAATTATATCATGCATTATTACGCATGAAAGATGGTTCGATATATACCTCTAAAACGATAGATCGACATCGAACAAAGACCGAACTCAAAACCAAACACAAGCGCGAGCACATAGAATAGTTCGAACCCGAACACGGATCGATTGAATCAACTTGAGCCAACCCAAACTGGAAACAACCCCAACGTACACAACAACTAACCGAGTCTAAGTCGCGAGTTATACACCTCCAACGAATGAGACCGAAGCGAATTCCCAGCCACGAACCAAAGGTCACGACATGTGTGCCCAAGCCAATTACCCGCTACTCTCCAATTCTTCGCACGAACCGAGACAATAGCGAGACTAACGCGAGACACGATGAACCTAAAGCTCAAATGCGAACCATTCAATCCTAACTAGAGTAGATCTCCAATCCTGATCCACCCAGCACAACTCTTATACGAACATGCAACAACACTCAAGCTCACACACACTCACGTTATTCATGCAAACATATTTATGATATTATGAGTTTTGTTTGCTGGTTTAAGAATATTTTTATAGAGCTAGGTAAAACATGTTGTATATAAGCATGCATGTGGTATGAGACTTTAGAAGGAAAACCGTGTTGTCTAAAAAGGAAAGTCATAATATAATTGGTATTGATTGATTCTAAGCGTGATATAAGGGTACAAATAATGGAGTCTTAATTCCTTAATTGCTTGTGTAAATCGTAGGTTACAAAGGCTAGAGAAAAATGTGTGATCATTGGGCTGAAATTAAAGAAATCTTTATCTCATTTGATAACTTAGGTTAATTTATATTAATTGTGTTTATTATTCATAACATATAGTTTTAGGTTGTCGAATTAGTTATTATATAACTTAGGTAAAATTTCAAATTAAACGCAAAATTGGAATTCAGGATTTTGGGTTTTACATGTGTTGTTCAGGTGTGTAAGTAGTGAAGGTGTGAAGAAGTAGAAGTGTACATAGGTTGTGCTAAGTTGTGAAGTCATAGTGAAGAAGTCGTGAAGAAGTCGTAAAGAAGAAGGTGTGATTAAGTCGTGTATAAGTTGTGAGATTGGTTCTAGCTACGATTAGAACCCGACATCTAGCTTTGTGTCGTTAAGCCGGTGTAAGCTAAAGTTGTGTAAGGTTTTCTCCGCCATAAGGGAGCTTGTTGACATAGTGTTGTGAACTCTCGAGTTAGGTGCTCGGGGAGTGGAGTAGGGCAAGGAAGGTGTCCTTGTAGCCGAACCACTATAAATCTCTTGTCTCTCGGTTAGATCTTTCCATCTCTATCTTTCATTTTATATTTATTACCTTACTTGCATTGCTTACTTATATTTACTTATATTTGTTTATATTGTTCAAGAGTTGAGTTCACATAAATTCGAATCTAAGTTTTTAAAAGTAAACAAACTTTTCATAATAAAAATTAAAAAGACGTAAAACTATTCAACCCCCCCTTCTAGTTTTCCACAATTGGTATCAAGAGCCACGTCAAACAAGATTTTTAAAATAAACTGTATTTTAAAACTTGAAACGATCTATGGAATCTTTAAAATATTTAGAAGGGCAATCTATGCGAAGACCACCACTATTTGAAAGTGATGGTTTTCTTTATTGGAAAAATAGATTCGAAACTTATGTGAAATCAAAGGATCTTGATCTTTGGCATGTTATTACCTATGGTGATTTTCCTCCTATTCAAAATAATCCTTTAACTAAAATAGATGAAATTGTACCTTTTGAAAAACAAAATGATGATTTGAAAAAGAAACTAGCAAAAAATAATGAGGCTAAAATGGTAATTTATAATGCGTTACCACGCAAAGAATATGAAAGAATTTTTATGTGTCAAACCGCAAAAGAAATTTGGGATTCTTTACTAATCACTCACCAAGGTAATAGTCAAGTCAAAGATAACAAAATAGATCTTCTTGTTCAACAATATGAACAATTTACAATTCCTGAAGAGGAATCTATTGATAATGCATTTGCTAAATTTAACACTATTATCACAAGTTTAAAAGCACTTGATGAGACTTTTTCTAGCAAAAATTGTGTAAGTAAATTTCTTAGGGCATTACATCCAAAATGGCGCGCGAAGGTCACGGCTATTGAAGAGTCAAAGAACTTGATGACGTTATCACTTGATGAACTTATTGGCAACTTGAAGGTTCATGAAGAAATTATAAAGAGGGACTCGGAAACGGTCAAGAGCAAGAAAGATCAAATCAAGTCTCTCGCGCTAAAAGCCAAAAAGGAACTTAGTGATGACGATGATTCAAGTGACGATAGTGAAGACGAAGAATATGCAATGGCCGTAAGAGAATTCAAGAAATTCTTCAAGAGACGAGGAAGATTCACGAGACAACCGCGAGATGAAAGAAGATCGCTTCAAAGAAATAGAAATGATAACTACGGGAAAAGAAAGTGCTTTAGATGTGGAAGCCAAAACTATCTCATTGGCGAATGTCCAAAGCCACCGGGTTATGATTACAAAAGCGCATTTGTTAGTGGAACATGGAGCGATAGCGACAAAGATGAAGCGGACAAAGCTAAAGACGAAAAGTGCCTTGTAGCTCAAGCCACTGATGAAATATGTCTAGGGATAAATTTGGAGCCCGACGAATGGATTAAGGATAGCGGATGCTCGAAGCACATGACGGGAAACCGAAAGCTATTCTCCTCCTACAAGGCATACAACGGAGGTAATGTTATTTTCGGTAGTGATTTTCGTGGAAAAATCATTGGCAAAGGTACGATCTCTCAAGACTCCCTAACTATTGAAAATGTTGAGCATGTAGATAATTTAACATATAACTTGCTTAGTATAGGACAAATATGTGATAATAAGTGTAGGGTTACTTTTACAAGTAAAGATAGCGAAATAGTTAAGGACGGAAAGGTCATAGGTAGAGGAATTAGGAAAGGTGGCGTATATGTTATGAAACTAGGAAATAAACCGGAAGATAAAATATGTCTAGCAACCTTAGATGAAAACTCTACATTGTGGCATAGAAGATTAGGTCACACAAATATGCAACAAATACAATCCCTAGCCTCTAAAGAATTAGTTAGAAACTTGCCTAACCTAAGATATGACCAACACTTTTGCGATGCATGTAAAATAGGAAAACATGCACATGCTAGTCACAAAGCTAAGAATATAGTCTCCACTACTAGATGCCTAGAATTATTACACATGGACCTTTTTGGTCCATCCGCTGTGCGGAGTTACGGAGGTAATCGTTATACCTTAGTAATTGTAGATGACTATTCACGATACACGTGGATTAGATTTTTAAATGATAAAACCGAAGCCTTTAATAAGTTTGAAATATTTAGTAAAATGATTCAAAATAAATTAGGATGTTCTATAGTATCAATTAGGACGGACCATGGTCGGGAATTTGATAACGAAGTGCAATTTGGAAAATATTGTGATTTAAATGGGATATCTCACAATTTCTCCGCTCCTCGCACTCCACAATCAAATGGGGTAGTAGAAAGAAAGAATCGAACATTACAAGAAATGAGTAGAACAATGCTAAATGAACAATCTATCCCACAAAAATTTTGGTGCCATGCCGTAAATACATCAACATATATAATAAATAGAGTCTCAATTAGGCGAATTTTAGGAAAAACCCCATATGAGTTATTAAGAGGTAGAAAACCTAATCTAAATTACTTTAGGGTATTCGGGAGCAAATGTTTTATTCTCAATACAAAATAATACCTTACTAAGTTTGATCCTAAGTCGTACGAAGGAATCTTTCTAAGGTATTCGCAAAATAGTAAAGCATACATAATACTTAATAAACACACTATGAAAGTAGAAGAGTCCTTAAATGTAACTTTAGATGAAACTCCACCACCACCTAAGACATTGCCCCTAGAAGATGATGACCTAGTTGAAGAAGAAGCTATTGAGGTTAGTAAAATTAAACCCTTAGGCGATGATAATGTTGATGTAACATTAGGAGATAACGAAATTGTAAATGTTAAGGAATCTAAATCACACCCGTTAGATAATATAATAGGAAACCTAAATCAAAGAACCCTTAGATCGCAAGCTCAAGATAAAAATAACTTCTTTTGTTTCCTATCAACTATAGAACCTAAAAATATAAATGAGGCATTAAAAGATGAAAGTTGGGTTATGGCTATGCAAGAAGAACTAAATCAATTTAAGACTAATGACATTTGGGAACTTGTCCCAAATCCCATGAACATGACCATCATAGGAACTAAATGGGTTTATAGAAATAAGTTAGATGAAAATGGAATAGTTACTAGGAACAAAGCTAGGTTAGTTGCCCAAGGTTATAATCAACAGGAAGGAATTGATTATGACGAAACTTATGCCCCCGTAGCTAGATTAGAATCTATAAGGATACTTCTTGCCTATGCATGCACCCTAGACTTTAAGTTATTTCAAATGGATGTGAAAAGTGCATTCCTTAACGGTTTTATCAATGAGGAGGTATACGTGGCACAACCTCCAGGATTCATTGACTTCGCAAAACCTGATTATGTTTCTAAACTCAAGAAAGCTTTTTATGGACTCAAACAAACTCCCAAGGCTTGGTATGATCGATTAAAAGCATTTCTTATTAAACATGATTATTCCATGGGAATGGTAGATAACACTCTTTTCACGAAAAAGAAAAGCCCAAATCTCATCATTGTCCAAATATATGTCGACGACATTATATTCGGATCGACTTGTCAGGATATGTGTGATGAATTCGCCAAAATCATGCATGATGAGTTTGAGATGAGTATGATGGGTGAACTTAATTTCTTCCTAGGATTACAAATAAAACAATTAGAAGATGGAATATTTTTTAATCAATCTAAGTACATTAAGGAAATGTGATCCGTCTGAAAACGTATATATAAATATAAACAGTCTCAGAACGAATACTCGTGTGTAGTGTGAAACCAGGCAAGTGATCACCTGGGTCGTTTCCCAACGAGGTGTGAATGGAAAACTGTGAAAAGCTTTGGATTAGAGTGATTGATGAATCAGATATTTTTGATTTTGCTTTATTTAATAATTCTAAATAACAAATTAAAACAGATATACACAGGAAAATTAAACGCGAATAATTTAAACTAAAACGCGCAACGGGAAATCTAAAATGGGACTAAAAAGTAAAATTTATGAAATTTAAAACCTAAAAATGTAAAATTACTTAAAATTTATTTAAAAACTTAAATTATATTTTTTTACACTTTTTATTTAATTATTATTAATTATTTATTATTTAATTACTTATTAAACTATTTAAATTTATAAAAAAAAAAATACTAAATGAACAAAGAAAATTCTAAAACTTTTTCTAAAAATATTATAAGATGAAAAGAAGCTAAGAAAATTATAAAAATGAAAATTACTTAATTAAAATTTAAAAAGATAAATTCTATTAAATAGAAGCTATCACTATATTTCTATTTTTGGTTTTTCTTAAGGTTTAAAAATGATATTATATTTTTCCTAGATTAAAAATGAGAAAAGAAAATTATGAAAATTAAAATTATATTTTTCTGATTATTTTTCTATTTATTATGATTTAATTACTAATAGAAACTAATAAAAAAGATTAAAAATACCAAAACTATTCAGAAAATTATGACACTTTACAGATAATTCTAAAATATAAATTAAAAGATAGGAAAAATAAAATGAAAAGTTTAATAAGCCTGGAGAGCTGATTTGGGCAGATAAGCAATAAGCAAATAAGCTAAAAATAAGCTAATAAGCTCAAAACTCAACCAAATGCTCAGGAAAGGTTAAACCAACTTAGATAAGCTTAAAACAACTTATTTCAAACAGCTAATCCCACAGATAAGCCAATTAAGTACCAAATCAGTTGCAAAGTTTTGACAGAAATAGCAGAAATCAAGCCAAATTGCAGGGCAAATTAAGCAGTCAAATAAGCTATTGAGATTCAACCTAATGGGGGTAAAAGTTACTTGATACTACTGGCTATATGAAAACACTAAAATCCCTATCACAATCACACCAATTGAGGTCCAATTTTGCTCTAGTTCAGCAACCAAAAGCACTCAGCATATACTGATGCTTATGTGCAGAGTTGGGATTTGGTGTGCAGACTTGGGTGGTGGTTCTAGGCTATTGGGACTTTACTAAATGGACCAAATGGAACACAGAGAAGTCAAAAACAAAGGCTAAAAGAGACTGTGGCTTATATTAGCTTGTTTGAGCTTTTAGTTGACTGAAATTAATACAAGGGGTAGAGAACTACTAAACTGATCTAATTAGCTTATCTGGACCTGGAAACAGCTTATAAGGACCAAAATGAGCCTGCTTAAAGTTGACCAAATGGTTAATGTACAGTAACAAAAGACTTTTCCTATGTAACTGCCTTAAACCAAACAGCCCTTAAGGGTGTGTCTGCTTTGGTTTTGAACTGAGTAAGGTAGATTTAAGCTGAGGTCTTGAACACTTATTGATTAATAACTAATGTTAACTATGTTGAGCAGGTTTTAAAGTATAAGTAAGCAGTGTAATAAGCTAAAACTAATTCTAGTTGTTTTTGGTTTTTCTAACTGAATTTAAGTAAAACAGAATAAGGGCTAATTAGAACTAATAATGTGAATGAAATATGCTTGAAAACTATCAATAAGTAAGAAATTACAATAAAAAGCTATAGATAAGCTGTTCTACAGTAGCAATAGGGAATAAGCTAAAAATGAGAAACAAGCTTACAATTGAGAGAGTGGCTATAGGAATAGCATGCACAGAACAGAACACTCTAGCTTGTTAACAACAAGCTAGAAAACCCCAAGAAACCTTCCTGAGAGCTTTTTAAACCCAGAATAGCTTTTAAGAGCTTATGTTGACTTTTTTGTTGACTTTCTTCTCATGTGAGATTTATAACTACTGATCACTAATATAAACTTACAAAAGCTATATTAAGCTTCCATAAGTTCATAGCAAGGGTTTTTAGAGCTTTTGATGTTAATTTAGAAGAGCTTATAGCTTATACGATTCACAGAATACTTGTAAACTTGAATTACTAGTGAACTAAGTTTAATACTAACACAATAAGATCGAATGAACTTGAATTAACTTTTATTGATTACTGAAAAGGAGAATTACAAGATTACAACTAATTAAATTAAAATACGATTACACTAATTTTTAACTACTACTTTATCATCTATTACATTGTTCTATTTATACTAATTATGCTGGGAAACCCTTAGCCGACTTCCTTGATCACATCTGAACCCTTGAATTTCTTCCAATTGATCTGAGCCACTCAAATGAAATTTGGCGCCAAAAGTGCTAGTGGAGGATTCGAGCAGGTTAAAGCATTAAATGCATTTCAGGAGGTGGAGAAGAAGCATTCAATGCATCTTGTATTGTTAGGTGAGTGGGATAAGATGGGGGGTGGGTGGTGTCAGAAGGGCGGTGGACAATGGTGGTATTGGAGGGTGGTTTTGGCGGTATGGTTTTGCAGGGATAAGTTTGACCGAAGTTAAACTTTTGGTTTAAATAAAAGAAGGTTGGGTCGGGTTGCATAAGGATTGGGCTTGGGTATTGGGTTTTGTGAGTGGACTGGGTATTTTAGTTTGGGTTGGGTTGGGTTGTTATAAAGGGTTTGTTTTATTTATTTAAGGATCCGGTTTGGTTTTAGTTTAAATAAGCACAAGGACCAAACTTGTAAACTGCTGAAACTTTAGGGACCTGATTTGCCAACATTCCAAACTCACTTCAAAGGACTAAACCTGCCACAAATCAATAACACAAGGACCATAGTTGATAATTTTCTATTTTAAAACTTCCAAGGACCTTTTATGTCAATTTTGGATTTTGAGGGGTAAAAGTTGCCATTTTGTGAAACTTTGCACCAAAGGACTTATTATGTAATTTTATGATTCTTAAAGGACCTTTGATGACTTTTCCTGTTTTTAGAATAACCAGGGACTAGTTTTGACAACTTTTGAAAGTTGAGGGACTGAAACTGCCAATTATGCAAACTTTGTTCGTTTTTCAATTGTTTTTAAACATTTTGCATCTGAAACATATAAAACACAATTCTGGGATAATTTCAGTATTATGATGCATTTCTGAGTGTTTTTGGATGTTTTGGCAGCTCAGATTAGGTAAAAATGATGAGTATTTAGACACTCATCAAAATGCTTAAGAAATTTGGATTAGAAGACGCTAAGCCCATGAAAACACCGATGTCTACGGAAGTAAAACTCACAAGAGATGAAGAGGGTGAGTCCGTAGAAAACACTAAGTATAGAGGAATGATAGGTAGTTTACTATACTTAACGGCAAGTAGACCGGATATCATGTTTAGTGTCTGCCTTTGTGCTCGCTTTCAAGAGGATCCCAAAACCTCTCACCTAGAAGCGGTTAAGCCTATCTTCCGATACATTAAAGGCACTATACACTTAGGATTATGGTATCCTAAGGGATCCGGCATAGAAACCATCGTCTATGCGGATTCAGATCATGCGGGAGACTACGTGGATAGAAAAAGCACTAGCGGAATTTGCACGTTCATGGGATGTTGTCTAACATCTTGGTTCTCGAAGAAGCAAACCACTCTTGCTATTTCTACCACAGAAGCCGAATATGTAAGCGCTGGAAAGGCATGTCAACAAGCACTATGGATGAAACAAGCTCTCGTAGATTATGGCATTAGGTTAGATAATGTCCCAATTATGTGTGATAACAAAGGTGCTATAGATTTAAGTAAGAATCCCGTTCAACACTCTAGGACTAAACATATAGAAATACGCCACCACTTCCTCCGCGATAACGTTCAAAAAGGAAACATATCTATAGAAAAGGTTGCATCGGAAGATAACTTAGCAGACATATTCACTAAGCCCCTTAAGCGTGAACTCTTTAACCACTTACATTTAGGCCTAGGGATGATGGAACAAATTGACTGAATTTTCTGCATTTTTGGTACAATTTTTTTTCCAGATGGGCGGACCCCTTAATGTTATAAAGGCGGTCCCCTTAATTATTAAGGGGACCGACTTGTTATTAAGGGACCGGCCATCTGTCTGTAAATTTTTTTTCCCTCTTTCCTATCATCTGAGTCTAGGAATCTGTTTTGCACAAAATAAAAGATTGGGATATTTTCTTTTGCATAAACATATTTATAAACAAAACCCAATCTATTTTCTACAAATCATTCTCACATCTAGGAAAACACATGAAAACCATTTTCCTTACATTGTTGAATAATGCTAAAAACATTTTTTTTCATGCATAAAGATCTCACATGAATTGTCAAAGTATATAATCTAATATATATATCTTTGATATTCATATATTGAGCAAAATCAAATCAAGGAGACCTTGGATTGTTTCTTAGGAAATTTTTGCATTTAGGAGTCGAAACAATCACATCTCCACATTTGTTGCATATAGGCACACACTAGAACAAGCTTATTAATCACATCCTCACAATTGTTCCATCACCTATTCCCCATTAGTTTCTAGTGCCTTTGCTCCATTACCCTTGCCTTAGATGATTAATTGCCTTAATTCTCTAAATTGCTAGATATAACTTATTGCTTGCTTATTTGTTTATCTTATATGCCATGCATGCTTAATATGTTTCTCTATTGCCTCAAAGAGTGGGACTTGCCTAAAACCAGAAGCTCAAAACATAGCCATCCTCACCTATTTCTGCAGAAAAACCCATTTCTGGAACCCAGAAAGGTACCAGATGGGCGGCCCCCTTAATTCATAAGGCGGCCCCCATAATTTTTAAGGGGACCACCCATAATTAAGGGGACCGGCCATCTGCTGGACGAGTTCACATAATCTTTTTCTGCTTTTTAGCCCATTTGATCCTATACTTCCCCAAAATTCACAAACACATTTTGTCCTAATCACCCAACAAGCCTATCCATTCCTAAACCACACAAATCCTCCACTATAAATAACCCCATATCTCACCACATTCAATCATCCCATCATGTCTTCTCCTATCAACCCAAAACCAAAAACCTCAAAGCTAGCAAGGATGACCTTAAAACCCGGGTGGAAAAGAAAACCTCACCCTCACCACAAGCCCATCACAAATGGTGCGACTAGACAACCAACACCTCCATCATCATTCATCCACAACTACTCTCTAAGATCACAACCTCATTCCATTGAACCATTTCACAAACCCTATCATTTTGGCCAAACATCCACATTCATTCCAAACTACTCCCCTAAACATCAAACCAACTTCAATGGAATCCTTGAAAACCCTCATCACCTTGGTCAAACATCAAACTTTTCCTCAAACCATACAACCCAATACCATCCATTTCCACCAAATAACCAAATCCCCATTCATGAAAGGCAAAAGCTTCATGAAGAGATTAACCAAATCCATGATCTTAGTGATCTCCTTACTATGCACCTCACACAACGCAACAAGGGACAACCTCCATCCTCACCTTACTCAAATTGCCTACCCCACTCTCTTAACTTGGATCAAGTTACAAACCACACCCACTATTGCCCTTGTTGCATCTTCCTTAAAAAACAAATTCTCCACTTAAGTGAAGATATTTCTTGGATCGAATATCTACTCACTCGTCCTCATCCCATTCCTCCCCTACAACGATATAACATCACTGGATCCGCTCCATTTCCCACACCATCACATAACTAAAACCCATCCACATGCTTTCCGCCTCTAAATAAAATCCCTTACCCTTTTGTGTCGCAAGCAAGTCCAATCGCTCTCTTTTGCAATATGAGGACCATTAGTGTTTCTAGTTATGTTGTAATCATTATGTTTTAAGTATTTTATGTAATGTAATGATGATTCATATGTTATATATGATCATCTTGAATGCATGAATAAATTAGTTGGTTGTTCTAAATATTTTTGCTATGCATGTATCTTGTGTCTCCTAACTTGTTTTTGCAGCCAAGATTTCCATAGCTCGTCTCCTTGGTGCCCTCGAACGAGGGGGAGTAAACATCAAGGGGGAGTTTTCGTCCCGATAAATTTCACGTCTAAATTTGTTGGCTTAACCTTTTTGATTCTACAAAAAGGGGGAGAAGTGAATATAAACTCACCAAATACTTGTCCAAAAATAAACTTTTGGATTTAATGAGTTTAAGTTTTGTAATCATCAAAAAGGGGGAGATTGTTGACATAAATAATGCCTAAAAACATTATCAATATTTATTCATATATCTATGTTTTGATGATCACAAAATGTAAACTCATTAAAACATAAACTTATAAAATAAACAAGTACTTAGTTGTAAATATTCACTTCTACAACTAAAATCACTTAAGGTATGAATGAACTAATGCTTAATGCATTATATGATCAAAGGAACATTTTCTTAAACACTAGATTTTTTATAAAATGTCAAAAACATTTTATATCTTTTAGAAAAATATTTTTGGTAATAAATAAAAAGGTTTAATTCATTATAAATTTATGAATTCAAATTTTCAACCAAAATCAGTAAAAATGTTCCAGAAAAACCTTCCCCACAAAAGGACAAAACTGGGCAACGGCTAGGGAGGGCGGCCCCCTTAAAATTAAGGGGACCGCCCCCTATTTAAGGGGGCCGGCCACGCTCCAGTAGCTTCCAGCTGTCCAGTTTTTCTGCCTATAAATACCAGCCTTCCCCTGGATTTTTACTCACCTTTTGCACACTAAAACTTTCTGTTCTAAACTCTTTCTAATCCTTGTAAATTCTTTCTAAAAACCTTTGATCATATCTTGTTAAGCTTTGGTTTCCAAGTGATCCAAGCTTCCTCCATTCAAGTGCAAGAGAAGAATACTCCTTCAACAACTAGAGAAGAAGTATTGCAACTTAGTTACCTAAGTTGTTTGTGTCATCATTCATTTGTATATAAGTTGTGTACATTTGTTAGATAGTTGTGTGAATAATTGTTTGGGATAGGTTAGTGTGTAAGTAGAGAAGTTGTGTTGTTAAGGTGTGTAAGTAGTGAAGGTGTGAAGAAGTAGAAGTGTACATAGGTTGTGCTAAGTTGTGAAGTCATAGTGAAGAAGTCGTGAAGAAGAAGGTGTGATTAAGTCGTGTATAAGTTGTGAGATTGGTTCTAGCTACGATTAGAACCCGACATCTAGCTTTGTGTCGTTAAGCCGGTGTAAGCTAAAGTTGTGTAAGGTTTTCTCCGCCATAAGGGAGCTTGTTGACATAGTGTTGTGAACTCTCGAGTTAGGTGCTCAGGGAGTGGAGTAGGGCAAGGAAGGTGTCCTTGTAGCCGAACCACTATAAATCTCTTGTCTCTCGGTTAGATCTTTCCATCTCTATCTTTCATTTTATATTTATTACCTTACTTGCATTGCTTACTTATATTTACTTATATTTGTTTATATTGTTCAAGAGTTGAGTTCACATAAATTCGAATCTAAGTTTTTAAAAGTAAACAAATTTTCATAATAAAAATTAAAAAGACGTAAAACTATTCAATCCCCCCTTCTAGTTTTCCACAATTACCCTCAGCCTTGAAAACTTATGGAGATATACAAGTCCTTGAGCAATGCCATCAATGATCACAGAGCGATTCTCCCATTTCAGCTGTCCTTTCTGTTAGAGTTAATGTATAACTTTTAATATACGTATGTCCGGTTTCGAACCCGAGACTCGGGATTGCACACAATACGTGAGAGTTCCAATGGTTTGAATAAATTAAATATATTTGTATTTTATTTATTCATTTCACAAAACAATACTTAACGACAGTTAGTACTTAACGGGGTTAGAGATAACGACTGTTAAAGGACTAAATGTGCAAAAGGGAGTTAGAAGGATCGAGAACCCATTACCCTTGGGTTAGTTCGGCCGATCCACCCTCTTTGGGCTTGGAATCAGTTTGTGAGGCTTGGGGAACAAGTCAGGGTTTGCCTATAAATACAATTCACTTGTATTTGGTTTTTCCCTAATCTTGAATCCCTAACTTAGCCAAACTTCTCTTCTTCTCCTCCCTCTTGCATTGAACCGATCGGCCACTTTTAAATCCACTAGGATTTGCCGAATCTTAGTATTGCAATAAAGTGTTTGGTTGTTTTGTGATTCTTGAACCTAGCTTTTCCCATTGGAACGCTAGTATCTCGTGTGTACAAGAACGAGTAACAAGCTTATTTTAGCTTGTGACTTTAGGTGGTGTTCGATCCATATAAATCCAATTAGGGTTTATATATCTTGTTCTTGTGAGATCCGATTCCTTGTTCTTGCTAGGAATCAAATAAGGTACGTGCCTATTTAATTTTATGTTAATTAATTATATGTTATGTAGATCCATTCCGCTGCGTGATCTTTGATGAATTATGTGTTTATAGTATTATTTATGATTCACATATTCCAACAGTGGCATCATGAGCCGCGTTTTAACATGTAATTAATTACATAAAACCTTAAAAATTGAATCTTTAATTAGATACATGCAATTAATGATCTAGGGTTTGTGTTTTTTCTTGAAAACCCTAAAGTGGGTCGACACCCTATTTATAAAATTTAGGGTTTTAGTTTGGTTTTTGTAGAAAACTTGTAAAAAAACCTTAGGATTGCATGCAATTTTTAGGGATTAATTAATGAATATCTTATGTGATGTCATTAATTACTTAATTAGATTGCGTACTATATAGGCTTGTAAATATGTGTAACATGATTTTAAGTGCTATATGGGATCCATGACAAAATCTTGCATATTTTGTCATGGAAAGTTTTGTGTTTTATTTGCCACATTTTTTTTGATGATAGATCTTAAGTTAGGGAAGACCCTAACATATTAATTAAAATCGGTTATGTGCAATGTGGTATCTAGTTAATAAAACTTACGCGGCCAAGCTATTTGGCGTCTGTGGTTCATTGGGCACAATGAGCTCGTAAACCAATGGGAGTTTTGTTAATTAGATACATTAAAATTCACATAGATAATAAATAGGATTTATCAAAAAGGTTTGCATGTGGCTATATGATATTGTTAATGATCATATACGTGTTATTTAGTGTTTATTTATTTTTCAATTACTTGTTCTTTGTGTGTTTAATTATGATGGATTGCAACAACAAAGAGGGTAATTGTTCAAATAAAAAATAAATGAACCTAATAACTATGAAACCTTTGTAGTAAATCATTTAATTGCCAAGTCTTATGTGCCGACAGTGGTTCGCTTCGCACGGTAATTTGCTCCCAGGCGAGACTAGCAATTAATAATTTACTACATAAATGTTTTAAGCAAGAAAATCATAAGTTTTAAGTTGATTGATGTGACTGTACAAAAGTGGTCGAAGCGGCGGACCTATTATTGACAAACTATAAAGTGGGTATAAGGTTGGTTCGCATTAAATTGTGACCTTAAAGGGGCGCGTTTTTAATTAGCTTCGGCGGACGTTTGCCCTTCCGCTCGCCTGTGCGTCAATAATAGACTTACCAAGTACACCATGAAAAAGTACGAAGCATCTTAAGGCAATGTTGTAATTTGCTCAACGCCTCAATTAAAAACTTTGATGATTTGAGCTTACGAATGAGTAAACAGTTTTGTAGAAAATTTATATGATACAAAGATGAATGCATGACATCTTTGTACATATTTTTGATAACATACATCAAAATTTAATACCCTTAAATTTAAGTAATATGCCAACCAACTACAAAAAGAAACGCCTAAGGTTTCATCCTACATCACTAGCAGCCAAAGCTGAATGTGATGTTTTCAAAGGGTGGTTGCCTAAGGGTAAATTGAGTACTTTCATTGCTAGCAGCCAAAGCTGAATGCAATGAAACGACGTCAATTTACAGTTTCTTAAGTTGGTGAACTTAATTGGGCACTTCCATTACTAGCAGCCAAAGCTGATGTAATGGGACGGCGCCAAGGCATAAAGATTTGGGGATGAAACATGCTTACATTTTGCAACTGATGTTGGCAATATAATGTAAGTCCCATGATTTCTAGGAATTGCAATTGGATATTGGCAATTGGGTGATCCCGTACCTTATTGAGCACTTTCATTGCTAGCAGCCAAAGCTGATGTAATGAAACGGCGTCAATTAGGATCCTAGTTTTCAGTGAAAATTAAATGGTTATTTAACCAATGGGTGTTTAATTTTCTTGAAAAGTTTAATTATCTAAAATACTAATTATTGAACTTTTTCTATAGAAATGGCCCAACCCGGAAACACTCCAAACATTACCTCCGCTTTCAAAATGATGATTGAAAAGGAGAAATTGACTGGGACTAAAAACTTTAATGATTGGTATCGTAATCTAAGGCTTGTACTTAGGATAGCCAAACGTTATGAGTGTCTTAGTGAGCCTCTTCCGGTTGCTCCTCCTGCTAACTCTTCTAATGAACTACTTAGAGAGTACAACGAAGCCTATGACAAGCACAATGATGCGGCTTGTCTCATGCTATCGGGGATGGGTCCTCAGCTGGTAAAATAGTTTGAGAATCATGGTCCGATGCAAATGATTGAGGAACTCAAATGAATGTTTGAGAAACCTCCCATGGCTGAGTTATATGATGTACTTGACTCTATAGGAAAGTGCAAGCAGGAAGCAACAACAACCGTAAGTACCCATGTGCTAGAAATGAAGGGTTATCTTGACCAATTGGATGCACTTGGATGCGGGTATGTGGAAAATGTTAAAGTTGGCCTCATCAATAAATCCCTCAATGAGGAATTGTATGGTGACTTCGTGCGCAACTTCAACATGCATTGCAAGGGGAAGACATTTTATGACTTGCATGCAATGCTCATTGAACATGAGAAAGGACTCCCTAAGAAAGCTCCTACACCTGCTGTGATGGCAATTAGAGGTGGTAGGGTAGCTAAACCCGGTAAACCGCGTAATGTGAACAAAAAGGGCAAAGGGAAAGCTGACAAAGGGAAACAGGTCGTGATCCATCAGCAGAAGCCCAAGAAGCAGAATCCTCCTCCTAAGAAGGATTATCCTAAAAAGGACGCGACTGCTTGTCACCACTGTAACACTCCTGGACATTGGAAGAGGGACTGTCCATTGCTGCTTGAGGAGTGTCGTAAGAATAAGAATGCCAAGGCTGGGCAGGGCGCCAGCACATCAGGTTTTTTTATGGTTGAATTATTTTCCTTTCCTCGTAAGCAAAATACCTGGATATATGATACAGGATGTGGTACTCACATTTGTAATACATCGCAGGGGCTTAGAGGAGTGAAGAAGCTGAACTATGGGGAATGCTACTTGTATGTCGGCAACGGTATACGTGCAGAAGTGGAAGCCATAGGGACTTTTGATTTACTGTTACCTTCGGGTTTAATTTTAGTATTGAACAATTGTCATTACGCACCTTCTATTGTTTGAGGTGTCGTTTCAGTTTCTTTATTGTTGGATAATGGTTTTGAGCATACTTTTAATAATAATGGAATTTCTGTTTCTTTAAATTCTGTTTTTAATTTTAATGCTATTCCATTAGATGGTGTGTTTGAAATTGATATGAATAATCATGCATCCAACGGAAATGATTCTATGTATAGCATCGGAAATAAGAGAATCAAGTCTAACTTGGATTCGTCTTATTTATGGCACTGTCGTCTTGCTCATATAGGCAAGAAACGCATGAAAAGGCTGCAACACGATGGGCTTTTACAAAATGTCAAAGATGATTCATTTGACAAATGCGAGTCTTGCATATCTGGGAAGATGACGAAGAAAACTTTTCATAGCAATATGGAAAAGGCTTCGGATCTACTTGGATTGATACATACGGATGTGTGTGGTCCACTTAGACACGTGTCAAAGCGAGGTGCTACCTACTTCTTAACCTTCACGGATGACTATAGTCGTTATGGTTATGTTTATTTACTTAAACATAAACATGAAGTCTTTGAGACATTCAAGGCCTTTAAAAATGAAGTAGAATTACAACTCGGAAAGAAGATTAAGGCCCTTCGATCTGATCGTGGTGGTGAGTACAGAAGCCAAGAGTTTAAGGATTATCTAGGTGAGTGTGGCATTGTCCAGCAACTCACTTCTCCTTATACGCCACAGCAAAATGGTGTATCTGAAAGGAGAAATCGTACATTGCTTGACATGGTACGATCTATGTTTAATCAAACAACTCTTCCCTTATCCTTTTGAGATTATGCTCTTGAATCAGCTGTTCACATATTGAATAAGATTCCAACTAAGAAGGTTGATAAGACTCCATATGAAGTATGGACTAGAAAAGCTCCCAACTTTTCTTACTTAAAGGTCTGGGGTTGTGAGGCGTTTGTCAAACGTGACTCACCTGACAAACTCCAACAAAAATCTGTTAAGTGTATCTACGTAGGATACCCTAAGGAAACAAAGGGTTACTACTTTTATTTCTCACCAGAAAATAAGGTCATCGTGGCTAGGTACGGTGAATTTCTTGAAGATAATCTTATATCTCAAGAAATCAGTGGGAGAGTATATGATCTTGAAAATGATCATGAAGATACGTCACCTTCTGATGGCACTAACACACTTCCTGTGGAACCTGAAAGTTTAGGTCCTCCACCAGAAGTTGATGTGGTACCCGTCCGTAGATCTTCAAGATCTACAAAGGCTCCAGACCGTCTATGTTTAAACATAGAGGATGAGGAAACTATACTAGGGGATCATCTTGATGAGCCAACTAGTTATAGGGATGCCATTAATAGTCCTGAAAAGGAGAAATGGCAGATTGCCATGGATGGGGAAATGCAATCCATGAAAGACAATAAAGTCTGGATTGAAGTAGACCTTCCACCCAATGCTAAGGTAGTTGGGTGTAAGTGGTTCTTCAAAAAGAAGACGGACATGGATGGCAATGTACACACCTACAAAGCTCGTTTGGTGGCCAAGGGCTTTACCCAAACATATGGTGTTGACTATGAGGAGACATTTTCTCCTGTGGCCGACATTAGAGCTATTAGGATTCTTATAGCCATAGCTGCCTACTATGACTATGAGATTTGGCAGATGGATGTCAAAACCGCCTTTCTGAATGGTTGCCTAGATGAAGATATCTATATGGCGCAACCTGAGGGGTTTGTGAATCCACAATTTCCTGAGCGTGTATGCAAGCTTCAAAGATCCATTTATGGATTGAAGCAAGCGTCCAGGCAATGGAATAAGAAATTTGATGAGGAAATCAAGAAGTTTGGATTTACTCAAAATTTCGATGAGCCATGTGTATACCACAAAGTTAGTGGGAGTAACACTACTTTTCTTGTCCTATATGTCGATGACATATTAATCATGGGAAATCATATACCAAGTCTTGATGAAGTTAAGGCTTATCTATGTGAATGTTTTTCCATGAAAGATTTAGGAGAAGCAGCATATATCATTGAAATCAAGATCTATAGAGACAGATCTAAGCGGTTGATCGGTTTAAGCCAAAGTGCTTACCTGGATAAAATATTGAAGAGATTCAATTTGCAAAATTCCAAGAAGGGATATTTGCCCATGCAAGTAGAACATGGCTTAAGTAGCGAAATGTGTGCTTCTACACCTGAAGAGGTGGCATACATGAAGAAAGTTCCGTATGCTTCGGCAGTAGGATCTATCATGTATGCAGTTAGATGTACAAGGCCAGATGTGGCATTCGCACAAAATTTAACCAGTCGTTATCAGCAAAATTCAGGGAAAGATCACTGGCATGCTGTTAAGAACATTCTTAAGTATTTAAGGAATACTAAAGATATGTTTCTAGTTTTCGGGGGAAATCCAGACGCAGAACTGAATGTTACATGTTTCTGCGATGCGTCCTTTCAGACTGATAAAGATGATACGAAGTCTCAGACGGGTTACGTTTTTGTCATAAATAGAGGAGCTGTAGACTGGAAGAGTAAAAAGCAGAATACAACGGCCATGTCTGCTACAGAAGCTGAGTATATTGCTACATCGGAAGCTGCACAAGAAGCTGTTTGGATAAGGAAATTTATTTCGGATCTTGGAGTGATGCCGTCAAATGAATTACCTATAAATGTGTATTGCGACAACTCTGCTGCAATCACATTCGCCAATGAACCTGGAGTTATGAAGGGCGCCAGACACTTTAAAAGAAAGTATCACTATGTTCGAGAACAAGTCGAACAAGGAGAATTCAATGTACTCAAAGTTCACACAGATGACAATCTGGCTGATCCTTTCACGAAGGCATTACCTAAGGAAACGTTTACTCGACATGCTAAGGGTATTGGTCTTCGTATGCTAGAAAGTTTCATGTAAATCTGTTGATTTAGTATATTTGGATAGGGACGTGTAAACAATTATTATTTTAATGAAATAAAGTGCGGATAACGTTTATTATCATTATTAATATTTGTGTCTTATATTTGCATGTTTAAATCCGTGAATAATTATTTTATTCTAAATAGTCCGTTGTCAATTAATAATATGGGAATATTATTGAACTAAGACAAATGTGAGGATTGGTAGAATATACTGTAAGGTTGAGACACCAATGTCACATGATATTCAATATTGGATAAATTGAATATAGGACTTATCCCAACCACATGATTATACTTTATGGATCGTAGTCATTAAGTATATCATGAATATTTATCCTCTGACTTGAGATGCCAGATAATTGCCGAGGATGTAGCTCATTTTCTGTGAGGTAGTCTAACGCTATCCGTAAAAGGTAGTTATAAGGGCTATTTTCGGAAGTGATGTGAAGTTCGGGGGTTATGCTCGTAGTCAATAAAGGATTTGTTCCTTCAACTTTGTGTTGAAGTTTAATACTTCTTGGCCACTCGTAGGATTGACAAGATGTTTGCGTGCGCACGCCCAAAGTCTATCTGGAAGACGTTCAGATGTTTTGGTAATCTTGATCAATTATGTATAAACGAGAAACTAATAGTTAATTATGGAATGACCAAGATCCATATCCATATTAACGCGGTATTAGCAACAAAAGGATAAGTATGATGATTAAATTCATCACGTGGTTTTTCTAGGAAAACCATACTCGGATCGAGCTGGGGGCATTGGGATCTGTTAAGCTAGATTAGCCCATGTCATTACTATATTAATAGTTATCCAAGTGGGAGCTGTTAGAGTTAATGTATAACTTTTAATATACGTATGTCCGGTTTCAAACCCGAGACTCGGGATTGCACACAATACGTGAGAGTTCCAATGGTTTGAATAAATTAAATATATTTGTATTTTATTTATTCATTTCACAAAACAATACTTAACGACATTTAGTACTTAACGGGGTTAGAGATAACGACCGTTAAAGGACTAAATGTGCAAAAGGGAGTTAGAAGGATCTAGAACCCATTACCCTTGGGTTAGTTCGGCCGATCCACCCTCTTTGGGCTTGGAATCGGTTTGTGAGGCTTGGAGGAGAAGTCAGGGTTAGCCTATAAATACAATTCACTTGTATTTGGTTTTTCCCTAATCTTGAATCCCTAACTTAGCCAAACTTCTCTTCTTCTCCTCCCTCTTGCATTGAACCGATCGGCGACTTTTAAATCCACTAGGATTTGCCGAATCTTAGTATTGCAATAAGGTGTTTGGTTGTTTTGTGATTCTTGAACCTAGCTTTTCCCATTGGAACGCTAGTATCTCGTGTGTACAAGAACGAGTAACAAGCTTATTTTAGCTTGTGACTTTAGGTGGTGTTCGATCCATATAAATCCAATTAGGGTTTATATATCTTGTTCTTGTGAGATCCGATTCCTTGTTCTTGCTAGGAATCAAATAAGGTACGTGTCTATTTAATTTTATGTTAATTAATTATATGTTCTGTAGATCCATTCCGCTGCGTGATCTTTGATGAATTATGTGTTTATAGTATTATTTAAATCTTACCAAATAAGTATCTTTGATGAATTATGTGTTTATAGTATTATTCACATATTCCAACACTTTCTTCTTAGGATCTGTTAACAAATAAGTAGTACCAGCCAAATAAAGAACCAATGTCATGTACATATATTTGTGAGTGTTAGATCTTACCAAATAGAAATAAATCCAAGCTACTATTAGCCATGTATTCATATACAAGGATTTTCTCTTGCTTTTCGACACAACACCCAAGAAGCCTAACTAGATTAGTGTGTTGAAGTTTGGCAATGAGTTCGGTTTCATTCTTAAATTCCCGGACTCCTTGTCCAGAGCTTCTTGAAAGCCGCTTTACTGCTATCTCTGGACCATCAATTAGTATACCCTGAGACATTCATGTCATGAGTCTTTAACTAATATTTCTTTCTAAATATATTGTCATTGTAAGTTTACCTTATAAACTGCTCCAAAACCCCCCTCTCCTAGCTTATTTGTGCTTGAGAAATTGTTTGTGGCAGATGAGATGCTTTGAAAGGTGAAATAATGCACCTCCGTGTTTCTCGTTCTATCTGATCCTACATAATAATAGAAGCGTTTCACCTGATACAGCAGCAGCTTTTGTATTCTCTTGGCTATCCCTAATTTGTCAATATAGAAGGATAGTTAAGAGTTTTAACTTTTGAAGTGAATATTTTAAACATCGACTAAAAACTGGATGATCTTGGAGTAGTCTTTTATGCATCAGCTTTCTTTAGGTTCCACTTTGATGCAAAAATAGATTGTACAGGCATCTATTTAATTTAAGAAATATAGAGAATTTCTTCATAAGTTTTCTGCAATGATGGAAAGCATAAACTATAGCCAAAGGCATGGACAATTGTATATACATGGAGAAAGTTGCAAAGTTGAAATTCATACCTCTAATATGAAGCTTCTTGTCTATAATATAGCATGACGCAAGAGGAGCAAATGATCCAATCCCGATGAGTAACCATACCCACCATTTTATCTTCTTTTCTGCATTTGGAGAAAACTTACTCTCTTTTTATATAGGCATTCTTTTGTCGTTCGTAAATTTTAAAATCTCTTGTAGCAAATGCCAGCATCTAATTATTATTTATTACGGCCTAAAATTAAGAGTAGTAAAACTGCTAACCTCCAAATTTCAAAATGGCGTAATATTGTATGCCATCATATCCAGCTTTTGCTGGATTATATATCCTTTTACCATAATTATATATCCTTTTACCATAAGTCTTGCAGCCTTTACTGTCTTTCGTAGCATAAGAATATGCAGTGCAAGAACAATTGCCCCAACATATTCTTTTGCAATCATCTAAAGTCAAGTTATAGCTTTCATCATGATATTCATACTCATTCCCAAATATGTAGCCATTTACTCTATCCACGTCATAACCTTCCCTGTGTTGGAATCAAGTTAATCAAGAAATCATAAGAAATCGAAAGTCAAAAGTTAGTTATTGTTAGTTAATGGCAGTTAGAGTCAAAAGACACAATGGTTCATGAAATAACTGTTGGTGTCGTTTCATGTAGTATAAATAGATAGGAATATGTATCATTTCATTTGTGTGGAATAATAATAAAAGTGTGTTTATCAGGAAATGTTCCCACCCTCTGTTTAACCGAGTCACTGCACACTTGTTTGTGCATACTCAACCATGTTCATCCGTGATTGATCCAAGATCCGTAGGACCTCAACATGGTATCAGAGAGTATGGTTAACGTGGATCAATCAATTGCAGTCCAAGGAAGTTATCGCCTATGAAGAACAATAAAACCCGAAAAAACAGAGCATGAAGAAGGATCATGGAGACGATCCCGTTTTCGGGCAGAAACGCAAGAAGAATGAAGAACAGAAAGAAGCGTTGCAGAATGAGAAAGAAGATCATGTTGTTGCAAGTTGACACGTTCCAGAAAGGTGTCTTACGCATATATGGCGAGAAGAAGACACGGCAAGAAAAGGTTCATAGAGTTGGTGCAAGTATGAGACAGCACAGGAGCCTTGGTATGAAATGAAGCCCAGAGAAGCAGTGGTTGGGAGTAGCAATGGGACTGCTAATGGAAAAGAACCACAGGGTAAGGAAAAGGATGATGCTGGAATAGAGGAAGCACTGGAAAAAGATATGAACAAGGACGATGATCAGGAGGATCATCCATGGAACGATAAAAGGCAACTGAACATGAAAGACCGGATAAGTAACAAGGCAATCAGAATTTAAAACGGAAATGAAAGAATAATGATAAAGAAGAAGGAGCGAGGCTGCAATCAAAGGTGGACAAGAACAGAGTAAAGATTATGATTTCTTGATTAGGGGAGTGAATGTTGGAATCAAGTTAATCAAAAAATCATAAGAAATCGAAAGTCAAACCATAAAGTCAACTACAGAAGAAAAAAGCAGTTAAGTCTGGTAGTTATGTATAAGTTAGTTATAGTTAGTTAAAGGCAGTTAGAGTCAAAAGACACAATGGTTCATGAAATAACTATTGGTGTCGTTTCATGTAGTATAAATAGATAGGAATATGTATCATTTCATTTGTGTGGAATAATAATAAAAGTGTGTTTATCAGGAAAGGTTCCCATCCTCTGTTTAACCGAGTCACTGCACACTTGTTTGTGCATACTCAACCATGTTCATCCGTGATTGATCCAAGATCCGTAGGACCTCAACACCCTGCATTCTAAATTTTCAAAATCAGATGAAGAACAACCAGGGCTAGAATACCTTGGGGTGAGGTCGCATTCAACGTATAACTTTAAAGCTTCACCCCTAGTAGATGCGTGAAGGACTGTTCTGTCTCATTATTAATGTAGTAGATGCGGACATCTGAACCAGGATTATACCATTCCCCAGGATCTAAATTTTTGAATTGACACTTCTGCCAAGTTCCACTTGTCCAGTGTATATTCCCACGCCTTAGGATTATCAGTTGACCTGTGCCGTTGGGGTTGACTGTTAGTGTAAAAGATCTAGGAGTCGGTAACTGATCGCTAGCCCAAGAACTTAATGACCATCTATGTCCAGACCTGAAATTAATTCCAAGTTTCATTCCAGGTAGAAGCGTGTCTGTTGGGTAATCAAAGCTTTGCCATAAGACCTGCTTAACAGACCCATCTTGAAACAATTCTTGCAGTACCAAATTTCCAGAATCCAACAGTGTAACACTCGTGTTACGTTTAACTAGTAAAGTAAGAGTGAAGAGATCAAGAACCGTGTCTCCACTGGAAAAAATGCTTAGCTTGCCATGGACATCTATCATGAATTTGCTGTAAGCATCTTGGATTGGATGGTTTCTATTTGCTACCCAAACTACATCACTAGGACCAAAAAAAGGAGAACGGATAGGAGAGACCTTGTGGTAGTAGAATACTCCTAAATAAGAGCTTTCGGTACTGCCAAAGCCAAAAAACTTCAAAACGAAGACTCTGTTTGATGAAATCAAATAATCCCATCCCTTGAGCACGTTACCTTGTTTTCAGGTATCGGTTTCGGAGTAACAAGGATTGATGAAATAGCAGCAAGATAAAATAAGGATGAGAATGAGGTATCTGCTTCCAATGTAACTGTGGAATGACATTATTTGATATTGCTGAAGACAGAAGCTTTTGGTTGAGAAGTGATTTTTTATTTTTTGAGCTCTTAGCAATTTTTTCCAAGTCAAGCTTCTACGCCTTTTTGTTTTACTTCATACTTAGTCAACAGAAATACGCTTCCCTTTTGTTTACGTAATGTGGTTAGAGCCTTATGTTTATAATTTTCCGGAGTTGTATACCGATATACAGAGAACACATAATCATATATTGATTCGAAGTATAAGTGGGACCCATTTTGCTCTTGTCGAACACAAAATCTCTTGGTCTAGAAAAGTGGTTTTAATTATCAAAACACTTAGCAACTTTCCTTGACTACAAATATTTCTTCTATGTTAGACTCAGTCAACAGAAATAGACATCGGTTTCATGATGATGTCGCAAGTAGGGCTGTTCACGAGCCGAACCGAACCGAGCGAGGGTCTGCTCGAACTCGACTCGGCTTAAAACCGAGCGGCTCGGCTCGGATCGAATTTAGATAACTGAGCGGGAAATGCTTGCTCGAACTCGGATCAGTTTCTAAACGAGCGCTCGGTTCAGCTCGTTTTCGCTCGAATCATATACAAATAACAGTTTTTAGAAATAGAAAAACAAAATACCACAAAGTCATATCAATACAAAGTTTTGAAATCCTAATACGTTATATCAAAAGTTATGCAAGTAGATACATTAACAAAAAATCATCATCAATTCATTGCATCTTTCATTATAACGAAAGTCCATCAATTATTTCAGCTCCAAACACTTGAATGTAGCAAGTCAGAAGCTCCAAAAGTAAGGCTGCAAAATAATAAACAAAACACATCAAGGCTAGGTTTACATACAACTTCTAATGAACATAGGTAAAACTATTTTTTACATACACCTTCCCTAATCAGTTAGTTGTTACTCATTAAAGAAGTGTGGGTCATTATATAAAAATATGCATATATTAGTATAATAACTATTACTATATATATATATATATATATATATATATATATATATATATATATATATATATATATATATATATATATATATATATATATATATATATATATATATATAAATATTAAGCTTAAAAATAATTCGAGCGAGCGACGAGCGAGTGGACCTATGCTCGTTGCTCGGCTCGTTTATAAACCGAACCGAGCCGATCGGCTCGGTTACAACCGAGCGATAATCGAGCGAGCGAATTTTTGAGTATTTTTCAAGCGAGTTATAAACGAGTTTCGAGCGTCGAGTTTTTTGGACAGCCCTAGTCGCAAGAGACTTGTTTCTCTTATACATGCTTTTATCAGCTATTTTCCTTTTCTTCACTGTCATTGGCCAAATACCATTTTCGAGATGATACACGAGGTGTTGGAATATGTATATCATAACAATTTATATAACACATAAACATGTACATCAAAGCATGCAGCGAAAAACAGGATCTAATACTAGTAATTAATTAACTAAAATAAAAGAACATGTGTACCTTTGATTTCTAGCTAAACAAGAAATCGAGTGAGCAAGAACCGGTAAAACCCTAACTTAGGGTTTAATGAATTCGACACCACCTAAATCGAATGGGGAAAAGTTACTAACAAAAGTATGTTAGTTCTTCGTTCTTGTACACACGTATTAGTAGCGTTTCAATGTGAAAAGCTAGGTTCTTGATAACAAAACAAACCCAACACTAGTATTGAGCTCAAGAAAATCGAACTCTATGGGATTAGGGTTATATGATCGGCAAGAGCACAAGGGAGGAGAAGAAGAGGAGAAATTAGGGTTTGGTTAGGAACAAGATTAGAGAATAATGAATACAAAGGGTTTGTATTTATAGGCATCTCAACTTGTTCTCCAAGCTAGGGTGAAAACCCTCCCCTTTTGATGGGTCGGCCGAACATAGCTAGCCCAAGGGGATTCTAGATCCTTCTTGGCTACTATTTCATCTTTAGTCCGTTAACTTGCTATTTAACGACCGTTAACCAAACCTCGTTAAATCCTAACGCCCGTTAAGTGTTTATTTGTGAAATTAATAATTAAATCATAACTTATTACATTAATTATTAAAACATTGAAACTCATACGTAATGTGTGCAATCCCGAAGTCTCGTGTTCGAAACTGGTCATACGTATATTAATTTATATCCATAACTTTAACAGCTCCCACTTGGATATGCATTAATATAGTAATGACATTGGTTAGTCTAGCTTAACACCCCAATGCCCCCAGATCGACCCTAAGTATGGTTTCCTGGAAAAAACCTTGTGATGAATCATCATCATACTTATCATTTTGTTTCTAATACTACGTTAATATGGATATGGATCTAAGTCATTCCATAATTAACTATTCTGTTTCTCGCTATTTATAATTGATCAAGATTACCAAATCATCTGAACGTATTCCAGATAGATCTTGGGCGTGCGCACGCAAACATCTTGTCAACCCTACGAGTGGCCCAGCAGTATTAAACTTCAAAACAAATTTGAAGGAACAAATCATTTCTTGACTACAAGCATAACCCTTGAACTTCGCATCACCTCCGAAAATAGCCCTTATAACTACCAGTTACGGATAGCGTTGAATATCTTACAGAAAATGAGCTACATCCGCAGTTGTTATCTAGTATCTCAAGTCTGAGGATAAATATTCATGATTTACCTTAATGACAAAGATCCATAAAGTACAATCATATGGTTGGGATCTGTCCTATATTCAATTTATCCATTATTGAATATCATGTGAATTTGGCATGTCAACGCATCAATATACTTAAGTAATTCTACCAACTCAGATTTGCCTTAATTCAATAATACTACCCATATTATGATCGACATACGGACTTAATTACGAATAACATCATTATTCATGATTAACATGCAAATATAGATAAAAATATTATAATGGAAATAAAACATAACAAAATACTTTATTTCATTAAGATAACATTGTTCACATTATCCTTTATCCAAATACTAACCACAGATTTACATGAAACAACTAGCTAAACGAAGTCCAATGCCATTGGCATGTTAAGTAAGCTTTTCCTTAGGTAAAGCCTTCGTAAAGGGATCAGCTAGATTGTCATCTGTGTGAACTTTGAGTAAATTGATTTCACCTATTTCGACTTGTTCTCGAACATAGTGATATCTCCTTGGAAAGTGTCTGGCGCCCGTCATGACTCCAGGTTCATTGGCGAATGTGATTGCGACAGAATTGTCACAATACACATTAATGGGTAATTCAATTGACGGCACAACTCCTAGCCCCGAAATGAATTTCCTTATCCAAACAGCTTCCATCGCAGCTTTCGATGCAGCAATATACTCAGCTTCTGTTGCAGACATCGCTATTGTACTCTTCTTCTTGCTCTTCCAGTCTACTGCTCCTCCATTAATAACAAAGACATAACCCGTCTGAGACTTTGTATAATCTTTATCAGTTTGAAAGGACGCATCGCAGAGACCTGTAACATCAAGTTCTGTATCTGGATTTCCCCCATACACTAGAAACATTTCTTTTGTATTCCTTAAATACTTAAGAATGTTCCTAACAACATGCCAGTGGAGTTCACCTGGGTTCTGTTGATAACGACTGGTCAAATTTTGTGCAAACGCCACATCTGGCCTTGTGCATCTTACTGCATACATGATAGATCCTACTGCCGAAGCATATGGAACTTTCTTCATGTGTGCTACCTCTTCAGGTGTTGAAGCACATAGTTTGCTACTTAAGCCATATTCTACTTGCATTGGCAAATATCCCTTCTTGGAATTTTGCATATTGAATCTCTTCAATATTTTATCAATGTAAGCACTTTGGCTTAATCCAATCAACCGCTTAGATCTATCTCTGTAGATCTTGATTCCAAGGATGTATGCTGCTTCTCCTAAATCCTTCATAGAAAAATATTTACCCAGATAAGACTTAACTTCATTAAGACTTGGTATATGATTTCCCATGATCAATATGTCATCGACATATAGGACAAGAAAAGTAGTATTACTCCCACTAGCTTTGTGGTATACACATGGCTCATCGAAATTCTGAGTAAATCCAAACCTTTTGATTTCCTCATCAAATTTCTTATTCCATTGCCTTGATGCCTGCTTCAATCCATAAATGGATCTTTGAAGCTTGCATACACGCTCAGGAAAATCTGGATTCACAAACCCCTCAGGCTGCGCCATATAGATGTCTTCATCTAGGCGACCATTCAAGAAGGCGGTTTTGACATCCATCTGCCAAATCTCATAGTCATAGTAAGCTGCTATAGCTATGAGAATCCTAATAGCTCTAATGTCAGCTATAGGAGAAAAGGTCTCCTCATAGTCAACACCATATGTTTGGGTAAAGCCTTTAGCCACCAAACGAGCTTTATAGGTGTGTACATTGCCATCCATGTCAGTTTTCTTCTTGAAGAGCCACTTAATCCCAACTACTTTAGCATTGGGAGGAAGGTCTACTTCAATCCAGACTTCATTGTCTCTCATGGATTGCATTTCCCCATTCATAACAACCTGCCATTTATCCTTTTCAGGACTATTAATGGCAGCCCTATAACTAGTAGGTTCATCAAGATCCCCTAGTATAGTTTCCTCACACTCTACGTTAAGACATAGACGTTCAGGAGCTTTCACAGTTCTTGCAGATCTGCGAATGGGAACCACTTCAACTTCAGGTGGAGGACCTAGACTTTTAGGTTCCACAGGAAGTGTGCTAGTGTTTTCAGAAGGTGACGTATCTTCTTGATCATTTTCAAGATCATAAACTCTCCCACTGAATTCTTGAGATATGAGATTCTTCTCAAAGAATTCTCCATACCTAGCCACAATGACTTTATTCTCTGGTGGAAAGTAAAAATAGTAACCCTTTGTTTCCTTAGGGTATCCTACGAAGATACACTTAACAGATCTCTGTTGGAGTTTATCTGGTGAGTCACGTTTAACAAACGCCTCACAACCCCAGACCTTTAAGTAAGAAAAGTTGGGAGCTTTTCCAGCCCATAATTCATATGAAGTCTTATCAACCTTCTTTGTCGGAACCATATTTAATATGCGAACAGCAGTTTCAAGGGCATAGTCCCAAAAGGATAAGGGAAGAGTTGTCAGATTAAACATAGATCGTACCATATCTAGCAATGTACGATTTCTCCGTTCAGATACACCATTTTGCTGTGGAGTATAAGGAGATGCGAGTTGCTGTACAATTCCACACTCTGCTAGATAATCTTTAAACTCTTGGCTTAAATATTTACCACCTCTATCGGATCGAAGATCCTTAATCTTCTTACCGAGTTGTAATTCTACTTCACTTTTAAAAACCTTGAATGTCTCAAAGACTTCATGTTTATGTTTAAGTAAATAAACATAACCATAACGACTGTAATCATCCGTAAAGGTTAGGAAGTAGCTAGCACCGTGTTTTGACACATGTCTAAGTGGACCGCACACATCAGTATGTATTAATCCAAGTAGATCTGTAGCCCTTTCCAGTTGATGTGAAAAAGGTTTTCTTGTCATCTTCCCAGATATGCAAGATTCGCATTTATCAAATGAATCATCATTGATATTTTGCAAAAGCCCATCATGTTGCAGCTTTTCCACGCGTTTCTTGCCAATATGTGCAAGACGACAGTGCCAAAGATAAGATGAATCCAAGTCTGACTTGATTCTCTTATTGCTAATGCTATACACATAATTATTTCTATTGGACACATGATTCTCCATGTCAATTTCAAACACACCATTTATTGGAATTGCATTAAAGTAAAAAACATTATTTAAAGAAACCGAAATTCCATTATTAGTAAATGTGTGATCAAAACCAATATCCAACAATAAAGAAACTGAAATGACACCCCTAATGATAGAAGGTGCATAATGACAATTACTCAAAACTAGTATTAATCCCGAAGGTAAAACTAAATCGAATGTCCCTATGGCTTCAACTGCTGCACGTCTGCCATTGCCCACGTACAAGTAGCTTTCTCCATAAGCCATCTTCTTTGCTCCTCTAAGCCCTTGCGATGTGTTACAAATATGAGTACCACATCCCGTATCATATACTCAGGCATTATGCTTACGAGGAAAAGAAAATAATTCAATCATAAAAATACCTGAAGTGCTCGCGACATTCCCAGCCTTCTTATTTTTATTCAAACGCAACTCCTCTAGCAGCAATGGATAATTCCTCTTCCAATGTCCAAGAGTGTTGCAGTGGTGACAAGCAGCCAAATCCTTCTTGGTTTTCTCCTTCTTCTTAGGAGGATTCTGCTTCTTAGGCATTGGCTGGTAGGTCATAACCTGTTTACCCTTGTCAGCTTTACCTTTCCCATTCTTGTTCGCGTGTTGCAGTTTGTTGGGCTTAGTAATCCTACCACCTTGTATTGCAAATACCGCAGGTGTAGGTGGCTTCTTTGACAATCCTTTCTCAAAGTCAATGAGCATTACATGTAACTCACTGATTGTCTTCCCCGTGCAATGCATATTGAAGTTGCGCACAAAATCACCAAACAACTCCTCTTTGAGGGATCGATTGATGAGGCCAACACATACATCTTGCACGTAACCACAGCCGAGTGTCTCCAATTGGTCCAAATAACCTTTCATTTCCAATACGTGGGCACTCACTGGTTTACTAGCATCCTGCTTACAACTATGCAGAACATCTATCAAGTCATATAACTCTGCAGTAGGTGGTTTCTCAAACATACGTTTGAGCTCATTGATCATGTCCATGGGACCATAGTTCTCAAATTGCTTTTGCAATTGAGTGTCCATCCCAGATAACATAAGACAAGCCACATCATTGTGCTTCTCATACTCAATGTTATATTCTTCATGGTCTGCATTAGATGCAGTACCAGCAGAAGCAGTAGGAAGAGCCTTACAAAGATAATCAATTCTCTTGGCCATTCGCAAAACAATTCTCAAAGAACGGTACCAATCATTGAAATTCTTTTTCCCAGTCAACTTTTCTCTTTCAATCATTTGCTTGAAAGAAGAACTCATGTTGTTCATGTTAGTGTTGTCGTGTTGGGCCATTTCTACAGAAAAAGTTCAAAAGTTAGTACTTTCGATAATTAAATTTTTCAATAAAATTAAACACCCATGGTAAATAACATTTATCCATTTAATTTTCACTAAAAACTAGGATCCAAATTTATATAGTTTCATCACATCAGCTTTGGCTGCTAGTAATGAAAGTACTCAATAAGGTACGAGTCGAACTCAATTGCCAATCTCAAATTGCAATTCCTAGAATTATGGGATTTACATATTTTGCCAACCTCAGTTGCAAATGTAAGCATGTTTTATCCCCATCTTTATGCCTTGAGTGACTAGTCCATCTTACTATCAACTCAATTAAGTTAACCAACTTAAGAAACTTACAAATTAACATAGTTTCATTACATCAGCTTTGGCTGCTAGCAATGAAAGTATGTAATTTACCCTTTGATTACCATCCATGCTCGTCCATCTTACGACAAATGGAATTAGTAATCTCAGGTGTTTCCGTTTCATTGGATGGCATATAACTTAAATTAAGGGTATTTATTTTTTATGTGTGTAATCAAAATATGTACAAAGATGTCATGCATTCATCTTGTATCATATGTTTCAAAAAAAACTTTTACTCATTCGTTACTTTAATAAGATCAAATCAACAAAGTTTTAATTGATGGTATTGAGAAACTTACAACTTTGCCTTAAGGTGCTTCGTACATATAATGGTTGTACTTGGTAAGTCTAATTTTGACGCACAAGCGGGCGGAGAGACAGAATGGAGTCTCTTTAAGGCCATAATTTAATGCGAAACCAACCTTAAACCAACCTTATAGTTTGTCAACAATTAGGTCCGCCTTTCGACCATTTTTGTACAGTCGCATCAATCAATTAAAAGTTTATGATTCTTAAAGCTTAAAACCATGTTTCACCATTATTAAGTCAAGTTTAATTTTTAATTTTAAAATTACCCTTTGCTTACTATCATGTCATAACATATATAAACAAATAGCAATTAACACAAAAATTAAACGACGACATAAATAATGGACATGCTAAGTAAATCAATTAATATGTATATATTGATCTAAGACTCCCATTGGTTTTCGAGCTAGGTACCAATGGACCACATATACCAATTACTTGGTTGCGTAAGTCTCATGATAAATATATACAATAACACACATAATTGATTTTATATAGGATTTATATGGGGTCTTCCCCAATTTTAGGTCTTCCCTAATAACCTAATTAATTAACTTTTAGTAATTTAACTTGTCAAACAATTTTATTACTAAAACCCTAATTAATTCTTATCGCATAAAATTAGCATGTAAAACACGTATCAATTACATCAACTTCCATGACAAAACATGCATGTTTTTGTCATGGATCCCCAAATAGCACTTATTATAAAATAATCAAGTCTATTTTACGCATATTCAATTAATGACATATAGCAAGTACTCATTAATTAACACATAAAAATTACATGTAACCTAGGGTTTCTACAAGTTTTACAAAACATAAAACCCTAATTATGAATTATAGGGTAATCGACCCATATATAAAAAAAATTAGGGTTTACTAATTTTTTAAAACCCTAGAACACCGAAAACATGTAATAATCATATAGATCCAATTTTATGTGTTTTAGTAATTAATTACACAGTATTAACGGGCTCTTGATGCCACTATTGGAATATGTATATCATAACAATTTATATAACACATAAACATGTACATCAAAGCATGCAACGGAAAACAGGATCTAATACTAGTAATTAATTAACTAAAATAAAAGAACACGCGTACCTTTGATTTCTAGCTAAACAAGAAATTGAGTGAGCAAGAACCGGTAAAACCCTAACTTAGGGTTTAAGGAATTCGACACCACCTAAATCGAATGGGGAAAAGTTACTAACAAAAGTATGTTAGTTCTTCGTTCTTGTACACACGTATTAGTAGCGTTTCAATGTGAAAAGCTAGGTTCTTGATCACAAAACAAACCCAACACTAGTATTGAGCTCAAGAAAATCGAACCCTATGGTATTAGGGTTATATGATCGGCAAGATCACAAGGGAGGAGAAGAAGAGGAGAAATTAGGGTTTGCTTAGGAACAAGATTGGAGAATAATGAATACAAGGGGTTTGTATTTATAGGCATCTCAACTTGTTCTCCAAGCTAGGGTGAAAACCCTCCCCTCTTGATGGGTCGGCCGAACATAGCTAGCCCAAGGGGATTCTAGATCCTTCTTGGCTACTATTTCATCTTTAGTCCCTTAACTTGCTATTTAACGACCGTTAACCAAACCTCGTTAAATACTAACGCCCGTTAAGTGTTTATTTGTGAAATTAATAATTAAATCATAACTTATTACATTAATTATTAAAACATTGAAACTCATACGTAATGTGTGCAATCCTGAAGTCTCGTGTTCAAACTGGTCATACGTATATTAATTTATATCCATAACTTTAACACGAGCTTCATCGGATCGAGATCCTCTCAAGTTGGAGTTTTTTTTCGAACATTCAGTCGGGATACGACATCTGAGAAACCTCACTGAATAATAGTGAAGCCTTGCACGTACCCCAGACAACGAGATTTTGACCATGGGCCGTTACAAGTATTCGGAGGGAAAAACCCCAAGGCCTGCCATCCCTAAGGATCGAACTCAAGACCTTGGGTAAAACCGAGAGTGCCTCTAACCAGCTGGGCTGATCATCATTGGCAGAGTGAATTCATAAGTGAGCCCATAATTTTATTAAAAAAATATTTTATGTATTTAATTTATCGTATTTATGATTGGTGAACATGATCTATCATGTTTGAGTCAACTTGAGAAAATCTTAATCCTTATCTTATTTGTGACTGGTGAACGTAATCTATCATGTTTGACTCATCTTGAGTAGATCGTAATCCTTCAATCAAAATCCTCTCAAGATATAGTTAAACATGATAAATTATGTTAATTTTATTTTGAGAGTGAATTAATAACCAGCTTCAAGAATCAACACTAAAGAAAATAGACGAATAGCCGCGCAAAGCGACGATGTGTAGCTGGAAATAATTATACTTGTGAACTTGTAGTTCTGGTCCGACTCTTGATGCAACATTTACAAGTTCAATTTGTAGTAATTTTTTATTTTTTATTTCCATGCAACACAAATTTATGACGATAAATAAAAGATGACAATATACTAACCTCAAGATCTAACTCTTTATTTATTTATTTATTATTCATTTCCTTCAACTTAATTATAAATTACATAAGATGAAAAAAAGATTATTGTGTTTATATATATTAGAGATTACGATGATTTTTTGAAAAATATTAAATATATAAAATCTTCTTTTTTATTTATGTTTTCTTTAAAAAATATTCATAAAAATCCAAGCATGTGTTTTAAATGTTGAGAAATCGTGTTGCCATTTATAACAGTTAATAAATCGTAACAACACTTTAGTTACTTTTAAAGTTGACTGTTTAAGTTGATTAAGTTTTCATTTATTAAGCATGACATTTAAAAGTTTATTAAAGTGACTGTGTAAGTTGACTAATTAGTTTTTATTTGTTAACTGCGACATTTAAAAGTTTATTAAGGATTATTAAGGGGTAATTTAGTCCAAACACTTTACTCATTTTTAAGTGATTTTAAGTTTCAAAATTTGAGCATAAACTCTTTATAAGTAGTAGAGAAGACAAAGAAGAGATAATCCTAAAACAAAATAAAACCATATCATTACTTCAGTTACAACTTACAACAATATCTCTCATCAATAATGCGACTTATGTATGCAAAGAAAGAGACCGAGGACTTTTCAACTTGAGGGTAGCAAGTAGCAAAGAAATTATTGTACTTATGCAATAGGAAACAATATATGCAAAGAAAAAGACAGAGGACTTTTCAACTTGAGGGTAGCAAAGAAGTATTTTTACCAGCCTTATGCAATAGAAAATGAAGGATTGAGTCCTCTAATATTTAAATGAATATGATACATCATGTTGTCAAATTAAAAGAGATAGATAAATGAAAATGAGTCCACTTCAACTAAAAATTATAGGACTTAGTATTTTGCTTACACTAACAATATTTTACAACATGACCTCTCATGTTGGTATAAGAGCAGTGAGTGTCGTGGAGGCAAAGATCTGGTGCCGTTCTCCAAAACCAGTGACACGTCAGCAAAACACTCAACGGCAGCAGAAACCATTTGGCACCACATTTTGTGCCGTTACCGTTGGCACTAGAAAATGTTGTGCCGTCGGCCTTTTTTTTTTTTTTTTTTTTTTTTTTTTTTCATTTACATAAAATAAAACATACACAAAAGAAAAAGAATTTGGAAAATATTGTGTTTTTGGCTATATAGCCGTTTGGCATCTTTCAAAAAATCCATTATATCCATTAGGCAACGTTCAAAAACTAAAAAGAAAAAAAGAAAAAAAAAAAAAGAATAGCGCTGGCTGGTGGCTACGGTGCCACCACTGTTGGCGCGAGAGCTGGTACAGTGCGCCGTTCATGGTGCTCGGGTGGTACAAAAACGCAAGACAAAAATGCCATGGTACCTCCTGCTCTAAACATGAGAGGATCTCTATCTGAAAATGAAACACGGTCCAAAGAGTGAGGGGATCTGTGTGTAGAAATCAAAGAAATGCTGAAAACTGTATTATCATATTCAATTAACTATATGATTACAAGACATTAAATAGGAAAGACAAATACGAAACCCTAACTATTAAACGGATCTAAATAAGTGGGTCGGGCCAATAGGCCTTATTAGCAAACATCCCCTCAAACTCACAATGCCGCAGCGGGAACATTGGGAGTTTGTCATACACAAAATAAACTAAAACTGAAAACTAAACACGCAGCTTCGGAGTGTCCCAGAGCTCAAACTCAGTGCTAAACGGAGTCTCAATACGATGCAATCCAAACTGCAGAGTACCAACACCGCGAAATCGGTCAAGTCTGAAACAGACGGACCAAAGTCGACACAAAACAAACCCAGATGCAGATTCAGAGCAGAGCAACACAAGTACGGAGATGAACGAGAGTAAAACAGGCAGACAGAGCAGCTTCAGACAGAAAAATACAGATTCAGACAAACAGATGTAGATTCAGCAGGGAGATCCAAATAGAGGTGGACGAAGAGCAGATTCAGGCAGACAGATGCAGAAGACATACAGATTAAGATAAAACCAGGGGGAACCAGATGCAGAACCAAGTGTGTCTCCGGACATGCAGATGCAAACATGCAGATTCAGGTGGACCGGTGCAGACAGACAGATCCAGACAGACATATGCAGATAAAACCAGGCGGAACCAGATGTAGAATCACATGTGAAACCAAACAAGTTGTTGATGTCAAGATGCATCACATAGCTACTCAAGAAATAGTCGGATTAGTTAAGACTATAACATCACCATCACCAACACCAGCACCAGCACCACTGCAAAAACCAAATTAGCCAGCAATAATCCTATATCAGTACCAATAGCAATACCAAATTCAATACCATTATTAATACCATAACCAATACCGATCACGGTCATACCAATACAATTACCACCAATCCAAAACCAAACCGAAAAGTGCCGAACAAAACCAATTCTCAAATAATACGGAGCTTTAACCCAAGCAGACAAAGACTTTCGAATACTGATTTCCAAACCACCAATTATAATATTCATCATATTCACGATAATCCATTATCAATAATATATTAAAGATACCATTGATGATCATCCAACTGTACACTAATAAAATAACCTGAAAACTAGTTTATTAACCCGTGAAATTCACGGGATTAAGTGAAGAACCGTGGAATAATAGTTTTGAATTTTTTATGAAAAGAAATATGTTAATATAAGCGATTGATTTTTGATATTATGTGAATAAATGATATGTTAGTTAGACGTATAAATATAAATTATTCATGCTACATAAAAATAAAATAAATTCTATAAACGATATAAAATGCATATAATGTTTTTTGCTAATTAAGTTTGAAAATATTTATCGTATAGAAAAAGAGTAAAAATAAGGTAACAACAAAATAAATAAAATTAGTAACAACAAACACAAGTAGGCATTTTATAAAAAATTGATAAAAAAATAATCTTTTAGATTAACACTTATAAAATATGAGAAAGATGTTGCGAAAAATATGAAATAAGTTAAGTCTTATTTTTTTTTTTACATTGAACAGATAAATGATTGTTAAGAATATGTGAGTAAAATAATATGTTGGATCAGAGTGGTAAAATAATGTAAGTATTATATACTTAATAGATATTAAAAAAAAAACAAAAACAAAAACAAAACACAATATGTACACTTTCCTTGTAGCATTATATGATTTACCAAAAACCCATATCAAACTCAAGTTCGTATACCTCACATGTCCCAAAAACACAACACATTACACTAAACCCACCATTTTCTTTATTGTTCTTGGTTAAAAACAACACAATCCTTTTAAAAGGCAAGAATTTTCAACCATTGCAGTAGCTTGAATTCATTAGCACACGATTTTTCTTGAAGTGTTTTTTAGCTTGATACGACCTTGGAATGATTAAGCTATATCAAAATCCCTAAAACATTTTTATTTATTAATAAGCCCATAATCACTTAATCAATATCCTTTTTGACCTTATTGTGTAGTGAAAATATACCAATCTCCATAACAGCCCAAGTAAATACAATTTCTATTTACTCATGTAACATAAACCACTTGAATTGTAACATACTCTTGATATGTTTACTGCATGGTCGAACATTGTGTATTCTATAAGTTCTCACAATTAAACGATGTAAGAATGTATCGGAGTATCCAAAAAAAAATTGTCCATCACAACCTTCAAACATAAATTAGTCTCCATTTTAGCTTTCTTTCTGAACATCAAAATCACGGTAAGTCATTTATAGCAACAACTTAATTCAAATTCATTAGGTCTAGATTGCAGTACCAATAATCTTGTAGATCAGGGCACCTAGCCCTTTTGAATAGTGAAATCAGGGCACCTAGCCCTTTTGAATAGTGAAATCAACCAAGAATGTATACAAACAAACATTTAACATATCAAAATCGATTGTTTAGAACAATACACATGGTAAGTAACATCATTAGTGTTTATGATATACAACTTAATACACAACCAAATACATAGATAAGTAAACATGGAATAACCTTAGAAGCATTAATACTTTATAAACCCGTAAACATTAAAGTAGTAGAAAACGTAAACAACGAATAACCTTTAAAGCATCAATAGTTTATTAACTCGTAAACACAGTTTACACTCTTTTCCACCCATACTACACCCACGTATCTCATTTGCTTGAAATTAGCTCACTACCATGATCAAGTATGTAACGTAATTGTACACACATTTCAATCCATGTATCAACGTATTTTGCAGCCAATTGTAATATTCTTTAGTACTCGTCCAAAAACCTAAAAGTGAAAAAGAATGCTAAAGGTATAAGATAAACACGAATCTTTAATAAAAATAGATAGCTCAAACCTTGAAATGAAAAATATTATATCAACTTACCACTGTGTGGTTGCTTGACCCATATGCAAACCTTTTCCAATCCCATTAGCATGTACAATTTGTTTTCAGGTTATACATCCCGATAACATAATACTCATGACTATTAAAAGTTAAAACTCGCTTTGAGAACACGTATTCATGTCAAGATCGTTTTTACAAACTATAACTAAATGGATACTACTACATACTTATCTCTTTAGAAAAATATAACTAAATGTGATAAATAAAAACATGTTATGGATGGTTGAATAAAGTGTCAAATAAATGCCTTATAATCTTGCATAAACTTATAGTGAACTATTGTTTCTAGGACTGCGCTAGCAGCTCGTAGAAACTTATCTAGTCCATTTCATTTTCGATTATCCACTACATAAGTCAAACGGCCATACCTTGTACTTGGCATCTGACACCACAAAAAAACAGATGCTTTACACTCGCTGCGGCCATACCTTGTACTTGGCATCTAACACCACAAAAAAACAGATGCTTTACACTCGCTGCGGCCATACCTTGTACTTGGCATCTAACACCACAAAAAAACAGATGCTTTACACTCGCTGCCAGTAGGCTGTCATACACACAAAGAACAATGTTATCATATGTATATACAGAGGTTTCAATTTTAACCATTTAGCTATTAATGGGTCGATCCGGGTTATGTTTTATGTCTAACTTGTCAAAATATCAAACTCCTTTAATGTATCCAGGTAGGCACTTGACAGCGAACACACCAACATTTTCTTAACTTTTAGGACAATCAATATACATTAGATTTTATTTTATATAATTAAATTTGCTAAAATAAGCTGATTCAAAGTTGAAAGCTTCTCCTATGTTAGATTTCTAGGTAAGTTAATGAAAATCCATAAATTTGATCACTCTGACTGGCTAAAGATAATATCTAACCCAAACAGACCCGTCTATTAATAAATGTGTCAGAACTCAATGAATCAGATGGAAAAACATTGATTAGTGAAAAAAATCAGTCATAACTTTGATACAATTTAATTAGGAATGAAGAAATCAGTCATAAAAGGAAATGTGCACGACCATGGACTCTTTGGGCTTTGTTACGCAGGTGTTCATTGTATTTATACATGCCATGCCATATTAGCTATATATAACCTTTAGCTTCCGATGTCTCTTATTAGAATGAGCTGGTGAAAACTTTGCTTTTCTTCCGGGTCCCTTTAAAACATAAGATATATATAAATGTGGAATAGTTGAGTAGGAATAAGAAATAAATATATAGGTTGATATGGAGATGTATGCAAAGTTAGAGAGAGTATACTGCATACCTTGCATTTTTGGTCTCTTTTAACAACTCTTTCTGCTGATATTGCTGGAAAGTAAATGATTAAAACGACACCCAAAAAAAGAAAATATACAAAATCCGAGCAAAGTAATTACCTCCATAGCTTACTGAGTCATGAACCATAACAAAACATATGATATAGCCAGAACATTAACCGCAACGAAGAAATTTCAACTAAAAATAATCCAAATTCTTTTAATGGTTTAGCAAACTTTGGTGCGTCTGGTGCTTCGGTATATGAACTTTAGTGATAAGACGAACTTTCCTCCTTATTTTGCATTGAAAATAACAATAAAAGAAACTAATTAGTAAGTCGAGAGGTTAATGAACATAGGCTAACTATAAAGTTGTCTGCAAATCACCTTCCATTAACCAACCTACCGATCTTGTCACCTCTATGAGAAAAACATGAAAAACCTATTTTTTCATCTAATGGTAGACCTTTCTCTGAAGTAATGTTGCTTTCCGGTGTGCCTCGCTTCATCAATGGTGCCTGTGTTCTTCAATGGCAGGAATAACCAGTTTCTCAACTTCAAGAGAGGAAAGAGCTTGAAAGAGAAGCATCATAAATTAATTAACCGCCTCAAAAGTCACATACATGGATACTTGTTTAAAAACTTAATGGTAACTGTCATGCATATCCCAAAAGGAGTCGATGAATTGTGAGGTCGATCTTTTACGTCAAGCAACATGTTAGGTTCAATTATGGCATGAAAGACATATTTCCCAACCCATTTGCAGATAATAAAGAACAATTAATATAATTGAAACTTCATACGTACCAACAAAATTATTCCTAGTTTTCTAACAATTAAAGCCAATCCGTTGCTAACATTTTGTCCAATTGAATGCGCAATATGCTCACAAGCTTTTTAAAGCCATTTATCAAGGTAACTTGTGAGCTTCATTGTCCATATAGAAGATTAAGGAATGAAAAAGTCATTCTAGTAAATCTCCTGTTTTAGTCTTTATTTTAGATTATAACGTGAACATATACTATTGTTAACCGAATCAACACGGGCTAAAGTTGAACACAACCAATTTGGGAAGGGGTTGGTATGGGAGGGACACGAAATAAGGGAACGGGTCCAAATATCAAATGCTCTTGATGCTTTATAATTTTTTAAAGAAAATGGCTTGTTTTGACCCACCTCGTATTGACCCGATGTCAAAAGTTACCAATTGTAGAACCCGTTGACCAATTTGACCCAGCCAACATTTACATTGATAAAAAGTGTTCTGCCATAATATATAGCAAAATGACATCTATATAAATTCATGTTTTTATTTGCAGTTTTATGTTAATTCCAGCAAACTCGGATATAACTCATAAAATGGTAAAAGTATATCAGATGTACTACCCACAACATGAGTTCACAATGGTATATAATGTGCTTTCTAAAAAAGTATATGACATGTACAAAGAACCTACAGAATCAAGCCTTACCCCATTCCTAAGCGTCTCCCAGTCTCGTTACCAATAACCAATTGGTCACCTGGAGATTTTGCATGATACGGTTTTGTATAGGATTGTATAATAAATAAATAAATTAGACTTATAGAATTAGAACATACCTGTGATCATCTTAACAATCACTCCAAGGTCTAAACCTCTTCTAATTGTCTCTGCACAGTCATGCCGAGGTGGATCGAAAAAAGGAAGAAGGCCTACAAATTCCCAAGGGCCACCAGGACTATCTTTACTATTATCAGGTCCTTCCTATGTGTAAAAGAAAACCATACATCAAATATAGAGAATCTAAAATTCAAATAAGCACGGAGAAATTTTGTATCTATTTCATACCTGGCGAGCTACTCCAAGAGATCGAAGTCCACCATCAATGTATGTAAGAGCGGTTCTCGAATCAGTTGGATCAAATGGAAGAAAGTGCACTTCTGTAATTCCATATCGCGCCTTGAAAAGCCAATATAAGAGACGAGAGAGGCTGAACGACATTATGGTCTATTTGAAGTGCTCTATATTGGAGACTACAGATAGATTAAGAATTTGGGTGTTTGTACCTCGAGCTTTGTCGGATTTTTCACGATCATTCCCATAAAAGAACTCACAAACATCATGGTTGACCATAGTGATGTATTAGACTCTAAAATAAATAAGCTGCCAAAAAAATTAGAGAAATCAAATTAGAGACGCAAATGAAAAGCATTGATTCAAGTTCCTACATTAAACACTATAAGTATGATATGACTTACCTCTTGGTCTATGTTTTAGCTACTGCACACACTGGCTTCTACCATCAAACAAAATTTTTCTTGCAATTCCAAATAAATAAAAGAAACAATAAAAAAATACGAATCCAAACACCATTAAAAACTGATTTCAAATAAGAATTGAAGCAGCACACAAACAAACTGATTTCACATAGCAAACCATTAGTCAAACCTTTTTCTTTTTTTTCTTTCACTTTTTTTTATTCCTTTCCTAGCGGTCCGTCGACAAGGTGTATCAACAATCGAACAAACTTTTTTTTTCTTTTTTTCTTTTTCATTGATCGCTCTTTATAGCATGCAGAAATTAAAAGAATAGTGAAAAATGTATTATCAGATTCAACTAACTACGAAGATTACAAAACATTAAATAGAAAATACAAATATGAAACTATAACTATTAAACGGGCCTAAATGAAAATAGGCCTTATTAGCTAATACTGTGTTCAAATTTTTACATACGTCACTCTTCTTTGTGGAAAAGTTATGTGTTCTATATCACATCAATGAAACTGTTATAATGAAAACAGTGACATTTCGTCGTCTCTTATCAATTTTTATGTTAGCACAAGTTATACCGTTTTATTGCTTTTAGAGATTTTTTCTGTAATTTATGGGTGGTTATCAAAGGGAATAAAATGGTACACGCTCCTTAATTAATATAATTGTGAGTTGTTTTGCTCAGAAAATTTCCTTCTTGACACACGGCGTGAATATGTGCTCTTCAAGTAGAAATCCCAATGACACATTTGTGACGCATATATCGATTTTATTTTATATCTGAGCATGTTTCGGTAAACAACGTTTTAACGTTGTTCTATGTATAATTTTAAAAATAAATGGTCGTAGATAGTAGACACTAGGACCAGTGGACCACAGATCATGTAATAATATGATTTAGAGATCGTTGGATGCATACACATTGACATGCTCAAAAATGATCATTTGAATATTTGAGGTCCATACTATAATATATATACTAAAGATCATTTTTGCACGGGGCAAACAGTGATTTTTTAAGGTGTCCGTTATCTATTAATTTGCACCCTTATTGGCAAATAAATACTAGAACAGTACATGCACATGCCCAATAGTATGGTAGTGGGCTGTGTGTGAGTTTGTGATTGGTTGAAAGGAGTTGGGACTGTTCATACTCACCCCGTTCTCACGTAATAACCCCCGTAATACAAACCCAAACATCATTGACCATATTTAAAGTACATTTCCAGCACCTTCCACAACCTCCTTTTATCATCAAAACACACAAACCTCCAAATTATTCCAGAGAAATCCTAAGCAAACATAATTTGCTTACATCGCCTAAAACACACACTCCATTGGAAACTCCGCCTCACCAACATCAAACCATAAAGCCTAAACAAATTTGACAAGCTTCTTAAAAATCTCAAACACCATATAAGTTAAACCATCTCTCGATATGATCAATTAGGTTTAGTTCCTTTAATTGATTGGTTTGATGATTCTATAGTTATTGCGTAGTATAATCACATTGTTACTACATTGGTATGTCTAGATATGATCAATTAGTGTAGTATTCGTTAGGTTAACTATTCGAGCTGAAGTAAAGCACTTCCTATCTACTTTTCCTTTCTTATCATCGCGGTCTTTCCGGAAGGATTTCTTTTCTTCTCGAGGTTGTCTAACAAACTTTCCTCGTATTCTGAAGAAATTTTTGAAATCTCTTATGGCCATGGCATACTCTTCGTCTTCGCTACCTGAACTAGACTCTTTATCATCACTTGACTCTACCCTAGCTTTTAAGGCAATGGACTTGATCTTTTCCTTTTTGACCTTGACAATCTCTAAATCTTTTTCCATCACCATCTCATGAACTTTGAGATTTCCTATAAGCTCGTCAAGTGACATGCTTGAAAGATCCTTGGATGCTTCAATGGTCGTCACCTTTGCTCTCCACTTCGGATGAAGTGCTCTAAGAAATTTCCTGACAAAGTTCTTTCTAGAAAAAGAATCGTCAAGTGCTTTAAGAGAAGTAATAATAGTATTAAACCTAGCAAATGCACTATCAATGGTCTCATCTTCAGGGATAACAAATTATTCATATTGTTGAACAAGAAAATCAATTTTATTATCCTTGATTTATGAGTTCCCTTGATGAGTGATAATTAAGGATTGCCAAATATCTTTAGCGGTTTTACACATAAAAACTCTTTCATATTCTTTTCTAGGTAAAGCATTTTAAAGCATCATTTTAACTTCATTATTTTTGGCAATTAATTTCTTTTGCTCATCACTGTGACGAGTAAGAGAAATATCCTCATCCCGACCACTTGATATATCCTTAATTATGGGTTTATAGTCACCTTCTACAATAATGTACCATAGATCTATATCATTTGACTTCACATAAGTTTCAAAGCGGTTTTTCCAATATATAAAACTATTTGGTTCAAATAGTAGTGGTCTTTGTATAGATTGTCCTACTTTGAAATTTTCAAATTTCATGGATCGTTTCAAGTTTTAAAATACAATATATTTTAATGATCTTGAGTAACGTAGCTCTTGATGCCAATTGTGGAAAACTAGAAGGGGAGTTGAATAGTTTTTACCGTTTTAAAATTAATTTGCTTTGAATACTTAACGTGATTTCAACTTAATGCAAACAATCAAACAATATAAATAAAGCAAGTAAGGAAAGAAACAATCAAACCACAACATGGATGTTTATAGTGGTTCAGTCTACAAGGACTCTCTTCATTGCCCTACTCCACTCCTCGAGCCTCTAACTCGAGAGTTTTTCTTCACTAAGAAACAAGCTCCCTTCTCGGCGGAGAAAACCTTTATACACGTCGCTTACACTTTTTTCCGGTACAAAGCTAAATACCGAGTTCTAGTTCGAGGTAGAACCAACCTAATGTCGCTTACACTTTTTCCGGTACTAAGCTAGATACCGAGTTCTTTTACAAGGGCACAACTACTCCCGTCACTCTACGTATTTTAAGGACTAAAATACTAACCGATCACAATAGAAGTGTATGAATGTTTGGTACAACAATGATGTGTGAAATAAAACTAAATCACATAGTAACTATTCTAACAAGTCTTGCAACGATATGTTGAAGCTTGTGATGCTTTGATATCTTTGCTACAAAAGAAATATCACTAAGAATGAATTATGTAATATGAATGGGTTAGTAATGAATGAAAGAATGTATGCTAATGTTTATGCTTATAAGTGATGAGTAAATAAGAATGAGTGGCCAGCTATTTATAGGCAAAATGATAAAACAGGCCACGGATTAGGCGGAACCAAATCAAGGGTTCCGTTCGTTATGAGATTTGGTTCCGCCAGTCCCTGACAGCAAATCTCCAAATATCTTTCCAAATCTAACCAAGATATTATCAAATCTAATTCTTTGCTTGAAGATCTTTCCATGATATTTACTAAATCTTCAAGATATCTAAAGCAAGGTTGTCAGGATCGCGATCCTGCTCGTAAGATCGTACGATCCTACGATCCTACACACACAAAACGAGCAGGATCGTTACGGGATCGTAATTCAGGTAGGATCGTTATAGGATCGTGGGATCGCTCGTAGGATCGTAGGATCGTGAACGATCCGATCCTGTTGGTAGCCCTTTTTTTAGGTAGGATCGTGAACGATCCGATCCTGTTGGTAGCTCTTTTTTTGACTTTTTTTTGAGAGGAAGGTTTTTTAAAAATGGTTTGTATACATATGTAAAGGAAAAGCCAAAAACGATCCTAGGTAGGATCCGATCCTACGATCCTACGATCCCGATCTTGCAAAGCCGAAAACGATCCTAGGTAGGATCCCGATCCTGACAACCTTGATATCTAAAGATCTCAATATGATGTATGCCATGATGTCATGTACATATTTCCATTTTAAGAATTAAAATGTAAATAATGTAAATGTATATATGAATGTAATATGTATATCCTAGTGATCATGTTATGATGTTATGAGTTTTAAAAGCTTATTACTATATATGTAAAAGACTTTAACTTATATTTATGCTTTGCTAAAGATAAACTTTATAATTGTCATTAACAAAATATAGCAAAGATCGTAAAATATAAATAACGTTTTTAGGACGATATTTGTATTAACAATCTCCCCCTTTTTGTTGATGACAAAACATAAAGTTTATTTTTAAGCAATGGAATAAGTAAAGTGCAAGTCTTTTAAAAATATAGATTAAACTAGTTTTATGCAAGTTTTGAAATCAATTTTGGCATAAAACATATATGAAATGTATGATGTATGAGTTTAATATAATCTCCCCCTTTTTGTCGAAACAAAAAGAAGAAATGCATAGCGGAATGTGGTGAATGGACCTTGGTGATTACTCCCCCTAATTTGGAGTACCAAGTATGATGCATGGATTTTGAGTGCTTAATAGCTCCCCTTTGGATAATACTCCCCCTAATTGGAGTGCCAAGTATATGATGCATGAAATGAGAAATCTACAAAACAAAGGTTAGTGCATGATTAGCTCCCCTTTGATCAATACTCCCCGTTGCTAGGGTACCAACGTATATGATGCAAGGATGAGAAATGCTACAAAACAAAGGTTAGTTGTATATGATTCAATCCAACCAAGTAATATGATGCGTGAGTAATAAGATCTAAAAAGTTCCTACCAAAAGTAGTAGTTCAACCCGTTTGACCAACAAAAGTCAACTAAGTATAATTGTTCAAACCAAGTTAATAGTTCAAACCAACCATCTAATAATGCAAATGTTAGCAGTTCAACCCAACCAAATATAATGCACAATAAGTGATCACACACAAGCATTAACACAACATCCTTCATTTAAAAATTATTTGTGATCAAGGTCACAAATTAAGATGTTACAAACTAAATGAAATGGAAAATAACCTAAACCGGAAGTCCTTAAAGTCCTATAAAAGAAAAAACAAACAATAGAGATTTTTCTAGCGTCTATTGTGGTGGGTGTGAAAGAGCATTTAGGCGCTCTAGGATGTGGTTCAAAATGAACCGCATTTCATTTTGTAACTCGTGAACCAAAATGTTGGTTCATTGAGTCAAGTGGGCGGTCCTCTCACACATGGAACATCCATGTCTAGGGAAGTTGGGTGGATGGGTTGATTCATTATTTGGTGGTCGAGGTTGTGGTTGGTTGTTTGATGGTGGAGGTGGTGAAATATAGGTGGGAGACATGATGGAAGCGAGCAAAGTGGATTGTAAATCCATGGCTTCACTTAGGTGGGAATCTACCATGTTGGAGAAGGCGTAGAGGCGGTTAAGTTCCTCATTGATCTCGCCTTGGGTTTGTGGTTGGTTTATCAACATTCCCTTATCTATGGCTTAAAAGGTTGATGTTGGTGAAAGAGATTGAGGTTGAGGTTGTGGTGGAGCTTGATCCCGGTAAAGTGGACCATGAATGTCCCTATAAATGGGATGGAAGAGAAGTGGTTCTCCTTTTGAGGATTCTACCTCAAAAGGCATTGGTGGTGGATTTGTGGACCTAGGTGGAAGGTCTTCAAGAGTTTCCAAGTATGGGTGTGGTGAGGTTGGTGGAGTAGCAAATAGCTCCATGGGTTGGAGTTTGGGTGAATGAGGAGGTGATGGTGATCTTGCTAGTTGAGATGGAGCGGGTGGTGGTGTGGTAGCCACTGGAGTTATGGTGGGTGGTGGAGTGTTGATGATGATATGAGGTGGTGTTGGAGTTGATAGATTGAGGAAGTTTTCATTTGCAATGGGTGATGAAATGTTCAAGGGTGAAGATTCTTCTGATGAAGAATTGAGATTCACGAAACAACAAGGTCTGACACTCATTCGAGCTGTCCTTCTGTGTGGTCTGCTTGTGGATGATTTGTTTGACTTAGGCATTGTTGAGAAGAGAAGTGATGGTGATATATGCAGAAATTGCTATTAGAAATGATGGTGAAGGTGTGAATTGTGATCATTCTAAACCTTCTAATTTATAGACAGTAAGGTTTATGGAAGGGTGTGTTTGGATGTGATGTTGATCCATAGAAAAATGTTGGTTCCTAATGATTTGGAGGAAAAAAAGAAGCTAGTCACATCATCTAAGTCAATCCATAAAGATGGAGTTGAGTAAGAGGAAGGAGATATGCAGTAAATGCAAAGGGTGAGTGGGGAAATCTAATTATGTGATTGATCCACGGATTGCAAGGAACTAATTTGAGGGGTCCTTGCTTGTTAGAGAAAGGTAACTTAAGTGGAAATTTGAATTTTCAAATTTTGGTGGGAAATTGTGTTCCTATTGGTCTAAATTTGTTAAGATGATCCTAATGTGATAAGTATCAGTAAAGTAATACTAATGTAACACCCCAACCCGACAACGGTAAAGATATCACAACAATGGATTCATATCAGAACATAACAAAGCATACATCTTACAATAATACAAAAATCTCAAAGGATTACTAATGAAATACTGAACCTTCAAGGTTACAATGAAAGCTTTCAAAACTAATTCTAAAACATAATATCTTCTATCCAATTCTAATCCAGAATAGCTACCAAGCCTTCTAAGTCCAGAGGTACACTCTCACTCATTCCCAGCTTCCTACTAAAAACCTGCCGCAGGAAAAGAAATGCGGCTGAGCTTCAAAAGCTCAGTGAACAGATATATAGATAACAGAAATGATAACAGATAGCAGTACAAAGGAAAATCAGGAAATACAGAGCAGTGCAACAGAAATCAGAAAGTACAGATCATACAGACACAAGTCAAATGAAGGAATAGGAATAAGAAATGGAATAAATGAAATGAAATAAGAATAAATAAATAAGGTTTAAGAATAAAGGGAACAGAAATCTATCACGAGCCCAGATAACAGATAATATCATAACAGTGTAGTCACATAAGTAATCTAGAGGGGATACCTCTCAAGTAACCAGATAATATAAGGGGTGACCTCATGTATCAAATCGGAGTGATCAGCTCCCAGATATGTGAAAGACGTGTATCGCACACACCATCAGTCACCAGAGATATATATATATAACAGATAACATAATAACAGATAACAGAAACAGATCAGATCTAGGATGCATCCATACGCCCCAGTAGGCCCGAATCTTCTCCTACATAACAGATAAAATCAGGGACGGGACAGGTCATCACTCATCTGCCCTAGAGTCATGCCATCGGTGCATCAATGACATGGACATGAAACCCTCATGCCTAGTGATTGGCTCGGATATCAGACTGTGGTCAAGGTCAGATGTCATATAATAAACAAAGTCATATCTAAGGGTTCATGGCAGAAGGGTCATGTCAACAATTCAGAATAAGATAATAAGGTTCAAATCAAAGTTTATCAGATTAAGTTTAATATCAAAACGTAAGTTCAGATTAAAAGGTTTATTTCCAATAGTCCAAAAGAGTATATCAAAGGTTAAGAATTACAAGTTTATAGCAATAATCCATTTCAGAAGTTCCTGTCAAAAGTTCATTTAAATCAATCCTTTAATAATGGTTTTCATTGAAATGATATTACAAAATAGTTTTCATAAAAATGGTCTTCCAAAACTTTTAGTAACTTCCATTTCAAGTGGTATCGCTTCTTTTTAAAATAGCTTTTCATAAACAGTTTCATATGTAGTTTAATAAAGGTTCAAAATCAATTAGGTTCAGATAAGGATTTAACAGGTTAAGGTTTATACCAAAAATCAAATCAAAGTTTACAACAGATATATCAGGTTAAGGTTCAGAACAAGGTTCACAGATCAGATTCAATCAAGATTCACAAATTCAGGGTTCAGAACAAGAGATCAAAACACAAAGGTTCAAGAAAGGTTCAGAACAGAAGAAACACATCAAAGGTTCACAAACCAGTTTACAATCAGAGTTCAGGAAAAAGGTTCAGAATAAAAGAATCGTAGCAGAGGTTCAAACAAAAGGTTCAAGACAAACAGATCACAACAAAGATTCACAACAGAAGGGAACATAGCAGTGGTATCGGAGATCCTAATAAAGAAAATGTAAAACTGAAAGAAAAGGGGATGAAAAACCCTTACTGAAAAAGGGCAGAATATCTGTACCTTATTAGCAAAGCAGAATAAGCAAAACAGACACAGAACAGAAATCAGGACTTCTCCTTCTTCACACCTAAAGAAGTAGAAGACGGAATTACTACGGATTCTAATTCAGATTATTCCTTTTAGTTTACCTTTCCATTTTAAGTAACTTTCTATTTTTAGCAGGTTTCCAGAATTAACAGATTTCCATATTTAACCAGATATTGATATTACAGATTTAGTTAAGTCCTTAATTAAAACTTTAGGGTTAATTATGACAGATTTTCATAGTTCAGGGTTTAAACTGTAATTATTCTAAATTCAAAGGTATCACAATGAAAATACTTTACCTACTGATTTAAATATTCCTTTTATACAGAATGACACTTAATTCCTTCAAGTTTCACAATTTACAAGTTATACCCCTCTAGTTTCAATATTTACAAAACAAACCCTAGATTTTCAATATTCACAATTAAATCCCTACAATATTCATATTTACCAACCAAGCATCATATTTTACAAAAATACAGAAGTTAACATCAGAATTAAGTGTATTACAGATTAGGTCCCTCAGAATTCAGAATTTACACAAATGGTCCCTTAACTTTACAAAACTTATAAATTAAACTATAATTTATTAACCATTACATATTAAGCCCATAAATCCTCAAAATTCACATTACACTTTTAACATCAGTATTTACTCAGAAAAATATCAATATTCTAGAATTTACACATTTAGTCCCTCTATTTTAATTAATTACAAAACAACCCTTATAAATGTAATTAATTCATTATCTTGCAATATTTCACCTAGGACCCCAAATTAATATTTTTACTACATTCCTACAGTAGTATATAACATTAAAAAAATATCCCAGAAGTTTCAAAGTTTACAAAACACACCCTTGTGAATTAAAAACCAAATCGTATAACTTTTTAAATACCAAACAAAACCCTAATTCATCAAATAATTATACCACTATTACCCAATCATTAGAAACATTAATTAAATCAGACCTAGCATGATCAAACCCTAACCCTAATTCAAAATAGGGTTTTTCATAATTTTCTCTATTTATTTATAAAATCCGATTTATTCAATAATTAAAATCAATTTATCCAGGCTTCTAAAAATTAAGGGGCTATTTTTCCTAGCTCATATTAATGTCAAAGAACATATAAAAAATATGGTTGCACCTCAGAAAATTCATATAACATGATTTGAAATTTAAGTGTGTTTTAAGCCTTTTAATTTCATACGACTTATTTACAGTGCATGATTCGAGTTTATCATTTTTATTAGGTCATATTTAACATGTAGAACACTAGAAAAATACTGGAAAAATTCTAGGACGTAAGGATTAAGAATTAAAAATAATTACCTCTTTTGTGATTAACCGAATGAAAACAATTACCAAGCACAATTGGAAGGCTCTAAATTCGTGTTCCTATTTTTCTTAACTTCACAATGAATCAAAGATCTTCACAAAATTTGTGGTTCGACTTCAGGAAGCTTGGGGAGGAGGGTGTCGAAATTTTTTAGGGATTTAGTTTAATCGGTATATTTTTAGGGTTTAGGAAAATATAGATTTTTTATATATAAATATTTGGCCGACTTTTGAGAGCTAAAAATCAGATTTCTTAAGTGTTATAATTATATGAGGATTGTACTTTATTTTCATAATATTTTCCTTAATTAATTTGGCCTTTTTCTTATTTATTTTTAATTTACAAAACATAATAAACTAATTAAAATATAATTCGGATCATAAAATACATATACAAGTGATTTCTAATTTTTGGACATTCAGAAATAATATTATGTTGTCCCAAAAATTTATTCGTTTCATATATGGTTCACTTTCAGAAGTTTGGAATCGTTTCAGAATTTTATAAGTGATTTATTTATGTTTTATGATTTCAGGGGCAATTTGGTAATTTTATAGGTTATCAGAATTTCAGGTATTACAACTTCTTCCCCACTAACAAAAAAATTTCGTCCTCGAAATTTGCAGGAAGCAGAAAGGAAAGAGAACGGAACAAAAAACAAAGACATATCAGACCTAATAGATGAAAATCAGATTTTCTCGAAAGAGACGTAAGAATTACACAGGATTTTGACGGATATGCCGTCCACAGAAATTGAATTGACAGATCAGATTAGAGCGTACAGAAATAGATTATCGATAACATCAATTGGCAGAAGTTCTATAACAGAACCTAAGATTATTATCAGAAGCTCAGGGGTCAGTAGAATGCGCAACGAGGTTCCAGACGTATCAATTCACAGAACGGTGAAAGCAGATTATGCGTACAGTCAGAATGAACTTGCAGTCTCACTAATGGAGATACTCCCAACAGTTATCAGAATTTCTAAAGTTCTAAGGCACTTCTCGAAATATCCTATGCCCACAACCAGTGCACGTCATATGATGTAAGTATTATCACGTTGGCCAGATGTCATAATACTGGCATCATATAAATATGCCCTCATGATGGTCATATTTTATCTCAAGTCGTGAACAGAATAGCTTATCTTAACCCACCTAGTCTTCCTACAGTCTCAGAGTTCATCAGAATCAAATACCCTAACTAAGAGGAGAACGAATTACTCGAAAAAAATTAACGGAAGTCCCAGAACGTCTATCAGAATTTGGTACATCAGATCATCCATCATTCGTCAAATTTTACATAACAAAACCATCGTCCGACATACGCAGAATGAACACAGAGCGGAATTACTACAGAGAACCTAAATCATTCAAAGGATTTTATCATCAGGTAACAGATTTTTAAATAGGTCGAGCGGAAGTAAATTATGTCATCCATAGCTTCATTTGTCACAGAATTTATTCTTCCAAACATAAACGTTCGCTTCAGAATTTTCATCCATTTAAACTCATGATCTCAAGTTCCATACGCAAGTCTGCTTCTGCTCTCAATTCATCTTAGTATAACTAAAATGAATAGAGAAACAAGACTGCGAGTCTTGGACAAGTCTGCTAGCACAGTTCGGAATTCGCCAACTCAGATTGCTGTCGTCATCGGATGCTTGGTAGTGGTGTCTGCTACAATCTCTGAACGCTAATCACATCTACTCTTCCAGAACAAAGGTCATTCCATTTAATACGAAGATGGTCTACATGTTTCCTCGTTCGTCTCAGGGCACAAACATGCTGTCATACTATGACAATTGTCTAGATACTCGTGAAAACATGATTCTTATTAGCCAATACTATTGGCTTTATTTAAGACTCATAATGGTCACAATGAGTACGAAAACAGTTTTCATGAATCACTTCAGGGAAACTTCATATCTAAATCACATCACCCATCTTTACGAATAAAACTGAATTACTTTACGGAAGTTGCTCTCAGTTAGTCATCTCCCTTCTCAGGAGTTCTTGTTGTTGTTTCTTCAGTCCTTCGAACATTAAATGAGGTTGTCTGATACAGAGTTCACAAGGATAGAATAATTTAATCATTTATACTCGGAAATGAAAAGTGATTACAGTGAGATTACGGTTAAGTTTACGATAGTTGATATGCATACGCAAAATTTTATCTTTCTTCTTCATAAACTAATAGGGGTATTCAAGGGGAACACTGAGGTGGACAAAAACATATCTCATCATCTTCTCCAGCATCATGGTTCATTAACTGAGATCGGTTCAGAGTCAATTTTTCTGCTCAACAGGAGAGAAAACCCAAGAGTTTCATCAGAAAATGCCAGAAAATTTGTACAACAAAACTTTCAATGCCAACACTTTCTAGGGGTGGATACTAATAGGGTGTCAGGAGAATTTGATAATCAAATGAGGTCAGGGTACATATTTCCATAGCAGGGTTAAGCTTAACAGATTTAAGCGGTTAGAGATTATTATATCAAAAGTAGGGTGGAATAGATTGTTACATTTCAGATGCGGTAGTTTATGATAGCTGAAGAACCAGTCAATCAATAATCACAAGATCTCCAAAATCAAGTATATCAATAGTAAACAGATCCGCAGAACGTATATGGTCACTTAACCAGACGTATAGTTCATATTTCAGAGTCAAGTACAAGGTTCAGTATAGTGTGGGGATAGGTACGCGAACAGTTCAAGGTGTTGGAGTTTTTGGTTTAGCTTTTTAGCATAAGTGACAGGTAGGGTGTACATCATCGTTAATACGAACATCGTATAATTGCGGAAGTGAGACTTATGAGATATCGGATATCAGCATCATATGCTCAGTTAACAATTCCATACAGAGACGGTATTTGCATCAAATCCTTCCAAAGGAAAACTGATTGGCAATTAAGATTCATCATTCAAGGGAGGGAATCAACTTCTATATCCAAGGAAAAAAAAATTACCAGAGTTCTTATAGGAGTGGTATGGATTTGCAAGACAGAAATAGTATCAGATGATACATTTATATTCAGCACGGTAATGAATTTATAGAAGGTGTCAACCAAATTAGGGTTAAACGGCCTTCGGGATGGTCGGAAAGATATCAGACTGTTTATCAAACAGATCGGAGTGAAGGTCAAAATCAGGTAGTGGCAGCAAAAATTTAACAGTCGGTAATCATGGTAGGGGTTCAAAATTGTTTCAAATGCCGAAGGTGAGACATAGGAGGATAGTCGTCACCATTGAATGATCAATCAACTAATCTTTTATCAGGAGAAAATCAAGGTTAATTATCAATGAAAATGGATCGACAAAGCAGATCTTTACCATTCAGAATAAGAGGGAGAACCTTTTATACTCGTGGTTAAACACCACAAGACTTCTCATGGGAACAGAAATGGTTAAGACGGAATCAAATAGTGTCAAAAGATTCATAGATGATTATCAGAAGCAAGAAACAAATAACATAATGTATCAAGTACATCATCGATATGGGGATTCTCAGAATGCCCGAAGAGGCATCATATGATTAACAAAAGGTTCAGAGGTCGGAGTCAGAATCTGAAAGCAAGGATCAAATAGTGTCAGACAATTACTATGCAATTCTCAATGCTTCAGGTTTATTTAGGTTTCATTTCTTAGGTGATGCAAGGCATAAGCTCTAAATTTCCAAATGTGATTTTAACAGGCTTAAACCAAAACAAGGCACGAATCAGAGTAATGCGGAAGCAATGATACTTAAAAAAAATGCCTTATAATCTACCCATTCCTCACTGGTCAGAATTTAAGTTCCTATAGGGAAATCCTACAGCAAATTCTCAAAGGTTGTCCTACGAGCGCCTACAGTGGAAACTTGGTGGTCCAGACTTCACAGGTCAAGGGTAAATGTATTACGAGTCGCAGCCTGTGATCTCTGATACCATAAATTGTAACACCCCAACCCGACAAGGGTAAAGATATCACAACAATGGATTCATATCAGAACATAACAAAGCATACATCTTACAATAATACAAAAATCTCAAAGGATTACAAATGAAATACTGAACCTTCAAGGTTACAATGAAAGCTTTCAAAACTAATTCTAAAACATAATATCTTCTATCTAATTCTAATCCAGAATAGCTACCAAGCCTTCTAAGTCCAGAGGTACACTCTCACTCATTCCCAGCTTCCTACTAAAAACCTGCCGCAGGAAAAGAAATGCGGCTGAGCTTCAAAAGCTCAGTGAACAGATATATAGATAACAGAAACGATAACAGATAGCAGTACAAAGGAAAATCAGGAAATACAGAGCAGTGCAACAGAAATCAGAAAGTACAGATCATACAGACACAAGTCAAATGAAGGAATAGGAATAAGAAATGGAATAAATGAAATGAAATAAGAATAAGAAATAAATAAGGTTTAAGAATAAAGGGAACAGAAATCTATCACGAGCCCAGATAACAGATAATATCATAACAGTGTAGTCACATAAGTAATCTAGAGGGGATACCTCTCAAGTAACCAGATAATATGAGGGGTGACCTCATGTATCAAATCGGAGTGATCAGCTCCCAGATATGTGAAAGACGTGTATCGCACACACCATCAGTCACCAGAGATATATATATAACAGATAACATAATAACAGATAACAGAAACAGATCAGATCTAGGATGCATCCATACGCCCCAGTAGGCCCGAATCTTCTCCTACATAACAGATAAAATCAGGGACGGGACAGGTCATCACTCTCCTGCCCTAGAGTCATGCCATCGGTGCATCAATGACATGGACATGAAACCCTCATGCCTAGTGATTGGCTCGGATATCAGACTGTGGTCAAGGTCAGATGTCATATAATAAACAGAGTCATATCTAAGGGTTCATGGCAGAAGGGTCATGTCAACAATTCAGAATAAGATAATAAGGTTCAAATCAAAGTTTATCAGATTAAGTTTAATATCAAAACGTAAGTTCAGATTAAAAGGTTTATTTCCAATAGTCCAAAAGAGTATATCAAAGGTTAAGAATTACAAGTTTATAGCAATAATCCATTTCAGAAGTTCCTGTCAAAAGTTCATTTAAATCAATCCTTTAATAATGGTTTTCATTGAAATGATATTACAAAATAGTTTTCATAAAAATGGTCTTCCAAAACTTTTAGTAACTTCCATTTCAAGTGGTATCGCTTCTTTTTAAAATAGCTTTTCATAAACAGTTTCATATGTAGTTTAATAAAGGTTCAAAATCAATTAGGTTCAGATAAGGATTTAACAGGTTAAGGTTTATACCAAAAATCAAATCAAAGTTTACAACAGATATATCAGGTTAAGGTTCAGAACAAGGTTCACAGATCAGATTCAATCAAGATTCACAAATTCAGGGTTCAGAACAAGAGATCAAAACACAAAGGTTCAAGAAAGGTTCAGAACAGAAGAAACACATCAAAGGTTCACAAACCAGTTTACAATCAGAGTTCAGGAAAAAGGTTCAGAATAAAAGAATCGTAGCAGAGGTTCAAACAAAAGGTTCAAGACAAACAGATCACAACAAAGATTCACAACAGAAGGGAACATAGCAGTGGTATCGGAGATCCTAATAAAGAAAATGTAAAACTAAAAGAAAAGGGGATGAAAAACCCTTACTGAAAAAGGGCAGAATATCTGTACTTTGTTAGCAAAGCAGAATAAGCAAAACAGACACAGAACAGAAATCAGGACTTCTCCTTCTTCACACCTAAAGAAGTAGAAGACGGAATTACTACGGATTCTAATTCAGATTATTCCTTTTAGTTTACCTTTCCATTTTAAGTAACTTCTATTTTTAGCAGGTTTCCAGAATTAATAGATTTCCATATTTAACCAGATATTGATATTACAGATTTAGTTAAGTCCTTAATTATAGAATATTATGGTATTAAGGTATCTTTTATCAAGTTATAAAACTTTAGGGTTAATTATGACAGATTTTCATAGTTCAGGGTTTAAACTGTAATTATTCTAAATTCAAAGGTATCACAATGAAAATACTTTACCTACTGATTTAAATATTCCTTTTATACAGAATGACACTTAATTCCTTCAAGTTTCACAATTTACAAGTTATACCCCTCTAGTTTCAATATTTACAAAACAAACCCTAGATTTTCAATATTCACAATTAAATCCCTACAATATTCATATTTACCAACCAAGCATCATATTTTACAAAAATACAGAAGTTAACATCAGAATTAAGTGTATTACAGTATTATATAACATTACAAAAATATCCCAGAAGTTTCAAAGTTTACAAAACACACCCTTGTGAATTAAAAACCAAATCGTATAACTTTTTAAATACCAAACAAAACCCTAATTCATCAAATAATTATACCACTATTACCCAATCATTAGAAACATTAATTACATCAGACCTAGCATGATCAAACCCTAACCCTAATTCAAAATAGGGTTTTTCATAATTTTCTCTATTTATTTATAAAATCCGATTTATTCAATAATTAAAATCAATTTATCCAGGCTTCTAAAAATTAAGGGGCTATTTTTCCTAGCTCATATTAATGTCAAAGAACATATAAAAAATATGGTTGCACCTCATAAAATTCATATAACACGATTTGAAATTTAAGTGTGTTTTAAGCCTTTTAATTTCATACGACTTATTTACAGTGCATGATTCGAGTTTATCATTTTTATTAGGTCATATTTAACATTTAGAACACTATAAAAATACTGGAAAAATTCTAGGACGTAAGGATTAAGAATTAAAAATAATTACCTCTTTTGTGATTAACCGAATGAAAACAATTACCAAGCACAATTGGAAGGCTCTAAATTCGTGTTCCTATTTTTCTTAACTTCACAATGAATCAAAGATCTTCACAAAATTTGTGGTTCGACTTCAGGAAGCTTGGGGAGGAGGGTGTCGAATTTTTTTAGGGATTTAGTTTAATCGGTATATTTTTAGGGTTTAGGAAAATATAGATTTTGTATATATAAATATTTGGCCGACTTTTGAGAGCTAAAAATCAGATTTCTTAAGTGTTATAATTATATGAGGATTGTACTTTATTTTCATAATATTTTCCTTAATTAATTTGGCCTTTTTCTTATTTATTTTTAATTTACAAAACATAATAAACTAATTAAAATATAATTCGGATCATAAAATACATATACAAGTGATTTCTAATTTTTGGACATTCAGAAATAATATTATGTTGTCCCAAAAATTTATTCGTTTCATATATGGTTCACTTTCAGAAGTTTGGAATCGTTTCAGAATTTTATAAGTGATTTATTTATGTTTTATGATTTCAGGGGCAATTTGGTAATTTTATAGGTTATCAGAATTTCAGGTATTACAACTTCTTCCCCACTAACAAAAAAATTTCGTCCTCGAAATTTGCAGGAAGCAGAAAGGAAAGAGAACGGAACACAAAACAAAGACATATCAGACCTAATAGATGAAAATCAGATTTTCTCGAAAGAGACGTAAGAATTACACAGGATTTTGACGGATATGCCGTCCACAGAAATTGAATTGACAGATCAGATTAGAGCGTACAGAAATAGATTATCGATAACATCAATTGGCAGAAGTTCTATAACAGAACCTAAGATTATTATCAGAAGCTCAGGGGTCAGTATCCGCCATATCCGCCAATCGAAAAAAGTTAACAGAGCGGATTTTTAAGACCCCTAAACATATTCAAATTCCGTAAATTATCCTAAATCATATGTAATTGATTAGTTGTGATTGATTAATAACAAAAACACAGGTTCTAACACATGTTAACATATAGATCAAGCCGATGATTTTGAACTTACCATTAATAGAAGTTAAGCCAAACAGTGGCTTAAACATGGAAAATTGATAACATCAAGTGTTATCGTCCTGCATTGTCAAGTTAGTTCAAGTATTTGTTCAATGATAAGATAACATCCTAAAAACATAAAAATTCAACACATCATTGTTTCAAATTATTTGTACCAAACACTCCATCACCTCACTGCTTATCTAACTTCTTGTTTATCTTTATCAACCAACGCCCGATGTTCTTCATCATTCCTCTTGTTTGTTTGAACTCTTCACTTTGGTGCTCAATTGGTGGAAGTTGGCTCAAATATACCGGAGGAGGAATCCTAGAATTAGGGAGTCCGTCATCCTCAGTTACGGATGATGATGATGAGGAGGTTGGAGGATGAGCGCGTTTTCCTTTCGACACCGCTACTCTCTTGTCACTTAGGGGTACAAAAGTATGGGCAATGAGAGAGTAGTCTGGGAGGAAACCTCTAGCGTTAGGATGGATGGGTGCAAACGCTCTATAGAGACGGGTTAGAAGCATCCCGTATGGCATGGCAGTGGTTCCTAACACCGGAATGTCTGCCATTCTCTTGGTGACATAATAAGGTAGGTTGAAGGGTTGATGGGTTGACACACAATAGAGCATATAACAAAGACTAGCATTTAGATGATCCCTATTCCCTATGGTGCATAAAACGTTTTCCCAAAGAATTTCTTCAAACTTCTTGAATTGGGGCCTAAGCTCGTTTAGCTCCATGCCAAACGGGTCTCTATCGACTTGATGTCCTTGTCAGTTTGTCCTAGTGTGGGTGTTCCTAGGGACAAAGAGATGATCCCGGATGATCTCTTTTGGAGTCAAGGGTGTGTCGTATGGAGGCATACGATCAAAAATGGAATCGAGGCTTGACAACGACCATTTGTCGGTGTAAAGACAAGTACCTACACCCGGAATTCCTAAGACTTCTGCGAATTGGTTCAAGGGAATGTTGAATTGGTGTTGATTGACCTTGAAATGGATGGAGATGAGTCCATAGTCATTGGAACTAAGAACGACACTAGCATAGAATTCTAGCACAAATCTAGGACATATAGGTTCGTCTATGTCCAAAAGACAATCAAAGTTGATGGTAGCTAATTGTTGTCGGATGTTGGTTTCTTCTAAAAAGGAGGGTGTAGTATATTCGCAAGCAAAGAAACACATATTTGGGTCTATGTTATGGATCGAATAGATGAAGTTTAGAGAGAGAGAGAGAGGAGAAGACTTGGAACCTTGAGAGAGAAAATAAGTAGGATGTATTGAATATGAGAATAAGGTCCAACCCTCTCCTTTGGTGGAGAGGGATATTTATACTACTACATAGGGTGCCCCTAGTGGGCTGTGGAGCGAGCTGACAGTGGGTAAAGACCCGACCCACTCCACAATATTAATAATAACTAAACTACTACTAATATTACTAATTATCCTACGAGCTATGATGTGCTAATAAGTACTCGGGGTGACCGAGTCTTCAACTGAATATTTATATTCCTAACAATCTCCCCCTAAGGGAGGTCACCCCAGAATTAATGTTCTGAATTCTAGCACTCTATCCTTGAATCTTGACTTCATAGCTCGTAGACCTTGATTCTTCAACTTCAAAAATATTTGTGCCTTCAGCAGTGAACTTGTGACGACTGTTTTTGTTTTGGATGATCTTTGAGTATTCTTTGAAGATATCATCCAACATATGTCTTCAAGTCATCTTGTAGCTTCGTCATCATGAGAAGTTGTGATCTTGGAGCCTTCTTTGAGATCATCGACCACCATAAATCTCTGAGCTCATCCATTGTAGTAATGCCTCCATGTGATTTGTTGTGACTGTTGGACTCGCATGCTCACACTTTTCTGGATCATGATAGCTATCATCAGAGTTGCGGAAGCTGTTTCATAGGTCTTTCATTTATCATGATGTCTTTGATAATGAATTGGAAGTGTGAGCATGGAGTGTGGATTGAAACGTCTCTGCTGGAATCAGAAACCACCATCACCATCTTTATATGAATCTGAAATAAAACAGTTAGCAATAAAGTTGGAGAACGAATATGGCTTTGTCATTCGTTCGATGTGGTGGTTGGATTTAACCTTCGGTTCTGTGAAGACCGACCTGTGATCAGGTAGAATCCCCTTTAAAGAAGATTCTCCTTGACAGGAATTTCCAGCTTGTAGTAATGAGTCTTCCAACCAATTAATGTCAGAATCATCATACTAAGCATGTTCTCATACCGGAACGTCTCAAAGCAGACAGCACGGTAGAGTGAATCAGTGAATTAAATACCCACTGATTGACAAGAAATTGATTAGAAAAATCACTTGCGTGTCACTGGATAAACATTTTGTGCAACACGACAAGGGTTTTATAAATTGAATCACATTTCTGTCAAAAATACTTTTGTTTGAAAATTTTCACAATCAATGTGCTCGAAAATTTGTTGGTGAGCACATTGAGAGGTTTTCCAAAAAGTATCCGTCAATCCATTTCCTAGAACAAGTTTGATTCAAATTTGAATCGCCCCATCGTTTCTTTCCAGTTGTCACAAGCTTGATCCATGAAGGATCTCACATGTCACCCACCAAGAGCTTGTTTGATGTTGGCTCTAGAGGGATTTCCATCTTCATTGTGATTACTTTACGTATCACTCGGATGTTCTGGCAATACCACGAGGATAATGCGTAGGACTCTTCACATATATTTTCTTGCTTTTCACGGTGTATGAAACAGCAAGCATATTGAAAGTGTGTCCTAATGAGATTTATTGATGATCTCTTGGCTCTAGACTCAATAGTGCGTTTTGATTTAGTGATCGGAGGCTGGAGAGGACTGCCACCTTTTCAATATCATCTAACTCGGAGTGAGATAGACGATAGCCATGTATTGATCTCCATGAAAAATGAAACAAGAATCCTTTGAGGGACCTTGAGTGGCTAGGGAGGGTTGTGCAGCGTATCACTGGGTCCATGATACTTTGTCTTCAATGTCAGTAATCAACTACGTGATTCTGACAGCATATGTATTGACCCGGTTTCTGCCTAAGATGTAAGGAGGGCTTCTTTCTTTTCACCCTTTATCTTTACATTTCTTTTTCATTCTTCAACCCCTTCAGCGCTTACTGAGACTTCATTACTAGCACCTTGTTGGGTTTATTCCAGCACTAGCTCCATCTCAGTCGGCACTCTTCCCTTATTCACTTTTTCTCCTTTTTTGTAATCATACCTAAGGACTTCTATACTAACTAGTGGATTGTCCCTGGGTAGATCCCTCCGGTTCTGGCTAGATCATGGGAACTAATACCTAACCTTACCATCCTTATAACTCCAATACATAAAGTAAAATGGTCGGTCTTTGGTATTCTTTCACACTTGCCATCACAAATCATTTACTCCCCCTTAATATGTGCATCGATATACGAAAAGGTTTGGCACATATGGGAGAGCTGATGAAGCGAAAAGTGTACCGCTTTTAAGGGGTCATTTAAGCCTTAAATCGTATTTATTTGATCAAATATTGCCCTAAATCGTTCCTTTTGTCATTTTAGGTACTTTTGAGGAGAAATCTGGAAAAGGAGGCATTTTGGACGTTTTTGGAGCATTAAAGTGAAGAAAACGGCAAAGTCTCAAAAATCGGCTAAAAGTTACTCTTGACGGCGTCAGACTTTACTCTGGACGGCGTCATGCCTTGGCAAGAAAAGTTGGACGAGAAATTTACTCATGACGGGCCAGTGAAAATAGCATGTGAATTCTGACGGCGTCACGCTTTAACTTGATCGAGGGCGTCACGGCTTAAATCATAAGGGGACGGCGTCACGTTCATGGTTCGACGGCGTCAAGCCTTGATAAGCCAGAATGGATTTTTGAAGAGCTAAAGAGGGACGGCGTCAAGAAGGTCATCCGGGAACCCTAAAAGCGGCGAGGTGACGGCGTCACACTCCATAAGGTGACGCCGTCAGATCCAAAAATCTATATATAGTTTTCTAATTTTTTGTCATTAGAGAGAGCTTAGTGTGTGGAATTTTGGGAGAAAACCCTAAGACGATTTTAGCTACTTTTTCAGGGCTTTTTGCCTTGAGATCTTCCATGTTTCATTGAAAGATAAGTTATCAATTAATCATTCAATATGTCTATGTGTTGTTTGATTCTATCTTATTCTTGTCTTTTGTTTAACATGTTAGGCTAAATTTATCTTGTGTTTGCTTAGATCTAATGAAACCTAGCTATTGATTATTGGTTGTTAATGTGTTATTAGTTGTATTGGATGATTGTTTATCTATGTTAGGCTTAAGAAAACTGGCTAACTTCCTATTCGGTAACTTGCTTGAACGTCTTAAGAAACATGAACCAAATGCGTACTAAAGGTTTTTATGGTTGTATTTAATGCACAAGCGAATTCTAGTGATCCCATGTTAGGAGCTTCCTAGCCGGCTCGACATAGGAGTGAAGTAGGAGCTTGTAGAGTTGGGGAAGTAAGTACGCCACCCCACGAATGGTATTAAGGAATACACCCGTCATCCACGCAACTAATACACACTAATTAACCGGTAAAAGATAGTTAGGGAGTAAGGAAATCTAAGTAAACACATTTCTCTACACATAAGTTTCTCACCACATTTTCATTTTTGTTATTTTATTTTATTTGCATCCGTAGTAATTTTGGGTTAGTTGACTAGCAACTAATTCCGCCCACTCCTTCAAAACCGAGATTTTACTTGCTTTCATAAAAAAATATAAAAACATAAAAAGAATCTTCCTCAACCTTTAGACCTAATTAGAGTAGCCTTTCACACCTAACGAACACTATTCCCTGTGGAGAACGATCAATCCCCCGTACTTACCACTACACTATACTACATCGGTCAGGTACACTGCCTGGTGGGGTTGTAAGCCTCTTGAGATCCCTCGAGAGGTAAAACCTGTTGTAAGGTTACAAAACCATGCAATCAAGTTTTTGGCGCCGCTGCCGGGGAATAGTTATTGTTTAGGTTGAATTTTTATTTCTATTAGGTCTACTCACTAGATTCCTTTCTAGTGAGATTTTTATTTTATTTTTCTAGGATTTCTTTAGTCTATCGATTTTCTTCGTGTCTTTGTTCGTAACCATTACCGTCCGACATCATGGAAGATGGTAATATCCTTAACCCCCACAACCCACCACCACAACAACCACCACCACCTCCTAGAGCCCGTACTTTAGGAGAGTGTTCCCGTCCTAGCCACCATCGCTATCGAAACACCATTGAGCTCACTCAAGGAGCCAATATCACACCCTTGCGATCCGACACCATCCGGTTGGTGCAAAGCGGATGCGCATTCCATGGACTTCGTTCTGAAGATCCTAATCAACATCTCAAGGACTTTCTTAAAATCGTTGATTCTATAGACCTTGATGTTGCCACTCGAGAGATGACCCGATTGCGTCTCTTCCAATTCTCTCTGCGGGACCAAGCTAGTCAGTGGCTAGAACGTCAACCCGCAGGATCCATCACCTCTTGGGATGATCTCACCACTCGTTTCCTTGCTCAGTTTTTCCCACCGGGAAGAACTACCAAGCTAAGGAATGATATCTTGATGTTCCAACAACGTCAAGGTGAAACTCTCTACGAGGCATGGACTCGATTCAAGGACTTACTCCAAAAAGTCCCCCACCATGGCATAGAACTTTGGCTCCAAGTCCAAATCTTCTATGACCATATCAATCTCTCCACAAGGCAAACCATTGACCAATCGGCCGGTGGTAAGCTACGTGATCTAAGTGCGGAACAATCATGGGCTCTCCTAGAGGATCTTGCTCTTTATGACAACGAGAGTTGGAGTGACCCCCGTGATTTGAATAAAACGGTTAAGGCAATATCTTTGCCTTCTAACAATTCAAGCACTTCCGACCGTAGGATCATAGAACTTGAAGACCAAGTCAAGTTTCTCATGAAATCCTACGAGGCTCCTAAACCTTCAAGCCAAGTGAACAAAATCACTTCTTCGTGTAAATTATGTAGTGGTCCCCACGACACTCATGACTGCATGGAACTTCCCAAACAGGCTTTCAAAGAATTCGCATCCTCGCGAATCGATAAGGCGGGAGATAAGTGGCTCGCCACTAATTATGGGCCCAAAAATTCCGAAGATGGGTATGAGGCATGGAAGAATAAGCCAAATTTTAGTTGGAACCAAACTCGTAGCGTATCATTCAATGACTCTACCCCGCTCACTTGGTCTGAACATTATCCTCAGCGACACACGCATAAACAACAAAATCGCGAGGAATCACTGCAAAAATTCATTCTCTCTCAAGAAACACAGCTTTCCAAACTTGAGAATCAATTCAGACAACAGCAAGTTGATATGAACAACAAGGTTGATAACCTGTTAAAGGTTATCAATGATCGCCTTGCTGGCAGGTCAACTTGTGAGTTGGCACGAGTTAATGAGATCAAATCTGTTACGGTAACCCACCAAACACCTCCTCCTGTAAAAATTAAGCACCCTAGTAAACTCTTCAAATACATATCACAAAACGGAAAAAAAACAGGAGATACTCATACCCCTTCGAAACCTCTCCACTTCGTGAACACCATTACAACAATACCTGTTCCTAAACCAAATTTGGACCAACAAACAGCCAAGAATGTGGACAATGAAATGGAGGGTGAAGTTCCCGAAAAGAAACCCGAGGCGCCCGACGACTATCTAGACTCACCAAAGAACTCGAGTACAATAGAGGTGAGTGATGAGGAGGGCTCGGAAGAGAAATCCGAAATGCCTCATGGGCTCGCAGGACTGCTAGACCGCCCCCTGGTAGAGGAACTTGAGAGGGGCACAGCAAGGTCGCCTATGGGATTCGGAGAGAGAATAGAGGATGGCGCTCCTAGGGTCTTTAAGATTTCTTGCACCACTAGGAAAAAGTTTATAAAAGATGCCTACATAAACCCCAACTCTTCTATAAGCGCAATATCCCTTTCTCTATATAATGAAGCCTTCACTGAACAAGTCAAATATGAAGGGTCTAATATCATCGGGGTAATAAGGAGGGTACCAATTGTGATAGAAAAGTTCCTCTTTCATATCGAGTTAACTGTAATTAATAGCATGAATTCTATCCATCAGCCCATCCTTAACTGGCCTTGTTCTAGGCAAACCATTCATAAAAGCAACGGGAGTGATACTCGATGAGGATGATAGGAGTGCATTATTTACCGATGGTGTCAGGAAAGTGATTTTTCGGGATGGCTGTGAAGAAGTGTATGAGTATCAACCATCAGCAAGTGGCAACACATGGGGGTTACACGGTAGAAGGCCTGGCCGAATTAAGCAACATGATCCAAATAATCTCAAAATACCTTGCATGATTGGTCACCAGCAATTTTATAATGTTTACATTGACACATGTTTACCCAAAAATGTGATGTCCTTGTTTCATTATAACAACATTTGCAGATGGGGGATGATTCATAAAGGGAAGGACGACATCGGCATAGATGATGATATACAGGTGTTTGTAGGAAATATGACATTCACTATGAGCTTCGCAATCGTCGATAATATCGAAGAGTACATCGATCCCAGGTTATCACAAGTTGTTTTTGGGGCACCTTTTTGCCAGGCCACAAGCTTGGTTGTGGACGAGCTCAATGGGATCATGACTTTCACCGATGGGATTAGGGAAATCTCATACCAAACGCCTTACAAGATGAGAGAATTCAAGGAGATTGATTATAAAGGGCTCGATGGGTTAAGTTCCCAACTCGTGTTATGTGATGATGATGTGAGAAGGGGATGTAAGGACACTTTTGACCTGTCAAGCGGATTCTTTAAGCACGATAAGGAACTTAGTTCTAAATACCGAAACAATCCTTTTGATCACGTGGACCCGAAATACCTTTACTATGAAAGTGATTCTAATAGAGGATCAAAAGAGAATGGCCTAGGAACCGTGACCGATGATGGAGTCACGTAATGTACGTGACTTTGAGTCTAGCTACAAGACTCTTTAATAAAGAAAAGCGCTTCTTGGGAGGCAACCCAAGCTTTATTTATTTATTTGCTTTGTGTGTTTATTTATCTGTTTGTTTGATTTTATTTGTTTCCGTATGTGTGTTTAATTTTTATCATTATTGATTCATGTTCAAAACTAAATTGTGAAAATGCTTTATGTTGTTTTTAACTTCGTCTTAACTACATATAAAGGTATTTTGCAAAAGATAAGTGTAAGGGAAATCTAAATCGGTTTGTTAGAACACAAATTAACATGAATCGTAATAGTAATAAATTAACATACATATTCGTAATTGTTTGAGTCAAATGCTTGTATCGAGTCATAATGATGTTTTGCAGGATTTCCAGGAAGTAAGGTAAAGGTTTTTCCAGAAATTTTCCGGAAACTTAAAATGAAAATTTTTGTCAGGTCATTTCTGACGGCGTCAGGGGTTATAACCTGACGGCGTCAGATTTAATTTCCAGAAATTTTTGAAAGTTTTGTTTTCATAAAAAGTTTTTATTAAATCTCCAACTTATAATCTCCAGGAATCTGCAAAATTATCATTCCACAAGCATTATATCCTTATATATAGATTTTATCCCGCCGATGTTATGCAGGTTTTCGTGTTTGTTTTCTCAGGTTTAACAGGTTATTTTGGACAAGGAAATGTTTTTGGATCAAGCTTGTGGCGATGCATTAGTCATGGAGCTTCAACATTCTCCTTGGAGGAAGATTTAACCGTGTAATTTTACTATCCACCGAGCGAATCAGGGGAGTATTTGATTTCATTCTTTTACTTTTTTCTTTTACATCTTGTTACTTGAACATTGGGGACAATGTTCATCTTAAGTGTAAGGGGGGGTAAAAGTACGATTTTAGAAAATACAATTGCGCTTGATTTTTGTTTGTTTAATAGTAGATGTGTAATAAAACTGAGAGAAATACTTGTTAAGGTAATTTTAGTGCCAAATTTAAAATTTTTTACAACATATAGGAGTGAAACTTTGATCTTAATGAGCGTCTCACGGATAGGAGTTATATGACTAGCACAAAAACCGTACCACTAAAAAATTTTCCACCCCAAATATGTGAGGTTCGCCCCTAGAATTGGTAGGAAAAGCATTTATGCTATGATGTGTGTACCGGTAGCACTTAGATTCTAGAACTTGCGTTAGGACCATTCCGAGGCCACAAGTGAGACTACATTCGTGTAGTTAGATTTACTACATGATAAGAGGCATTAGGATTAACCCATTGTTTTACACCTGTGTTTTTGTTATAATTACATTGGCTACATTAGTCAAGTAATTCTCCCACACCCTTTGCGTTGTACTCATTTTTAGTACACGATACCCCTAGTACACCCCTCAGAGCCTATCTTTTCGTTTCGACCTTTAAGCATTTTACTTAAAGGAAGAATTTGTTACACCCCACTAAAATGTACACCCAAATCGCCTTAGCCTACCTTGTATGCACTCATCTTTAGTGCATTATTGTTACAACATTTGTTTAAACCCAAGTTAATTATCTAATTGATTACATGGTTGCTAAGTCGAGTCATATCCTTGTACATATTGTTTTGGGACGATTGGGACTCATGGGTAAAGTACTAGTATAATGGAGTAATGGGGAAGAACATCATTTATTACCCCCATATGTGCTAAATATTTTAAAAGTACTCCAAGTTTTTCAATTATCTTAATTCGAGTCATTAGATTAGTATTTGTAAAGTTATGTAAAAATTCAAGTGTAAGGGGAATGCAATGCCCCTATGATGTATTATTTTGGATGGTAGGGCAAAAGTGTATGCAAAAAAAAAAAAAAAAAAAAAAAAAAAAAAAAAAAAAAAAAAACCAAGAAAAACACAAAAAAATGAGAAAATGAAAAATAGAAAAAACATACGGACTACCATCCCGTTTTATTTTATGTTTATTTTATGTTTTTGTTATTTTGTTATTTCATTTCTAGCTTAAGATCGAGTCTAGTCTTGGCTTAGCAACATTGTATAGTACATGTAATTGATCAAGATCTTTAACTCGCCACCAGTAAAATATCCTTTATCCAACAAAACCGTGTTTTCCTTTTCCCTACACCTAACGTTATAACCCATTTAAAAGCCCTCTTTGATAGTTTATCTTAGGTGCTTACGCCTAGTGGAGGAGGTTTTTGATCCTTTCCCAAGCCTATGGTAATCTATTTGCTATGACAGGTAGTGAGAGATATTTTCCGTTTTCATTTATGAGATTTATTTTGATGACACTTGAGAGATGTGAGTATCTAAACACTACTTGTGAGGTGCTAGTTTGTAATCTCCGTGCTTATTATGATTAGAGTGGAACGATTATTTGTTGTAATTACTTTTATTTTTACATTAAATGACCCCTAACTTGTATTTTGATTAGAATAAAAGCGCATTTGCTTGAGGACAAGCAAATCTCAAGTGTAAGGGTATTTGATGAAGCGAAAAGTGTACCGCTTTTAAGGGGTCATTTAAGCCTTAAATCGTATTTATTTGATCAAATATTGCCCTAAATCGTTCCTTTTGTCATTTTAGGTACTTTTGAGGAGAAATCTGGAAAAGGAGGCATTTTGGACGTTTTTGGAGCATTAAAGTGAAGAAAACGGCAAAGTCTCAAAAATCGGCTAAAAGTTACTCTTGACGGCGTCAGACTTTACTCTGGACGGCGTCATGCCTTGGCAAGAAAAGTTGGACGAGAAATTTACTCATGACGGGCCAGTGAAAATAGCATGTGAATTCTGACGGCGTCACGCTTTAACTTGATCGAGGGCGTCACGGCTTAAATCATAAGGGGACGGCGTCACGTTCATGGTTCGACGGCGTCAAGCCTTGATAAGCCAGAATGGATTTTTGAAGAGCTAAAGAGGGACGGCGTCAAGAAGGTCATCCGGGAACCCTAAAAGCGGCGAGGTGACGGCGTCACACTCCATAAGGTGACGCCGTCAGATCCAAAAATCTATATATAGTTTTCTAATTTTTTGTCATTAGAGAGAGCTTAGTGTGTGGAATTTTGGGAGAAAACCCTAAGACGATTTTAGCTACTTTTTCAGGGCTTTTTGCCTTGAGATCTTCCATGTTTCATTGAAAGATAAGTTATCAATTAATCATTCAATATGTCTATGTGTTGTTTGATTCTATCTTATTCTTGTCTTTTGTTTAACATGTTAGGCTAAATTTATCTTGTGTTTGCTTAGATCTAATGAAACCTAGCTATTGATTATTGGTTGTTAATGTGTTATTAGTTGTATTGGATGATTGTTTATCTATGTTAGGCTTAAGAAAACTGGCTAACTTCCTATTCGGTAACTTGCTTGAACGTCTTAAGAAACATGAACCAAATGCGTACTAAAGGTTTTTATGGTTGTATTTAATGCACAAGCGAATTCTAGTGATCCCATGTTAGGAGCTTCCTAGCCGGCTCGACATAGGAGTGAAGTAGGAGCTTGTAGAGTTGGGGAAGTAAGTACGCCACCCCACGAATGGTATTAAGGAATACACCCATCATCCACGCAACTAATACACACTAATTAACCGGTAAAAGATAGTTAGGGAGTAAGGAAATCTAAGTAAACACATTTCTCTACACATAAGTTTCTCACCACATTTTCATTTTTGTTATTTTATTTTATTTGCATCCGTAGTAATTTTGGGTTAGTTGACTAGCAACTAATTCCGCCCACTCCTTCAAAACCGAGATTTTACTTGCTTTCATAAAAAAATATAAAAACATAAAAAGAATCTTCCTCAACCTTTAGACCTAATTAGAGTAGCCTTTCACACCTAACGAACACTATTCCCTGTGGAGAACGATCAATCCCCCGTACTTACCACTACACTATACTACATCGGTCAGGTACACTGCCTGGTGGGGTTGTAAGCCTCTTGAGATCCCTCGAGAGGTAAAACCTGTTGTAAGGTTACAAAACCACGCAATCAAGAGCCTACACTTGAGTTTCAAAAGATCACATTTTTTATCAGAATTCCATATTTAAATCACATTCTCTCCCCCGATCAAAAATTTCAAACCACTTGAGATTTGTGATCCCAATTGATTTAAATAAGTGAGAAATTTTGGGAGAAAATGTGGTCAGGTTATACTGTGTTCTGATTATGGAGCATACTATGCTCCCCCTTAAACCACGAGAGAGTGTCACTGCTGATGTTGCACAAATTTGGCAAGGTGTCAGAAATTTGAACAAATATTCTCCCTCTCAATTAATGACCCGTTTTCTATTTAAAGAGCTGTAGTCATTCAATTGAGCGACGAGTATTTGTGAAAATTTAATTCAATTTACCACCTTGTGTAACATCAAGACTCTCTTGAAGAATCAAAGAAGATAAAGAGTCTGATGTAAAGAAGACTTCTCTTCTTATACACGAAATGACGCACTAAAACGTACATCAGATCGGACGAAAAACATGGATATAAAGTAATCCATGCCCAGGTGAACATCACCCGGTTGGAGGAACAACCGTCTTTTTGGCGACATGCTTTCCCCATTGTATAGCGCGGGTTGCAGTATGAAGTAACTGCAAGCCATTAAGACATGTTTTAACCAATTAGTGTAACTTCTGCTCGAGCTTCATTTAAAGACCCGTGTCATTATTTAATGACATTTCTAGGTCCGTAAATGTTATCGATAAACAGAAGACATGCCTAGGTGAAACTATTTTTGGTATTTTCTGATTTTTTGATTTTTATGGTATTTTTATAGGTTTTATATTTTTCTATTTTCTTTTTGATTTAAGATATATACAACTATATACAAGGATATGGGAAGTCAATCCTTTACTCCTCCTTTTCTTCTTGAAGACACTTGAGGGTTTCAGGTGTCAAGCTCTTCATTCCAAGACGTGGGAGAATAAACTGAAACCTTTCTCTCGGAAGAGCCTTGGTGAAGATGTCTGCTAACTGAAACTCCGTCCTCACGAAGTATAGCTCCACAACTCCTTTCTCAACTTGTTCCCTAATGAAGTGATGCCTGATGTCGATGTGTTTTGACCGGGAGTGTTGGACATTGTTACAACAAAGAGCTATAGCGCTCTTGTTGTCACAATATAGAGGAATCTTGTTGTATGAAAAGCCATAGTCTGAAAGCTGTGATCTCATCCATAGAATTTGTGCACAGCAACCAGACATAGCGATGTATTCGGCCTCTGTAGAAGATATCGACGTACTCATTTGCTTCTTAGAAGACCAACTCACCAACTTTTCCCCTAAAAACTGAGCTCCCCCTGAAGTACTTAGACGAGTGTCTTGACATCCCGCGTGATCAGCATCAGCGTACGCAGTTAACTCCATTGCTGTGTCCTTCGGATACCAGAGACCCATATGAACTGTGCCTTGAAGATATCTGAATACCCTTTTTACTGCTTCTAGATGTTTCTTAGTAGGCTTGGATTGAAACCGAGCACACATGCATACGGCGAACAGAAGATCTGGTCTACTAGCAGTGATATACATCAAGGATCCAATCATGCTTCTATACTTTGTTTGGTCGACTGGAATCCCCGAAGGATCTTCATCTAGTCTTAATCTATCAACCATGGGAGTATCAACAGGCTCACTCGAATCAAATCCAAACTTTTTCAAGATCTCATGGGCATATTTGGATTGATTTATGAAAATGCCTCCAGGACTTTGTGAGATTTGTAATCCTAGGAAGAACGAAATTTGTCCCATCATTGACATTTGAAACTTGGAACTCATCTCCTTTGAAAATCTATCACATTCACTAGGATCAGATGAAGCAAAAATAATATCATCTACGTATATCTGAACATGAAGCAGATGTTTGCCCGACTTCCTAGTGAATAATGTAGGATCAACAACACCCTTCGAGAACCCGTTTGCTAGAAGGAACTTGGACAATGTATCATACCATGCCCTTGGTGCCTGCTTTAAACCGTAGAGTGCCTTCTTCAAGCGGTAGACATGAGTAGGATGTTCAGCATCCACAAATCCTTCTGGTTGGCTCACATAGACTTCTTCCTTTAAATCTCCATTCAGGAATGCTGTTTTGACATCCATCTGGTAGACTATCATATTCCGACTAGCAGCATTGGCAAGGAAGATTCTAATGGCTTCAATTCTAGCAACTAGAGCAAACGATTCTTCAAAATCTATGCCCTCTTCTTGTCTGTATCCTTTTGCAACTAACCGTGCCTTGTTCTTTAGAACATCACCATGCTCATCTAGTTTCACCTTGAAAATCCACTTGAGAGCAATAATCATAGCACACTCTGGAGGAGGCACCAATTCCCATACTTCAAGTCGATCAAATTCATGGATTTCGTCTTGCATAGCCTTGAACCAGCAATCTTTAGTCATTGCTTCTTTGGCATCTTTTGGTTCGACTTTGGATAGTACGGAATTGAAGAAGCACCACAGTGCATCAGTGGCCAGTTATTTACGTGTGGATACAGGACGAGCGGGATTGCCAATGATGTTGTCAATAGGATGATCGTTGGTCCATTTTCTGAGATGATCATGAGGTTGAGGGTTTTGAACTGATGTTGCCGTGCTGTGTTCTTCGAAAGAGGATGTGTGAGTTGAAGATTCAGGAGCAAATATGTTCTCAAAAGGAACATCATCTATAGGAGCAAATGGATTAACTTCCAAAGAATGTTCATCTGCTGATTCTTGTTGCAATGGAGAGGATTGAGTATTTGATGATGAGGGTGATTGACGGGCAGCTAGTGCATTGAAACTGATTGAGACAGATGCTGATGGGCCTTTAGAGCCTTGCGGAACTTGAGCATCAGCATTAGGAAGAACAGCTGCAGCATTTGAGGTCGTTTCATTTGTTGGCTCAAAATATTCGTCAAACATAGGATCAAATAACATCTTCAACTCCTCACAAGTTGGTGGTACATAAGACTCTGCAGGCGTGGGATTCTGTACAAGCCCTGAACTAATTGGTCCAGGTGTCAAAAGTTTAAGATCGGGTCCATAACTGTTTTGTCCTGAAGCAGGTTGCTCACTCAGCTCGTCGAACTTGACGTGGATGGATTTCATGATTTGTCGGGTTCTCTTGTTGTAGATTCTGTACCCCTTGCGATCTGGTGCATAACCAACAAAAATACCTACGTCTGCTTTAGCTCTTAACTTTCCCAAGTCTTGACTATCATTAGTCAGATAGCAAAGGGCGCCAAACATACGAAGAAAGGAAAGATCTGGTTTCTTGTTATGAATTAACTCATAGGGAGTCTTGTCATGAACAGGATGAATCAAAGATCGGTTTTGGGTGTAGCATGCTGTTGCAATAGCCTCTGCCCAGAGAAACATCGGTGCCTTTAAAAATATAAGCATGGTTCTCGCAGCTTCCACCAGAGTACGGTTCCTTCGTTCAACAACTCCGTTCTGCTGAGGAGTGCGAGGGATACTTTTCTGATGCGTGATGCCAATATTTTCATAGAAATTTCTGAGTTGATGATTAACAAACGCAGTTCCATTGTCAGTGCGGATGATTTTGACAGTTTTGTCGAGCCTTACTTGCAGCTATTTCATCAGTTTGATGATAACCTCTAGAGTTTCATCCTTTGTTCTCAAAAACTTTACCCATGTAAACCGAGAGTAATCATCTACAATCACAAGAACATATTTCTTTCCATTTATGGTTTGTACTCTCATTGGGCCGCACAGATCCATGTGAAGGGTGTGATGAACTTCCAAGTTGATGTTGACAGTTTTGGGTTTGTGGGTTTGTTTCTTGCTTTTGCCCAGTTGACATGCGGAGCAGAGATGATCTTTCTCAAATTTTAGTCTGGGCATGCCTCGTACAAGATCTTTGCGGGAAAGATTATTTATGGTACCGAAGTTTAGATGGTTCAGACGACGATGCCACAGCCATGATTTTGTCTTGGAGGCTTTAGAAAGTAAGCAAATGGGAGAGGACCTCAACATTTCTTCAATTGATATGGTGTATAGATTTGTGCCCCGACTTCCTTTTAGAAGGTCTACACCATCCAATTCCCTGACGAAACATGTGTATTTTCTGAAAGCCACTTCTAGATCTAAATCACAAAATTGACCCACAGAAAACAGATTGTGCCCTAATCCTTCCACATAATATACCCGTGAGATTACACTGTCACCGAACACATAATCTCCATAACCCATAATCGCACCAAAATGGTCGTTCCCGAATCTAACTGTCCCGATAAACTTTTTCACGAAGTTCTTGAGCCGTGAGCGATCCCCAGTCATATGTTTTGAGCAGCCTGAATCCAAATACCAAAGGACGATTTGTACGACCTGCATTTGAAGACAGACAAAGATGGATAACTGAAATATGTGGATCCCCACGTGTAGCTGGGGTCCGTTTGGTTAGCATTCACAAATTCAGGAGCAACAGAGTTTGCTAATACTGAAGTCTCTACAGTGGGAACAATCCTAGAGTCAGCGGATGGCCTATTTGGAAGGCATTGTGTTCCTAGAGACAAAATTCGACCTGTTGGCCTCCATTCTTTAACTTTCACAAACCTATGATCATTCAACTTAGGCAATGGACTTTTATTTCCTAAACTGAATTTTCTTCCAGTGGGTCTCCATTGATACCCAACAGTAGCAAAAGTTTTTCCTGTTGCCTTCCAAACTTTCTTACTTCTTTCAGTTTTCCTAACATACTTAACTTGGGGTGGTGCATGAGATATCAGAAATGACACAACACAATCATCATGATTAGCTGAAATTAAGCATTTGTCACATGTTTTACAGACCGCATTAGAATTCGAATTAATTATAGTACTTTTGATACTAGAATCAACACGATTCAATCTAGTCATTACAAACTTATTGTTCCTAGGTTGGGCTTCTACACTCTTCTTGTGATCACTATTAGCTGGCGAAGTCCTATCTTTCTTTGCATTGCCTCTAGGCTTTGACTCGCTAGCTTGGGGGTCACATTTCACTCCTGTAGAAATAATGATAGGAACATTAGTTTGTTTCACTGTCACATGCTTTCCTGATTTTGATGTGCTGGGTTCTGATGTTCTTGATGGCAAATCAAAGGTTACATGCTTGTTTTTAATAGTGGATGATGATGCACCTAATCTATCTCTTTGGTTGCTAGACTTGGGACCCGTGCCAATGGCATATTCTAACTGTTCCTGGATCCTTTTTGTGAGGACGCAGGCATAACCTACTGCCTTATCAAGTGGTTTTTCTATTTTGTCCTCTTCCACAACCTCACGAAGAGTGTCAAGTCCATCCATAAGGTGACAGAGATACATTTGATGGACAGGTCTGTTGTTTCTCATGGGAAATGGAATAGGCCCCACATCAACATCGTACATTTTACAAGTAGAGACCTTTGATGCAACACAATTACAAGAGGTGCATGGCATTTTTCCTTTCACCTGAGTCTTAATATTCTCAATTTCATTTAACAAAGAAGTTATCTTTTCATTATGACTATTTCTAGTAACTTTAATTGAGTCATATAACTCTTTGTAATGCTGTTTAATCTTAGAATTTTCTTCTCGAAAACACTCATTTTCATAATGTAACTTATTGATGGTGTCTTGATATTGAAAATTCTGAGAATCTGAAGACGAAGGTTTATTGGTGCCATACACATCACACTTGTTGGATTTCAATTGGGCAATTTGGGCCCTCAACAGTCGAATCGTGTTTGTGTGAGCTTGAATCTTTTCATCTCGTTTGCTTAATTCAAAATATGTATCAAATTCAGGAACATCCAAGGATGTCTTGTCATTTGATATTTTGCATTTTTCTTCTAAATGTTGATATTTTAGTTGCAGATTTAGATAATCAACCTCTAGTTTTGAAAAACGTTTAACCATGTTATCATGGTCATCATTTTGAATTTTGTCAAGCAATTTCACATTCTCCCCCTCAAGCTCAACAACACGATTCTGGGTAACATTTAAAGCAATAGCATACTCATGAAATTGACAAGCAGATAAAGCAGAATCAGTAGCAGTATAAAATACATCTTGCGCAATACATCTAGCAATCAAGTTGTCATTGGCGATGAGTATGTTTTTCCTTTCAATTTCACGACTCTTAAGTTCTATTGCACATTGAGTTACCTCATTTTCCATATCTTTAAACACTACTTTCATTTCATTTATTTCGGTTTTAAGGGCAGTTTGCATCCCTTCAAAATGTTCTTTAAGTAGTTTAAAGAATGGCATGACCTCAGTCAAGTAACACCTTTTTGCATGCTCAAAACACCTTTCCCCCTCAGTAATTCCGGTTGGTGTGATTCTCTTCTTACATGTTTTATCAAAATCAGCAAATAGTTGCCAAAGCACGTATAAGCTAATTAAGGTTTTGCATTCAGTGGGAAGAGACAAAGGAACCAAATTCCTAGGTATATTGGGAGGATGCACCGTTATGGATGCAACTTTTCTAAGGGATGGGGTGTTGGCTTTAAGTTCATCAGCTTTTAATTTCTCAGTATCATACTTCCAAAATATTTGTTCAGGCGTTAACTTCTTTTGAGGTGCAAACACAGTCAAGCGATTCTCCTCATAATAATCATGGGGTTTGACTATTACTCGCTTGTCTATGCATATGGGATCCCTCATTTTCTCATTCATTTTTTCTTTTTTTCGCATTTCTATCTCATCAGCCTCATTCAAGGATACAACCTCAGGTGGTTCATGATTGGGCATAATCATCACATTGGCATCATATAATGCAGGTTGGGCTACTTTAGCAATCCTAAGAAGAGCAAATTTAGGTTCACCTACATTACTTTCACTATGCTTATCACTCAGCTTTCTGTGCTTCTGAATCATTTGAGCAGTCTGTCTGGTTTGATCTTGTGTGTACAACTTATCTTCAAGTTTATTCTTTAATGTTTTGAGTCTAGAGAAATCATCTAAGATTTTAGATTCTTTTTCTTTAAATTCTAGCTTAAGCCTATTCACACAATTCTGTACTTCCTATTTTTGTTTAACAGACACATCTAGCTGGCTTTTCAAAGAATTCAACTCTTGTTTTAATGTTTCTTCTCTCACTCTATAGTCTTTTATAAGTGTACGCAACTGACCATCCATTTTCTGCTCACGTTCAGTTAGTTCAAACTTAGCACGCTGTTTATACATAGCTACTTGTTCCTTATAGATGTTTAGTCTAGTGATCAAGTTAACATTAGGAGCAAGTACAGAGTTTTCATGCCACTCACATGCATTATCAACGTCACATGTATTTTCTAAGGCACACACGTTATTAACAACACAAGCATTATTATCAACAGAAGATTCTCCATCTTGTACATCAGGCACGTTGTTGTGAGTCAAATATTGTTCATATGGAATCATATCGCTATTTTCCATGTCAACATTATTTGAGTCAGAAACATCTCCCTGTTGTACTTCGTTGGGAATCTTTTGTTCATCAACTACTTCATATGTGTCATAAAGTTTTAGTACCTCAGAAATCACAGATGCATTTGAAGAACCAGCTTGTCGAGGTGATGAAGCCAAGGATGACAAGTTAGCCATGAAGACTGTTTGAGCCGTTGGTTCATCATCCACATCAGAGTCAAATGCATCACAATCATCGGCTTTGAAGATGTTGGGATCGTTGAGTGCTAGATCTTGAACTGGTTGCTCATCCACATCTTCATCAAAAGTATTTCCCCCATCACCAGCCAAAAACAACAGTTCTTCCTCATCCAATACAGCTCCATTCTCTTGAGCCTGCATCAACAGCATCTTATCCTTGAAGTAATCTGAGTTCTGAGGACGTTTCGGTTGATTGCAATTCCTGGCAATGTGTCCCAGTCCTCCACAATTATAACACTTGAGCTGTTTCCCCTGCCCCTGATTGGCATTCCCCGCTCTGTTCTGCACATTACCTCGACCCATGTTTCTTCCTGCTCTCCCTTGCACATTCTAAACCACAATTTTCCCATCCTCCACCATTGCTAGATTGCGTGGGTTGGATGAGTTTCTTAACTGATTGTTGGTCTGAGGGAGAGAAGCTTTAAATTGTTGAACCAGTAATGATACTTGGTTGGTGAGGTTATCAATCATTTTGTCGGTCTGAGAATAGCCTGAGTCGAGTTGTGAGCTCATAGCAGAATATGGTGAGTGAAGTTGATGATAACCTTGGTTAGGTGATGGTTGGGTGTTTGGTAAAGCACTTGCCATAAATGCCAGTGGGTCATTAGGAGTTGAAGGATTGAGCTTTTCTCTCAGCACCCGATCGTAGGCAGCATGCTTCTCATGTTGTTGTAGGTAGGCATACAACTGTTCATAGTTAGTGTCTCTCAGACCTTTGTTGAGTTTGACAGCAGTAACAAATCTGTCCCATTCTGGAGTCATGTTGTTCACAAACTTTGAGTTAAGTTGTATGTTGGGCATAGTCATTCTTATCATCCTCATGTCATTCACCAACTTATGGAATCTCACATAGTAATCTGTGACATTCTCTCCTGGGTTCATTTTGAAGTGTTCAAACTCATCATATAATTGTGATTCACGGTCTTCTTTTGTGAGTTCTGACCCAGCTAGCAACATCTTTACATTGTCCCACACTGCTTTAGCTTCAGTTTTGAAATTGATGAGTTTGTAGACATCCTTTGGCAAACCTTGAATGACAATGTTTGAGGCCCTAATGTCAGCATCATACCTCTTCTTTTCCTCCTCATAAAGGTCAATGTAAGTGCGTGGTCTGTCAATTCCAAAGGTGACTGTGCCATCTTCACCAGTAGTAACAGCATCTCTGGTGGTACCCATCTGAAATGGTCCTTCATCAATGGACTTAAGGATGTTTGCTCCATTCTCTTTTCCCAAGCAGTAAAGCCGTATTCGTTGTGCCCACGACTCATAGTCCGTCCTATCTAGCATAGGCGGACGGGTATCGGACCCTGCTACTTGAATGTCATTGGATGCGGTGCTTGTAATGCTGGCCATAATGTATACGGGATTTTACAGTTCTTGTGATTTAACCGAGAAATTGACTCTTTCGCGGGACTTTCTAAAATCACCAAGACACAAACCGTAAACTAATGAGTATCTTGCAAAATATAATTTTAAGTCCTAACTCAAGGAAACACAAATCTCAATTGATCAAATCGCAAAGATTCAAGACACAGCTTGACAAATCGCAACAAGACAAATCGCAAGCTTATCAAATCACAATAAGTAAAGTCACAAGTGTTAGCTTGCAACGTCAAATCACAATAGATCAACTCGCAACAATCAAATCGCAATGAGTCAAGTAGCAACTTGTCAAATCGCAGACAATCAAATCGCAATTTGTTAACTATGAGTCAAAACGCAAAGTTCAACTCCCAAGTGCTCAAGTCGCAACTCACTATTACAAATCGCAATAGACAAATCACAACCCTGAGGATACAAAACGCAACAGACAAATCACAACCCTGAGGATACAAACCGCAACAGACAAATCACAACCCTGTGGATACAAACTGTCACAACTCGTAATTTCAGGTCATTTTCCAAACCTCGACAATTTACTATTCATGAGTTACTATTCATAAATCACTATTCACCGATCACTATTTATCATTTCACTATTCATCGTTTTTGAAGTCAGTTTGAGACTTTGAGAAGTAGTCAAAAATTTTACTATTCACATGACACTATTCATTCCCGGAGGGAAATCACTATTCATGGGCATCATTCATCATGTCGTAAACTAGGTTTACGAGTATTCAAATGCGCGTAACCAGTTAGGTTTAGCTGCGTATTCATGCATCATCAGTAAAGACACATCATACGGACTAGAGTAGTCTGCATATCATCAGTAACATCAGTACCATATCAGTTCATGCATGTGTCTGTGTGATTTTCATTAACGTATGCATAATTGTTTAATTAACGTTACCACTCAGTCATTTCTATCAACAGTAAACCAAATACTCCAGACAATGATCCTAATACATTTTCAAGATAATTATAATGATATAGAGATTATATTATTACTTTACCCGGTGTTTTTAAACCAATCGTTACATTTTTCATTTGACGCTTATAACTCCGTCGATTTACGAAATTTCAATCCGATTATCATTCTAACACCCGATTCTTGCAAGGAACATGATTTTACAATTTTTACAACTTCGTCGTATCTCATTTCACCTCGTCACGAGTTATTTCTAGTTAACTCGGTACCCGATAACACTCAATGTATACACAAATCAACTAAATCCTTACACTAATGGGACACTTGGCAAGATTACATCATATCCTTCCTAATTAGCCACATGTTGCCGCCCCCTACCCCCCCCCCAAATTAGCCTAATGCATCCAAAATTCATTAATTGAATTTCCATGAATTAATTCCATACTCCACTAACTTAAACACATACACCATAAACCATTTTAGCTAACAAAGATCAAATCCTCTCATCCCATCTTCATCCCAATCGGCCACAACCATGAACACCATCCAAATCCATAGATTTTTCAAGAACAAAGCATAATCATACTCCATTTACTATCCTAGTTAAAGTCTTGTGATCAAAACCTCAAGTTATTGCACCTTTCTCATCAAATCACTCCAAGATTGTAAGTAAACTTCAAGAACATCATTTTGATCTTTTCATTCTTTTATTTACTTCATATGATCATGTATTTTCAAGGTTATACTAGTTACTTTTGCAAGTTACTTATGTTTTGATACCATTTTGTTTATAAACTATCACAAACACTAGATCTATAAGTTTCACTAATAACGACATGAGATCCACCAAGGTTGGTGATGTTTAGGACTCCGTGATACCCTAAGAAGGTGTATGGTAGGATTTTCGAACTTGTGGAGTTGATTTGAGGTTGTATGATCAAGATTAGAACCATAGAAATGAGTTTTTAAAACGTATATATACCTACTGTCCAAAAACGTGTAAACTGGAAAACTCAGTAATTTTTGGCATATTTTGGCCTTCATATTCAGAAATTTCTTTCAAAAACGAAACCATGGCCACAAGAATCACTAAAAACCGACTTATAACGAAGGAGATATGATCGTTCGAAGTTAGACGACGAAAACTAATTTTCTGAAAATAAGCGTGCTGTTAGCCGAACTTTAAAGGACCAAACGAGGCGTTAGACGTGATCTAGGAGAACCGAACTACTGAGATTATGTTATTTCATGTTATGAAGAATCCGTGGATATAAAGAATGTAGAAAACGAGCTTATAACGACCGAGATATACATGTTCGAAGCCGACAAACTCTATTCTATTTTGTTAGCCCTAATAGAAAGTATTTTTCTAAGTATATACGTTAACATTTTTACAAGCCATTACATTGATAGCCGGTTTTCTATCTATTCAAGACGCGTATGATCAAAAGTCCAATAACACGACACGAAAGACTTGTAACAACGTTTTATTTTCAAGGACGTCAAATTCATTCACAACACTTAACGTGCACAAATTCGCGACTAGTTTTGCGAGGCCGTTTTGGATATATTTTCACAAGTATGAAAAGTATTGTTTTGCGACGAAAACATTATATTTGCCAATAGAACACCAAACAAGGATCATGGAGTGTAGTTTTAACATATTTACGCGAAATGTGGTTTATAACTTAACAAGACGTCAAAATGTATTTTTCGACGATAAACATTGTTTTCAAAACTTTCGAGTGGTATCGATAACATACGTGTTTGCATGAGTAACATCATTTCATTTGCTTACCTTAGATCATATCATTCATGATAGGTCGCGGTTAGGAACCGAGCCTCATCTCATCCTATCCATTGTGATCATTGTTGCTATATCATATCAGGTGAGTTTTCATAGCCCCGTTTTAAATTGTTTATTGATTTCTAAACTCTCGGGGGAGAATACATTGCACCATTTTTATATGCGGACCAAAGTATACAAACTCATTACATTGCTTAAGTTACATCATTGCCCAGATTAAAGTCCCCTTATATTATCATGAACCGTTAATTATTAGTAAGCGAGAGTGAGTGGATAGATCTATTGAGGGTGACTCCTCCGTTCGGGTTGGTAGCACCAACTGGTCAAACGAACGCATTTCATTTCTGTCATATTTGAGTGATTGGCAAACACTCGGTTGGGGCATTTCATTCAGTCTAGCTTCGGGGTCATGAGCTTAGAGCTAATGTATCATTTTTATGTGGCATGGATTTGTCATACACTTTATACTTGTGGTTTCCGTACAATCATTCATTTACATAAACCTATGATCTCACCAACATTTTTGATGACCATTTTTAGCAATGTATTTTCAGGTAATTAAGGTATCGCATGTTGGCTTGCATATGGACATCATGGAGTCGCAGAGTCGACGCGTCTCACTTTATTTTTATGCACTTATCCATCGTTTGAATTGTATGAACTTGTTTTCTGAAAACTTGTTTCACCTTTTGGGACCTAGCTTTATAACTCTGAATGTTTTTAAATAATCAAACGATGTATTTTTTAAACGACACTTTAGGTCGTTCAATATAACTACAACTTTGGTGCTATGACCAGTCGTGCCCCTGAATGACTTATTCCGCTGCAAGTCACAAAATTTGGGGGTGTGACACAAACCGCAACAGACAAGTCGCAAGTCTAACAAGTCGCTACCCTGACAGACACTAGTCGCAACCGCAACAGACAAGTCGCAAGCCTAACAAGTCGCTACCCTGACAGACACTAGTCGCAACCCACAAATCGCAAGTCACAAGAAGACAGAACTGTCACTATCTTGGTCAAAACGCAACACACTAAACGCCAGACACGTCGCTTTCTTAGCGGTTTGTCGTCTTTTACCAAATCCGGTAATAGGCCAAATCGCAACTTCGATAAACCACAAATCGCTACTTTCACTTACCCAACAATACACAAATCGCTACTATGAAACCTTCACAGAGGGACAAAACGCTACGAAGAACACCTTTACACAAACCCACGAATCTGCCAAAAACTACCACACAAAGCATGAAACTATGATTCCAAACACCAAACACTACTTCAATACAATCCCTAAGCTAGAAAGTACAAGATCTAACACCTTCTATCAACAAAACAAAGCGCAAAATAGAATTTCAAGAAAGTAACTATTCGAACCAAAAGTACCCCAAATCTACACAAATCCGTGAATATAACCATACATGAACCTAACCATGGCTCTTGATACCAATTGTAGTATATTCACAAGCAAAGAAACACACGTTTGGGTCTATGTTATGGATCGAATAAATGAAGTTTAGAGAGAGAGAGGAGAAGACTTGGAACCTTGAGAGAGAAAGTAAGTAGGATGTATTGAATATGAGAATAAGGTCCAACCCTCTCCTTTGGTGGAGAGGGATATTTATACTACTACATAGGGTGCCCCTAGTGGGCTGTGGAGCGAGCTGACAGTGGGTAAAGACCCGATCCACTCCAAAATATTAATAATAACTAAACTACTACTAATATTACTAATTATCCTACGAGCTATGATGTGCTAATAAGTACTTGGGGTGACCGAGTCTTCAACTGAATATTTATATTCCTAACAGAGGGATCTGTGGTTCTACCCTCGTGAACGTACCTCTTTTCTAAAGCCTTAAATATCTTAACTTGTTCGGTTGAAAGTCCTTTGGTCTTATGGTGTTTAGGGAGGTAGTTAAGGGTGTCTTTGTGGTCTTAGTAGGTTGCGGGTGGCATGATGTTATCCTAGACACAAAAATTACATAGTTTAGTTAAAACTAACGATAGTATATATGTAATGTTCTAGTGTGTGCCTATATGGGGACAATGTGGAGGTGTAGTTATCTCGACTCCTTTTAATGCATGAAAATTTTGTTTTGCAAATTTTGTAACAAAACGAGAGATAACCCAAACACTCCTAATTCAATGTAGCTTCGATTGAATGTACCCAAAAATACATATTAGTTATGTATTCCCTTTAGCATTCAAGATACATTATGCAAATGGTGTTTAAACATAACGTTTTTATTTGTATGAACAATGTGAAAAATTGTTTTTCTTAATAGTGAGAAGATTTTTGCAAGAATTTTACATGGGGTTTTTGGTGAATTGTGATAATGCCTTATGATATGCAATTCCTAACTAAGGAAAACATTATTAGTTATGTAATTTAACAAATATGCTTCATGATTTTACAAAAATATGCATAAACCCCAAGTTTTGATTTTGTGCAAGAAATAGAAATCCTAGACCCAGATCAGGAATGCAGATATAGTTAGGATACTTACAGTGTTGATTAAGGCACAAGTTTGTTGAAGGGAATGACCTAAATTCTGAGAATTGGGTGTTATGGGCCGAGTTTGTGTTTCTTGTATGTTTTTTGGGGAATGTGAGAAGAGGGTGTTTGTTTGATATATTTAAAAACCATCTCAGGAACTCACGGATTTGGCGGAACCAAAAAGTGGGTTCCGTTCTTGTTATCGTTTGGTTCCGTGGGAACCTTTTTGTAGTTGGTTGTTTTTGTCGTGTTTGGTTAAGCTAAGGTTTTAACTACATATTTGGTTCCATTAATCCTAAACCAAGTCTGAGAAGGTTAAAGGGTTCTCTCTTAAGAGGTATTGTGAGAATATCAGCAATGTTATCTTCTGAGGATACTTTCTCGATTGAGATGTTTCCTTTTTGAACATTGTCACGAAGAAAGTGGTGACGGATTTCTATATGTTTGGTTCTAGCGTGTTGAACTGGATTCTTGCTAAGGTCGATAGCTCCTTTGTTTTCGCAAAGAATGGGAACGTCGTTGAGTTGAATTCCATAGTCGACGAGAGCTTGTTTCATCCAGAGAGCTTGTTGGCAAGCTTTTCCTGCTGACACGTACTCAGCTTCGGTTGTTGATATTCCTAGAGCCGTTTGTTTCTTAGCAAACCATGAGGTGAGACAATGCCCAACAAAAGTACAAATACCACTTGTACTTTTTCTATCGACATAGTCAGCGGCATGGTCTGAGTCGGCATACACTATGGTTTCGACACCCGTTCCTTTGGGATACCATAATCCTAAATGTGTAGTACCTTTAATGTACCTAAATATTCGTTTAACGGCTTCAAGATGGGATGTTTTAGGATCTTCTTGAAAGCGAGCACATAGACAAACACTAAACATAATGTCCGGTCTACTAGCCGTGAGATAGAGTAAACTACCAATCATTCCTCAGTATTTAGTGCTATCTACGGATTCACTTTCGTCATCCTTAGTGAGTTTGGTTTCGGAAGACATGGGTGTTTTCATAGGTTTGAAATCTTCAAGACCAAATTTCTTAAGCATATTTTTTATGTACTTAGATTGGTTGAAGAATATCCCATCTTCTAATTGTTTAATTTGGAGTCCTAAGAAAAAGTTTAGTTCTCCCATCATACTCATTTCAAACTCATCATGCATGATTTTTGAGAAATCGTCGCATAACTCTTGACAAGTTGATCTGAATATAATGTCATCCACATATATCTGTACTATGATAATATGTGATCCCTTTTTCTTAGTGAAAAGAGTGTTGTCTACTAGGCCCATGGTATACTTATGTTCAACTAGGAAAGTCTTAAGTCGATCATACCATGCTTTTGGTACTTGCTTAAGTCCGTATAAAGCTTTTTTAAGTTTGTAGACATGATTTGGTTTTTCAAAGTCGGCAAGCCGGGAGGTTGTGCGACATACACTTCCTCATTAATAAAACCATTAAGAAATGCACTTTTAACATCCATTTGGAATAGTTTAAATTCATGTGCACATGCATATGAAACTAGTATTCTAATTGACTCGTGCCTAGCAACCGGTGCAAATGTTTCGTCGTAGTCTATACCTTCTTGTTGATTGTAGCCTTGAGCTACTAACCTAGCTTTGTTTCTAGACACTACGCCATTTTCATCCATTTTATTTCTAAACACCCATTTTGTTCCAATTATGGTTTGACATTTAGGTTGAGGGACTAATGTCCAAACATCATTTCTAACAAATTGGTTTAGTTCTTCTTGCATTGCTATAACCCAAGATTCATCTTTTATGGCCTCATTTATATTTTTGGGCTCAATTGTTGAAACGAAACAAAAGAAATTACTTTGATTTTGAACTTTTGATCTTAAGGTTCTTTCATTAATTTCTCCTATGACGTTATCTAATGGATTACTTCTAGATTCTTTGATATTGGTTATTTCCTTATTTAAAGGTTCATCTTCTTTATCATTATCTAGATTTTCTTGGTTTTCAACCATTTGACTTTCAACTAAGTCATCATCTACCAAAGGTGATGTCTTAGAGGGAGGTGGAATTTCGTCGAATGTTACGTTCAAAGATTCCTCGACTCTTACGGTTTCTTTGTTTAAGACGATGTAGGCTTTACTATTTTGTGAGTATCCAAGGAACACACCTTCATAAGACTTTGGGTCAAACTTGGTGAGATAATCTTTAGTGTTTAAAATGAAGCACTTGCTTCCAAAAACTTTAAAATATCCTAAAGTAGGCTTTTTGCCTCTATAAAGTTCGTATGGTGTTTTATTCAAAAATGGTCTTATTAGGACTCTATTTAATATGTATGTGGATGTGTCAACGGCGTTACACCAAAACTTTTGTGGTATATTTTGTTCCTTTAGCATTGTTCGACTCATTTCTTGAAGTGTTCTATTTTTACGTTCTACTACACCGTTTGATTGAGGAGTTCGAGGAGTCGAGAAATTATGTGTTATGCCATTAGCATCACAAAAAGCTCCAAATTGAGTTCCGTTATCAAATTCACGACCGTGGTCGGTTCTAATTGACACAATGCTATTTCCTATTTGATTTTGAATTTTCTTACTTAGAATTTCAAATTTATCAAATGCTTCATTTTTAGTTTTCAAAAGCTTAGTCCAAGTATACCTAGAATAATCAACTACTATGACCAAAGTGTAGAAGTTTCCTCCATAACTTTGTATAGCGGATGGACCAAATAAATCCATATGCAATAGTTCTAAACACCTAGATGTGGACACCATGTTTTTAGCCTTATGGCTATTACGAACTTGTTTCCTAATTTTGCAAGCATCACAAAAGTGTTGGTCGTATTTCAACTTGGGTAGGTTCCTAACTAGTTCCTTAGATGATAGAGATTGGATGAGTCTCATATTGGCGTGGCCTAAGCGTCTATGTCACAAAGTTGAGTTGTCGTCTAAGGAGGTTATACAAAGTTTGTCTTTAGATGTTTTGTCTAATTTCATAACGTAAACGTTATTCTTCAAAACACCTTTTCCTACGGTTATACCATTTTTAAGCATCTTACTTCCGTTTTCACTGAAAAGGGCGTCATACTTTTTACGGCATAGTTGACTAATACTAAGTAAGTTAAAACCTAAGTTATCTACATGAGCAACATCATCAATAGAGAGAGAGTCATGAGATATTTTACCTTTTTCGATGATTTTACTTTTAAAATTGCTACCAAACATAACATTACCTCCGTCGTACACTTGGTAGGTTGAGAAAAGGCTTTTGTTTCCCGTCATGTGCCATGAACACCCGCTATCCTTAATCCACTCGTCTGGTTCCAACCCGACTTTCAAGCATACCTCATTAGAGTCATGAGCCATAAGAGCAACTTCGTCATTCTTGGGCTCTTCGTCATCATCTTCACTGTCACTCCAAGCACCACTAACAAAGGCTCTTTGAGTCTTGTTCTTGGGTGGCTTCGGACATTCTCCTATTAGATGACTAGTATCCCCGCACCTAAAGCACTTCCTATCTACTTTTCCTTTCTTATCATCACGGTCTTTCCGGAAGGATTTCTTTTCTTCTCGAGGTTGTCTAACAAACTTTCCTCGTCTTCTGAAGAACTTTTTGAAATCTCTTATGGCCATGGCATACTCTTCGTCTTCGCTACCTGAACTAGACTCTTCATCATCACTTGACTCTACCCTAGCTTTTAAGGCAATGGACTTGATCTTTTCCATTTTGCCCTTGACAATCTCTGAATCTTTTTCCATCACCATCTCATGAACTTTGAGATTTCCTATAAGCTCGTCAAGTGACATGCTTGAAAGATCCTTGAATTCTTCAATGGCCGTCACCTTTGCTCTCCACTTTGGATGAAGTGCTCTAAGAAATTTCCTGACAAAGTTCTTACTAGAAAAAGAATCGTCAAGTACTTTAAGAGAAGTAATAATAGCATTAAACCTAGCAAATGCACTATCAATGGTCTCATCTTCAGGGATAAAAAATTGTTCATATTGTTGAACAAGAAGATCAATTTTGTTATCCTTGACTTGTGAGTTCCCTTGATGAGTGATAATTAAGGATTGCCAAATATCTTTAGCGGTTTTACACATAAAAACTCTTTCATATTCTTTCCTAGGTAAAGCATTATAAAGCATCATTTTAGCTTCATTATTTTTGGCAATTAATTTCTTTTGCTCATCACTCTGACTAGTAAGAGAAATATCCTCATCCCGACCACTTGATATATCATTAATTATGGGTTTATGATCACCTTATACAATAATGTACCATAGATCTATATCCTTTGACTTCACATAAGTTTCAAAGCAGTTTTTCCAATATATAAAACTATTTGGTTCAAATAGTGGTGGTCTTTGCATAGATTGCCCTTCTTTGAAATTTTCAAAATCCATGGATCGTTTCAAGTTTTAAAATACAATATATTTTAAAGATCTTGAGTAACGTAGCTCTTGATGCCAATTGTGGAAAACTAGAAGGGGGGTTGAATAGTTTTTACCGTTTTAAAATTAATTTGCTTTGAATACTTAACGTGATTTCAAATTAATGCAAACAATATAAATAAAGCAAGAAGGAAAGAAACAATCAAACCACAACACGGATGTTTATAGTGGTTCGGTCTACAAGGACTCTCTTCCTTGCCCAACTCCACTCCTCGAGCCTCTAACTCGAGAGTTTTTCTTCACTAAGAAACAAGCTCCCTTCTCGGCGGAGAAAACCTTTATACACGTCGCTTACACTTTTTCTGGTACAAAGCTAAATACCGAGTTCTAGTTCGAGGTAGAACCAACCTAACGTCGCTTACACTTTTTCCGGTACTAAGCTAGATACCGAGTTCTTTTACAAGGGCACAACCACTCCCATCACTCTACGTATTTTAAGGACTAAAATACTAACCGATCACAACAGAAGTGTATGAATGTTTGGTACAACAATGATGTGTGAAATACAACTAAATCACACAGTTACTATTCTAACAAGTCATGCAACGGTATGTTGAAGCTTGTGATGCTTTGATCTCTTTGCTAAAAAAAAAAAGATCACTAAGAATGAATTATGTAATATGAATGGGTTAGTAATGAATGAAAGAATGTATGCTAATGTTTATGCTTATAAGTGATGAGTAAATAAGAATGAGTGGCCTGCTATTTATAGGCAAAATGATAAAACAGGCCACGGATTGGGCGGAACCAAATCAAGGGTTCCGTCCGTTATGAGATTTGGTTCCGCCAGTCCCTGACAGCAAATCTCCAAATATCTTTCCAAATCTAACTAAGATATTATCAAATCTAATTCTTTGCTTGAAGATCTTTCCATGATATTTTCTAAATCTTCAAGATATCTAAAGATCTCAATATGATGTATGCCATGATGTCATGTACATATTTCCATTTTAAGAATTAAAATGTAAATAATGTTAATGTATATATGATTGTAATATGTATATCCTATTGATCATGTTATGATGTTATGAGTTTTAAAAGCTTATTACTATATATGTAAAAGACTTTAACTTATATTTATGCTTTGCTAAAGATAAACTTTATAATTGTCATTAACAAAATATAGCAAAGATCGTAAAATATAAATAACGTTTTTAGGACGATATTTGTATTAACAGTAGAGATATAAGTTGATTGGTTACGATTATTGTTTGAGGTTTAAGAATAAGCTGCTTGGATTTGTAAAAACTGAAACATTCTAGCATGTGTATGTTAGATTAGGTAAAGAAAGAGGTTATTTAGGTTAATTGTATTAATTTGGTTCTTAATTTTTTTGGCGTGGTTTAGTTATGGAGTCTGATATTGGCTTTAAAGGTATCTAAGGATAAGATTGATGCCTCTGCTTTTGGTGGTAACAACAGTGTCAAATAAGCTCATAAGCCGTAAAATAAGATGAAAGAAAAGTTATTTAAGCTGTGGTGTTGTTATTTTAGTTTGCAAACAAAGTTAGATCAATTATTAAAAGCAATAACCTAAAATGGACCTACTTTTGACCCTTTTTTTACCTGTTCTATATTTTCTTCATTGATACTCGCTTCTATTATGTCTCTGCCAAAATTTGTACGTATGTGTATGTAGAATTAAGGGCCTGTTTGGTTTAACGTATTTATTTCGTAGCTAATGTAGACATATTAATATTATTTCCCTTATTTTATAGCTCATGTAGAATTAAAGGATGTTTGGTTTAACTTATTATTTGAAATCTTTTCTTACAACTTTTTAAATTTAGCATGTTGATATTATTAATATATCTGAAAATGTCGTGTAGATGGTGTTGCCTGAAGAGCGAAAATGAACCAGCACGGTCTAGGCGGTTAAGCGCAGCCAAAGTTGTAGCGGATGTGGTATGCACCTTCACTTTGAATTGGGTTTTGCCACTTTTGGATTTGCATTGATTAAACCTTTTGACTTTGCTTTTGAGTTTTTAGGCTGTCGAGGAGGAAAGTGCTATATGGTTCGTGCGAAGGTGTCACATGCTAACAACGTTGTTGTTGTACTTGCTTCTTCAGAGTTAACGGTTCTTGGTCTTCTATTCTCTTTTGGAAGAAATGGGTGTCTCTTTTTGCGGAATAAACTTTCAGGATTAGATACTGGTGTATTTAGTTCTTCGCCAGAAGAGCGAGTGGTCATACAAGTTAAAAATGAAAAAATCGAAAAAGATTTAAAACTAAAAGAAAAAAATGAAACGATTTTTTTTATTCAGGTTTCGGCGGTTCAAGGTAGGAACCGGCGGCTGGGAAGGGTCTGGTTCACAGAAAGTCTGAACCGGCCAGTTCAAGTGGCTAACCGGCGGCTGGGTTGTTTTTGGGTGGACAGTCGGTTCAAGCCGGGCGGTTCGGAGGCTGAACCGGCGGCTGCTGCATAGTGTAACGAAAAAAAAAACTTTTTTTAGGCCACAAGATTTGGAATGAGAACAAGGCACGAAAAATTATCAAAACTCACAAAAACGTGAGCAAATCCACGGCAATGGCACCAAAAACTTGATGTGTCTCACGATTGCAAGTTTTAAATTTATAAACACGATCTACCAATGATTCAAACGAAACACATACGAGCAAGTATACTCGTCCGTGTGTAGCAAGAAATGATTCAGTAAGCCGAGGTCCTTCACAAGGATTTGTTTAGTTTTTGAAACGTGAGTTTGAGATTAACGAGCTTAATAATAATTCCACAATTAACAAGCAAATAATAATGATGATGAAAATTCAATATATTAAAACTACACTTGCCTAGACTAGTTTGAACAATTCCCTTAGTATGATTATGACAATGGTTCTCATGGTTGTGATCACTAAATTAGATGGTGTTCTAACCTTCTTGTTTCTAACACTTTCAATCCTCTTAAAGATTTTAAGATGACAAAAACAATATTAAGTTTGATCACACAAGACTAAAACAATTCAATCACTTGATTCGCAATAGTTTCACAAGTAATTGAAAACTACACCTTTTAGTTCCTTGTTTATTCAAGTTACTTATGAAATGGTCAATACATAAGGTGACACCTTCATAGACAAAGGGCAACTATTGATTGATTAACAATGTCTCTTTCGACCTATTACACCATCAACAATCAATCTAACTTGATAAACTTTTTGTCACATGAAAACTTAAAAGTACAATTCGATCTTAGTAATAGCTTGACATAGAGATAGAACCATTTAGTCATAATCAACCAATTATCATGTTACAAACATCATCAAGGCAAGTTCATAAGGCACTTTGCCACTCATGGCAAACAAAGTAATAACCACAGAAAATTGATCACTTGAAAACATAATTAAAGAGTCTTACAAAGATTGTAATGATGATTACAAGAATTAGGAATAATGACTAGATGATTAGCGATGATTCCATGATGATTATGAATAATGAATGTAAGCTTTACTTCTTTCCTGCGTTTTCTTCCTTGAGAGCCTTCTTGAGAGAGTTCTTTTGATAATGTATATGATTGGTCTTAGAATTGTTGAATGAATGATATCTCTCTCAAACCAAGCATACTTATTAATATATTAACAACCCTTGGCCACCAAGCAAGTTTCTTGGGCACTAAGAGTCATTAAACATTTGGACTTTGAAGAAAATAATAGTAATGATCATCCATATGAAGGGTTAGATCATTAAAGATGGTAATTAAGAGTGCCAGAAGTGCAGCAACCCAAGGTTGAGGGTCTCAACCCAAGGTTGGAGTTCCAGCCCAAGGTTAGGAAGAAAGTTGAAATGACAGTTTTGAACCTTGGGTTGAACTTAAGCCTTGAGTGTAATTCTTGAACCTTTGGTTGAAGAAGTAAGCCATAATTCATGTTGAACTTTGTATGTAACTTCTCTTTCATTTCATGAACACTTGATCATTTCTTCATGCTCGGGAACCTTTATATCTTGATTCTTTATCTCCGATGGTCTTCCCGAGGTCTTTATTATGGATAGGATCTTCCGTTGTTCATAAACTCTTATTTCTTTATCTTTCTCGCTAATTCCTTGGACTTGGTTGTACCTGAACCTTAATATATCTTTTGTACCTTTTAAGCATAAAATGTTCACAAACACAACCAAATACAATGCACAAACATACAAATAACGCGACTAAAATATATAAGAAATGAGCGTCATCACTTAGCGAAGTTGACATTATTAACAGATGCATGGGATTGATTCTTTGGAAGGATGTTAAAGTGTTTCAAATTGATATGCCATATGTGCCACAAGCTTGTAAAATGTATTGTGTGCCTAACACCCTTTGATTTGCCTCTTCATTAACATCTATGAGATAGGTACATGTGAGTTGCCTTCATCTTTGATGGTCGATGCTGTGAAATTCAAGTCTTTGAACTTGTTGCACCTCGATTCCATCCCACTAAAGGAGGAAATGATTTTATGTGCAGGGACTTCTAAACCTCCAAAAAGTTGAGATTATCTTTATGGGACGTTGAGAGCGCATATATCGATGCTCCAAACCTATGTTGTCTTTGTTTAAACGATACAGATGGAAGAGTTTCATCATCTATGAACTTGACTGCATGCAAAAAACCTAAACAAAGGTGTGTTACCACGGGAAAGGCTTAGCTGACTTATCATCCAACTCCCTTTTCCTTGAAGACTTGTTTTTGGATCTTCCCAATGAATGGCAGAGGCTGACATTGTCGAGTCATTCTCTAAGAACGTTTAACCTATGTCACTTTGCATGAAGGAAAAGGAAACGACCTAGGTCAGTCATCAACTTGGACGAAGGTAGGCAGATAATGATTTAGGCTTCTTTATGTGTTGGAGGAATCAGTTGCAGAAACATAAACTTAAACTTGTTGCAGTGAACATTTCATATGTATTCAAATTTTTGAACTTTAAGTATGTAATATTGGTTTTGAATATTGATAATGATGTATCGACTCTATATGGATGGTGTGTTTGTATCAATAGTCATTACTAAGAGCAGGAGGTATGTTAACGTGAGTTAAAGTTTAACTCACTGCCACATCAGCTTTAACCTTTTCACCTTTAACTAAAAAAAACACCTCTTATCATAACTCAGCCTTAACTCAACTTTAACTCAAATATTTTCAAACTCAACCCCTAAACTTAAACTAATACTTCATTTATTAAAAACATAACATTAATTCTTAAACATATTACAGTACAAAATTTAAAAAAAAAAAAAAAAAAAAAAAAAAAAAAAAAAGTTACAACGAAAAAAAAATTACAAAAAAAAAAAAAAAAAAAAAAAAAAAAAAAAAAAAAAAAAAAAAAAAAACAACACAACACAACACTAAGCAAACTACAACATAAAGGAAATCACAAAAATACAATTAAATCTAGTGAAGAGGTTGCAAGTTATATTTTTTGATGATTCGGTCTTTTTCTTCATTGATCCAACACACAACGTTTGGATCCATTCCGTCAGTGTCAATCATCAAAAATTTCATCTCTTCCAACCTTGTTATCGTTTCATCTTTTACTTGGGCCGCCCGATACGCCGCTTGGGCGGTTTCCCGTTTGATACGATACTCGGATGCCATAGCCTCCCCGAATTGGCTAGACGAGCTCGTTCCTCCGGTACTCGCTCCCCCGGTACTTGTCGTGCTCTCAGATTTGGCTTTCTTCGAAGCACGCTTTTTGCCTATAGGACGTGGTTGTTCATCATGACCAAACAACGCCTCGTTTGTTTGGCTTGAGACATCGCCGGTTAAATCAAACGGATCCGGCGCGTCCCATTTCTTATGAGCACGCAAAACCTCCCAAGCCTCCTCATTGTTAAACGGTGCAGTTTTGTGCTCGTCACGATACATTTGTTTCGCCCATTTGCGGATATCCATCTCACTTTTCCCACTTTTTTCTTCGCGTTGCGAACATTTGTAATACGCGTTGAACTTTGTGCAATCACGGTTCAACGTTTTTCACTTGCCTTGTATCATATCCTTGTTGTGTTTTTGAAAATTTAGTCTATTGAACTCATTTTTCACCCATTGCCAAAACGTATCGCAAGCTTGTGCACGCCCGACCTGTAAATCTTCGGTCGCGGCCATATAACACATAGCAGGTAATTTTTCTTCACTTGATTGCCAACGTGTATTGATGAAGTCGGGATTTTCTTCATTCTCTTCGTTTGGTTCGGGGTCTTTGGATTTTTTGGCCTTTCGGTTTATGAATGATGTGATTGCTGTGAGAATTGTAGATTTTGGAAATTGGTGTTTAGTGTGTTTTGTTGGTTTTGTTCCCAATATAGAAATCGTTGATGTTGTAGGTAAAGTTCTTGGCTCGACAAGCCGAGTGGGTTAGGGAAAGAGTTGTTGGGTGATGGTGAACCCGCGTCTGGGTTTGAAGATAAACCTGCGTTTGGGTTATTCCACACACCGATGAGATTCATGAAACTTTCGTCGTTGTTGTTAAATCCAGACATTTTTTTTTATAGAAATGGAAGTATATGATAGATTAGATTGAGTTGTGGAAGTTTGAAAAAAAATGTTGTGTTAATTGGATATTTATAGTGGTGGGAAAATGGTTTTGAATTATTATTATTATTATTATTATTATTATTATTATTATTATTATTATTATTATTATTATTATTATTATTATATATATATATTTTTTTTTTTTTTTTAATAATAATAATAATAATAATAATAATAATAATAATAATAATAATAAACATAGCAAATATTACATAAAGTTGGATGGGAGTCTAGACACAAGTTGTGCTCCCACTCCTTTCTGAATACAAAAGCTAACTCTATGAAAGATAAAAACACCACTTTTAGCATTATTTGAGTGACTATTGACAATAGTCATAATGCGTGAAAGTGTGTTCAAAGCCTCTGTATCGAATTCCCCGAACGTGGAAAAGGCAAAAGGTATGAACTTGTATCCATTGTCCTCACATTTGGATGCATACTTTCTATTTTTCTTCTCCACAGCATTACGCAAGGCTACCCCAGGAGCCCATGAAGTCGCCCCACTACCAGCAAATGGAGAGATGCCAGTCACATCCAAGCATGCATCTTTACCTTGAAGCCATACTAGCCGTTTAATTGCCTACATACTGCACAATTATTTTTAAGTGTTTGATTGTGACTTATTAATTCACCACCAGGACCGAGGTGGTGAGTTATTCCTTAGATCGTGGACACCGCTGCTGTTTTCTTCCGTAATGCTATTTTGTTTAAGGGCCAGTTTGGTTTGTGACTTTTACTTTGGGTTTGGGAAAAAAGTTGTTTGTTTCATTTACTAATCCGAATAATCATGTCTTATGGTTGAATATCATGCATTTTGCAAAAGATATGAAATAGGTGGGTTTTAGTGCTGTTATGTGGGCCATTCAACTTTTATGCTTGTCGTTTCTATCCTTTTAATACTAAAAAATAATTTTAATCTTTATTTTAACTTAGAAAAATATTTTATGTTACATCAACTAATCATTTATCCATTTTTAAATATTATTTTCTCTCTCCTACATCTAACTCAAATCTTTAACTTTATATCCTAATCCTAATCCTAATCATAAACCCATCTACAAACCAAACGGGCCCTAAAAGCTTAGTTTTATGCATCTAATATTAAATTGATCAACGAATATGTTCTATCTAATATTAGAATGTGTTCTATAATATTAAAATATAAGAAAAAAAACATTCTTCAACTTTGATACAATTTATAGAATGTGTTCTATAATATTTTGTTTAAGGGCCAGTTTGGTTTGTGACTTTTACTTTGGGGTTTGGGAAAAAAGTTGTTTGTTTCATTTACTAATTCGAATAATCATGTCTTATGGTTGAATATCATGCATTTTGCAAAAGATATGAAATAGGTGGGTTTTAGTGCTGTTATGTGGGCCATTCAACTTTTATGCTTGTCGTTTCTATCCTTTTAATACTAAAAAATAATTTTAATCTTTATTTTAACTTAGAAAAATATTTTATGTTACATCAACTAATCATTTATCTATTTTTAAATATTATTTTCTCTCTCCTACATCAAACTCAAATCTTTAACTTTATATCCTAATCCTAATCCTAATCATAAACACATCTACAAACCAAACGGGCCCGTAATGCTATTTTGTTTAAAAGCTTAGTTTTATGCATCTAATATTAAATTGATCAACGAATATGTTCTATCTAATATTAGAATATGTTCTATAATATTAAAATATAAGAAAAAAAACATTCATCAACTTTGATACAATTTGTGAAATTGAGATAACTGACAAATTTGAAGAATCTCTCTATATGCTCCTGCGATATTAAATGCATGTTTAGTATATAATGAATATAGAATCACAAGCTAACTTTGAAAGGAGTCCCTGTAATGCTACTAAGAAACATTGGCCAATCAAATGGACTCTGTAACAGAACAAGACTAAAGGTGATAAGAATTGGAGAACATGTCATCGAAACACAAATCATTATAGTTCGAATTTTACCGAAAGCAATTCCATTGTTGGTTTCTTTTGCAATGACCATAAACAAAAGTCGGTGAAGTGTGCGTAGGACTATATTTATGAACACTGGCTTTCACCCCACACACAACTGTACGTAACTATATCAAGAAGATTCAAAGCTAAGAGCGGACTGAAAGTTCTAATTTGCTATAAAGATGGAAACTAACAACGTTGTGTACAAAGAGATTCTACAGAAAATTTAAGTGTTATTTGTCTTTATCTATGTGTCAAACATGTGAATGAAACACACATGTTCAATCTCTCCTAAGTTCATATGAATTATAGACAAGGTATGGTACTAATTACAACAAGAAACATACTCTTCAAATTTTAAAAAGCTAAGAACTTATAGGAATTACAAGGTTCATGTAATAGTCTGTTTCTCAATAAAGTGGATCAAACACCTTGACCCAACAATATCCTACTCATCCCAGCCTAGACCTAATATGAACTACATGTTATTTGTCTTTATCTAAGTGTCAAACATGTTACATGTGAATGAAACACACATGTTCAATCTCTCCTACGTTCATATGCATTATGGACAAGGCATGGTACTAATTACAACAAGAAACATACTCTTCAAATTTTTAAAAGCTAAGAACTTATAGGAATTACAAGGTTCATGTAATAGTCTATCTGTTTCTCAATAAAGTGGATCAAACACCTTGACCCAGCAACATCCTGCTCATCCCAACCCAGAGTTAATATGAACCACGGTATATAAACAAACAAGTTTTCTTTCTTTTGACCAATGTGGGACTACATGATACAAGTTTTTAGAAAAGTGACCCACACAAAAACTTCTAAAGACAAAAAACCTTTGGTGTCGTAATCAAATACTTCTATTGACACATTTTTTATGCATCTCGAGCTATGAAATAATTGACACCAAACTCAAACACGGTTATTTAATGACAATGCAATTAGCGTCGGATATCTTCTATGGGTCACTCACACAACAATTGGATCCCAAAGTATATAAATACTGAGAAAAAGTTTGATTAAAATACAAGGTCGTCTTGTTAATTAATGTGGCCCTATGCCTCAATTGTGAAGAGGAGATGCTGCGATCAATTGAAAAGTAGAACAAATTAAAAAGTCTAGAAAGCCTATCATCTAGTGTTAGGTGTTGTTTGTTTATTAAGAGGCTCTGGATCTGGATCTGAATCGCACATCTGAATCTGAATCTGATGCGTAAATGTCTGAATCTGAATCAAATAAGATTGTTTGTTTTCTGTAAAAACGTCTGAACATTAGATATTGTATGTCTTTGATAATAATGACAAAAGCCGATAAATATACACAACCGAAAACTTTTAACCCACTAATACACAAAAGAAAAAACTAATACACCCTCTTATACACAACAAAAACCATGAACATACAAACATTGATATACTCTTATACAGAATATTAATCAAAAGAGAAATGAAGTCAAGAAACAATAATTGATTAACCAATATTAAGCATTATGCCTTAAGATTTTTATAAGTAACAGACAAGATGATATTATCTCACTTATACGACACATCATAGAAAGATAAAATTTTATATCAACCAGTCATCATAGAAAGATAAAATTTTACATCATAGAAACCCTCTCTCTCTTTACCCTTATTTCCCACACACATTGAGAAAAGATGCACGCCTCTTCCACTCTTCTCCTTCCTCGAATACATCTCCAAAGAGATAAGAAGATACATCACTATCACCTCCTCTTTTTATTTGTGTGATGCGTCCCAAGGCCAGACAACCAAACGGCTTGAAAGTCTGGTCATCAACAAAGATCGATGAAGAAGCAAATGGATATGATAATAGCTCCTTTGGAGATACATCTTCAAACGGCTTGAAAGTCTGGTCATCAACAATTGCATCGAGCTTTGTCACAAGAAGTCTTATGAAGAAGCAAATGGATATGATAATAGCTCCTTTTGGCCATCAACAAAGATCGATGCCTTGAAAGTCTGGTAATGGTTCAGATGCATTAAGACTGCCCCTCCAAGTTTGATCTGGTCAGATGTTTTAGGATCTGACCGCGTCTGAATGATGAAAAAAAAACAAACCCTCTTTTTAGTGTTTGCCTCTGACTGATTCAGATGTTGGGGGTCATTCAGAGCCTATTAAGAGATTTTAAAGAAAAACAAACAATACCTTAGTGTCCCCCACCCACTCGCTCATTTTTTTCTTATTAAGTTCGGTTAGGGGGCATTTTAGTCCGTTTAACCTGTTTTTTTATTTCGCCCCAAAACTTCAAACGTAAATAACTTTCAAACGACAAACTTTTATAAAAATCCGATTTCACCATAATTTTTAAAAATTTAATTCTCTTTAATTTGTTATGCATTATAATATATGAATCGCAACTTTTTTTTTCAACTTTTTAAGTGGTGGATTTTCTTGAAATTTTCGGCATTTTCGGCTCTAATTTTTTCTAGTTTAAAAGCCGAATTTTGCAAAACTTAAAACACGAAATTTGTAGCTTTTTGGCCATTCTTTACCTAGAAATTTGAATCACTCAAATCCGATATGATATGAGTGAGATATCGCACGTTAAAGATGAACAATAACTGATGAACGTTATCAAAAATAACTGATGAACGTTATCAAAAATAACTGATGAACAATATCAAACATAACTGATGAACGTCATTTTTTTGAAAACTGCTGAACATTATAAAAAATACACCTTTTTATAACTGATGAACGTTATAAAAAATAACTGATAAACAATATTAAAAATACTGATGAACGTTATTTTTTCAAAAACTGCTGAACTTTATAAAAAATAACTGATGAACGTTATAAAAAATAACTAATGAACAATATAAAAAATAACTGATGAACTGATAAACATTTTGTTTTTATTAAAAAATTGATGAACTGATGAACAATACTAACTTGAACTAATGAACATTATAAAAAATAATCGATGAACAAAATTAACCGATGACCAAAACTAACTAATGAACCGATGAACATTATCAAAAATAAGCGGATCAAATACAAAGTTGTACAGTCAATTTTTAACAAAAAATCACACCTTTTTAAAACAAAAAAACCCTCAGACTTTTTCATCAAACAACTTATATGAACAAAAAAAAAATAATAATAATAAAAAAACCCAAATGCGTTACTAATTACATCACCAAATCATTTCATACTATCAAATATAAATGATGAATACTTCATACGCAAATATTAAGGTCTTGATACCTACTTCTAAGTCAACACTTCATACACAAGAAGTGAAAAAAGTTAAGAAGTGATTTTGAGGTTTTTAGTCAAGAAGTAAAAAAAGTTAGTATATGTTTGTCACTTCTTCTGATCAACCAAAATAAAATTGGTGTCTTTCAGGTTCAACTTCACTTCGCCACAGTCAAATTTCCATGACATTACCATCCCCAAGCTTTGTATACGTTAAACTCGATGACACATCATCAACCATAACCAAACTCCATATAAAAAACTCACACACATTCAAACCCATCATCAACTTCACCAAAATCTTAATCTCTATCCAAACACCCACTTTCAAATCCCCAAGCTTTTATATGTGTAAGTAAAAATGTTCAAAATCAGATATTAATAACAACATGGCTATTGTAACTGAAGTGTTTGATGATGATGAGAGTGAGAGTGATGATGGCGATGGTGGTGGTGGTGACGGAGGTGGTGAGGAGGATGATGAGGAGAGGGAGTTTGGGCCGTTGATGGGGTTTAAGGAGGTGATGAAAGTGGTGGAGGAGAAAGGTGTAGAGCTTCCCGCAAGACACATATACTGTCATAAACCACCGCGACACCGTGATGTTTCCGGCGATGGTGAGGTTCAGCGATGGTTGTGATGGTTGGCGGTGATGAAGTTTGGCAGTAATTGTGGTGATGAAGAGATGATGGAGTTTGAGTTTCAAAGGTGCTGATATGTGTGAAAATAGGAGTGAAGGTGAAGTGGTTGGTCAGAATGAGATATGTTTTGAGGGTGGGATAAATGGGGGATGAGACAGGAATACCCCTGATAAGATCTGACATGACCTTTTAATCCAACGGTTTACATTACTTTGTAGACTTTTTATTTGTATCTACTTTCTACATGATCCTGTACCGGCTCTCCTTCCTTAGAAAAAAATAAAATAAATAATGAAACACATTATGTAAGTATGCAAAAAAATCACTATGCTGACACAAATTTATATCACCTAGTTAGAAATTTCCTTAAATTATAATATCAATTAGAATTAGGGTGTGTTTGTTTCATTAAAATGTTTTATGCCTGAATCTGACTACCACATCTTACCAGTAAGAGGTGGCTAGAAAGTCTAAATCTGAACGAAATAATATTGTTTGTTTTTGTATAATTGTCCGAATGATTTTAAGTGCTCGTTTCTGCAATTTATTTAAGTAACTTATGTAAATATGAAACAATACTTTTTATCATAAATATAACATAGTTAATAAACAATCAAATATATTATATTAACGTGAGTCTTCAATCTCTTATCGAGTAAGAGGCAATAAGACAAGTCTCTCACCTCTTACTGAGTAAGATGTTATATGTCTAACTGGGTCTGATTCAAAAGAAAAAAAAACAAACAAGCAAAACGTCTGATCACCTCTTACTGGTAAGAGTAAGAGGGCTAGTAAGATTTTTTTTAAAAAAAACAAACACACCCTTAGTGTCTCAAATATTATGGCAAGTTGAATTATATCATGTGAGTTATCAACAACAGATACTATAATCTATACATCATTTTTGCTTAAAATCACATTGTACATACTACGATTACATAGATAAAAAGAAATAATAGAAACAATTACAAACTCAAGGTTAACATAAAGTCAAACATTCAAAGAAAATTCAACAATGATATCACGATTGTACGATAATTAGACTTTTCTCAAAAATAAATCAGCCGCTACATTGCTACAATCTACATTACCGAAAGAAATGAAAGAGCTGGAATGGGCTTTTTTCTCTGTGTGTGGGCTGAATGCTACTATATATCTTAGGCCCCGGGCCCTGTGTATAACTCTGCACAAGCCCATATGCGGCCTTGTAAAAATATATTGTATAACTATTGAGTTAGTACAGATTTTAGTTATATTTATAGTACTAAAAATGATTCTTATGCCAAAGTAGTAAACCTACTAATATGCCTAATGATTTGATTGATAAATTTGAGAAAAGAGAAGATGTACAATACATGTGTTTAATGTTAAGTGGATTAAGCATGTAATTAGGCTTGCATTTTAGGCCTAAATAGCACTACTTTTATAGTAAAGCCAAGTGTAAGTAAAATCTTGTTTTTTTTCGATGGAATGAAGGAGGAAGACTGAAAGTTGGAAAATTGTATTGAATTGGTTGAGTACAGCGGTTTCTAATCATACTGTATATTCACACAAGTACAAAGAAAATTTGTTATTAAAATTTTGTTTACTTTTGTAGAGTAACACATTAATAACAAATTAAAAGATATGTTTGATTAGAAATATATCATGAGTCATGAGCAATAAACCAATGAACATATAATATAAAGTGATTACGTAATTTATCTTGACTTCTTTAATAAAATGATATAAAGTATATATGCCACGGTATTGACCTTGTTTCACTATGACTTCTTTAATAAAATGATATAGAGTATATATGCATTTTTAGGTCGATAATGTGGGTGATGATTCACTCATCATGCTTCCAATTAGAGTGTTACTAAAGTTGCACCTCGTGGAGGTGAGGTGGTTTATTAGGTGGGTGATGATCGACTCCTCAAGGGCCCGCTTGTTTATTTTCACTTACAATAAAACTTAACATAATCAATCATGTTTGACCACAACTTTAGAGAATCTTAATATTTTCTAAATCATTTATACTATTAATCAATTACATTAACACAGTCTTAATATTTCGTTTATCACTTATTCAGACTAGCATGGTATCCTCGCAGAGTAGTGTAGAGCCGAAGGCGAACAATTTTAAACGATTTTTTAACTTTGCGTCTTTTTAGGCGAAAAACGTTTGTTCGATGACGGATGATAATTTCTAGCGGTTGTGGACTTGTGGTGTAAGATACTTTTTGTCTTTTGTACTATAAACATATTAAATTTATTATACTAGTTATATTTTATTATTGTAACATCCGCTTTTACTACAATATTATTCAATATGTAGTTAGTATATTTTAGAATTCGATTTTAAGGATTACTAATAATAGAAAGAGAAAATTTCGAGATTACGCCAGTCGCTCAACTTTTATATATTTTCTAGACCAAAAAAAATGTTCTTACCAAACTAGACCGAGCGACATGCGACTTTTTTACTTTTGATAATAAGTCGCCAAGTGTCACCAAAAAAGTCGCGCCAATTCTTTTTTTATTTCTTATGTGTAAGGGTACTTTTGTCATTTCACAAAACACATTTTCAAATCTATTTTCTTTTCTTTTTCTCACTCTAATCCACAAAAAAACACAAACCCAGTTACAAATCCATTCCATCTTAATCTTTATCTTCAATTCTTTTTTCCCCATTCAATACAACATTTTTAACCCTAATTACATTATAACATACGCCCCCTCTTCTACTTCTCTCACCTAAGTACCTAACTATCAAATCTAGATCTAAACTCATCTCAATCATCACAACATCAATTGCATCTCCATTATCCTCATAACCGATCACTAAAACCTTAGTTTTCGAACATCACAAACAAGAAATCATCTTAGTTTGCAACTCAAAACGGAAAACCAGACGTACACTAACTTAAGTCTTCATATGCAGCTCAATCAAAATCAAGAAAGCATTTTTAAAGGCTTCAAGATCCAATGGTGGGTCTCGGGTAGGTTTCAAGATGTTATACTTTTGTTTTGGTTTTGGTCTGAACGAAACAAGAATAGATCATGACATCTTTGTTATGAATCTTTCTAGTGTTTCGGATATAAATGAAGTATATGCTTCAAACATGGATCGATGATGTTTGCTTTTCATGTTTAAGTCCTTCAATGGTCGGATACATCTAAGAGTAACACGATAGAATAACTAAGATCAGTTAATTACTAACCTAATTTTTTTATTATTTGTGATGGGTTAGGATTAGGTTGGATTTGTTTTGGTTTGTATTGTGATTATGAGTTCGAAACTGTTCGGTTTGGTTTTGTTGTTTGTTTGTCCAAAAAGCTGTGTCAAATAGATGTGCAAATCTGGTGGTGGTGGTGATGTGTTGTATTGAATTGGGGAAAAATAATTGAAGATGAAGATGAAGATGAAATAGATTTGTAACTGGGTTTGTGTTTTTGGTAGATGAGAGTGAGAAAAAGAAAAGAAATGTGAAAATGTGTTGTGTGAAATGACAAAAGTACCCTTACACATAAGAAATAAAAAAAGAATTGGCGCAAATTGTTTTGTGACACTTGGCACCTTCTCACACTAGTATAAAAATGGGATTTAGTCACACATGCAGTTTTTCGAACGGCCACACACTAACTTTTTTATGTGACTAAATGTACCAGAATAAAATAAGCAGCCACACTTGATCCGACTTGTGTGACCATTTCGGAATTACATCTGAGGCTACAGCCACACATTTGAATATTTTCGTGACTATACGTATCTGGTAAATTTTTTTTTTGAAATTTTAGTCACTTATAATTTGGGACGTGTGACGGATACAAATAAAGTTAAAACATTAGTCACACTATATATATACATATATGACAAATATATGTCACGCAATTGAAAAGTGTGACCAAAATCCATATATGGTCACACGAAGTAATTGTGTATGTGGCTAAATCATATACTCAAGTTTGTCACACATTATTTAAATGTGACTGTTATTTTTTGCTGAATATTTAGCCACATATGAATTTGAAATGTGTGACAACTAAAAAGTAAGTTTGAAGCATTAATTAGTCACGATATACATTTAAAAGTGACAAATATATATTACACACTTGAACACTATGACCAAATGGCATATACGGTCACACTAAACATTTTGTCACACCATTATTTTTAAAAGTGACCACTATTTTTTCCATGTCCCACACTTAGTTTTTCTAAAATAAAATTTCTTACTCTAACTTTTCACTTAACTTTTCAGTAACCCGCCTAAATTTTTCCCCAAAATCAAATTGCCCCTCCACCATCTCTTATCTTTTTTCTCACATCTCACACTTCATCTTCATATTCTCCCCAAACTAATTATCTTAATCTATCTAACAGCCTCTCACGTCTCTGAGGTCAACCCAAAACCATCACTAGTCACCATCCACCAGTCGCCGGTGGAGCCATCGACACCAATTTCAAGTTCCTTTATCCATAAATTAGTTACTTTATTATATTATATCTTCAGTTAGGGTTCTTCATCGTCGAAGTCCCCTAGATCGGGAAAAGATTATTCATTGGTACAAACCAGAAAAGTTATCTGTTCTATTATTCATGTTATTTAGCTTATTTTGATTGAGTTAGAGCTCCCTATTTATAGTGTGTTTATGATATTAACTTCTGATTTTATATTTTTGTCATGCCAGGATGAAAATTGAAGAAATTGCTGGGAGTTCTCAGTACTTTCTACTTCATCTTTGCACTCAGGTTTGATTTGATTGTAACCATTGTTTGAATAATGTTGACAGTTAATTGTATCATGTAGTCCGACAAGTAATATGTGTGGAGTATATTTGTTTAGATATCATCTTGTTAAGCATTATTCTTGTTGACATGATAAACTTTATCATTATCGCATATCTGCTTCTACTTTGTTTGGTTTAGAAGAGATGATGGTAACACAATTAATCTATATTTCTACTTAGTTCGGTTTTATGTGAGATGGACAGGTGGTGAAAACATATTTAATCTGTTTAATCTAAAGCTAACTACAGCATATCTGGTTATGTATAAACAAGATTTTTGCAAATAAAGAAAATGTGGATTTACTCAGTAAACACAATATAAATTAGGGAACAAAAAATCTATACCAAGCCATTTAATATTAAAATGAGCTGTAATCAAGAGTTGGTAATTTAGAAGTCTTTGTATCCTAGCCTTTTGTACATTCAATACAAATGCTTATAGCTATACAGCTAAACGCTGAACTTGGTACGCAAATTACAGTTGATTCACCATCACCATAATATGGGATGCCTAGTTGACCATTTTTATGAGTTTTGTGATGGTATGCCGCTAATTATTTGATTCACCATCCATAAATTGTACTACTAGCCAGGCGTTCTTTCTGGTATTTAAACTTGTAATAATAATTCGTTTGAATGTTTGACAATATGCATTATTTAAGGAACTAATAAAAAATAGGAAAAATCCAGAAAGGATTTTTTTTTAACAATTCTAATACCTGTATATACAGGAGACGATTGTTAGCATGGCTTTAGTGGGAGCAATGATAGGATCTGCTGCTGGTGGTTGGATAAATGATGCATACGGGTGTAAAAGAGCCACTCTTCTTGCGGATGTAGTTTTTGCAATTGGGTCCCTAGGCATGGCTGGTGCACCGGACCCATATGTACTTATACTTGGTCGGCTATTGGTTGGGTTGGGTGTTGGTGTAGCATCTGTTACTGCTCCAATGTATATTGCAGAAGCAGCCCCATTTGAAATACGTGGTGGTCTTGTAAGCACCAATGTGCTTATGATCACTGGTGGCCAGTTTCTTTCTTATCTCATTAACCTCGCTTTTACTGAGGTTAGATTCGCTTTGCTTTATCATACTTGGTTTACCATGAGACAATTGTAAAAATGGGTCCAAAGTAATCGGTCAAAACGGGTAGTTTTTCTAATGTGGGTTAAAATGGGTTGATTTTTTTTATCTGATCATATGAGATTATAACATGACTTCATAACTTTTCACTGCATAAATTCATGTTTCGCTCACTGCCAAAGTGAGTCACAAGACACCTAGTTTGCGCCAGACTCCCCTCAAATCCATAATGAGGTTTGTTACTGTTTATCTGATATTTATAAGCATATATGTTCATTCTTGACTTAATGACTTAATCATTTTCAACCATTATTCAGACCATTGCAGAATGCAGTGCACCATTGCTCATTGCTTTGGAGAAAACAAAGTATCCAGATTCTGATCTATATTGGAAGAAATTTGATGAGAAATATCACTTTTCTTGTCAATTTACTGCTGACCTGCTAGCCATGAACAATTCAGATTTTATCATCACCAGCACATACCAAGAGATTGCAGGAACGTAAGTATCATATGATGACGATTATTATTTTTTATGTCATTTCTCTGTATTACCATTCGATTCTCCTACTGTCAACAAAAAAATTAGCTTATTGTGTTCATAAATTGGTTTCAGGAAGAATACGGTTGGACAATACAAGAGTCATTCATCTTTTACTCTCCCAGGACTCTATAGGGTTGTTCACGGTATTGATGTGTTTGATCCAAAGTTCAACATTGTGTCTCCTGGCGCTGATATGACAATCTACTTTCCATATACTGATTCACAACTTGCCATGGCGGTCCAGCAGAGATAATTGAAGATGAAAAGGCCGTAACTTTAAAAACTTATTGCTGTTGGACATCTTATTTTGCTATACTTACTGCTTGCTGACTGCTATCTTGTCTATATGGTCTGTAGAACAATTTGGATCAGACCACTAAGGCACTGTCCAATACTCAGGAAGAATTAAAGAGATGTCAGTATGTTATTAAGGAGCGAGATTTTATCATAAGTGAACAGAAAAAAGCAGGTATATATGGATGTTTTTTAGACGTTGAATTATTTGATTCTTTACTGGTTGTATATAGTATATACTGATGAACATTGTAAACAGAAAATGCTCTGGCTCATCAAGCATGTGTTATGCGGTCTGATCTAGAAAAATCACTCAAGGACAATGAATCATTGTTTATGAAGATTGGTATGCATCCTATCTTCTAAACACATTATCTGTTAACTTGGTCGAATGGTTAACTGTTTTTTCAACTTCAATGCATTGAGAAATTTTGTCACACCTTCATCAATGTTAATGATAAGGTACTATATGTGTATATAATGTGTGTATTTTGTCTGTTAACTTCAAATGCTTGTTCTGCTGAAGAAGTAAGTAAAGACATATTTAATTTGTAATATATTTCTGTATGCATTAGCAGTTATTGACTACATTTGCTCTCTTTTAATTAGCTACTTGCGGAAGAAGCTGCAAAAAGACTTTCTATCTTTGATGAGCTTCAAGGCTCTTTATCGAGTCAGCAAAGAGAAATGGCACATTTTGCTAGTGAGCTTCGGCGGGTTAGTGTTTTTCTTTTATGCTATTTCGAGCGTGTAGATCTTTCTGCACCAGCAAAGAAACCTGCTGCTGCTTAGTTTCTTAAAACAGTGTCACTTTTTCGATGTGGTTAAGTATAGATGGTTCTTTTTGCAGCTTCTGAGTGAGGAGGTTTTTGATTTCTCAAGGGGTGACTCGAGAAAGACTTACTAAAGCTCATATCGTTGGTAATTTATAATCACCACCCACAAAAGAATTCTTTGTAGTTACCATATATTGGAATATCGGATCAGTGAGTTCCAGGTGAAGCTGGGTTGGCCGAGGAACAAGTTAGGGATCTTGGAGCTGCATCCCACGCTACATACATACACACAAAAAATTATGGGCTGAAGCAGGAAGATCAGATAGATCTTGCATTCATATAGTTAGTACTGCTTAGTGTGTTAGTTACAACTGTTAGTACCGCTAGTGTATTAGTTACAACTGTTAGTTATAGGTTAGTACTGTTGGTTCAAATAGTTATTACTGCTTATATGATATGTATTAGTGGTTCATTTATATACATTCCAATTTTATTGTATTTGAATTTGTTTTGATATATATTGATTTCTTAAATGTGACTAAAAGATGTAAATAGTCACAATTATTAACACTTTTGGTCACTGTTTGTTTAATTCGTTGTGCGACTAAATATTACAAAAGGTCACACAAAAAAAAATTCATGTGGCAATTGGATGATCAATAGTCATACAAAATACAAAATCCTTCATTTTAAATAGCATATGGTCACACTTATTAACACTTTTGGTCACTTTATGATTAATTGTATGTGACTAAATACCCAAAACAAACATGCTTTGTGTGACTAAATATTACCAAAGGCCACACAAAAAAAATATTTCATGTGGCCACTGGATGATCAATAGTCACACAAAATACACATTTCTTCACATTAAACAGCATATGGTCACACTTATTAACACTTTTGGCCACTGTTTTTTAAATTGTATGTGACTAACTCGAAAAAAACAACACACGCTGTGTGACTAAATCATCACAAACGTCACATTTATTATATTTTCATGTGGCAATAGGATGGGAAATAGTCACACATACTGATGAATCCAACAAAACTTGTGCCTAATTAGTCACACATATTCGGGTTTTGGTCACTCTTTTTCAATGAAAATGGCCACAAACTAATTAATGTGACCATATGATACCTACGGTGGCGCGACTTTTCGTCACACACACCAAAAAAACGTGTGTGACTATATGCATATAGTCACACATTTTGGGTGTGACGATATCCACATTCTGTACCAGTGTCATCAAAAGTAAAAAAGTCGCAAGTCGATTGGTCTAGTTTGGGAAGAACACTTTTTTTGGTCTAGAAAAGGTATAAAAATTGAGCGACTGGTCTAATCTCGGAATTTGCTCTAATAGAAATCCTAAATACATTATAGATAATATAAATAAGTTTTACGTGACAATCTTTATAATACAACTTTATGTTATTTTACTTATGAACTAGGTTATAACCTCTTCGATGGACGGTTTTCCTTAATAACTAACTAAAATTTAAAAATGTATTTAAGATTCAATATATACTAATTATAGTGCACTCACTTTGTCGCCGGTTGTTGGCGTATGTGTCCGGACGCCATACTTCGTCCGGACCAAGCCTACGTGTCCGTACGTCATATTTCGTCCGGACTATAAACTCGCTTCCAGACATGTTTACTGAAAGGACAACCGCCGCCGTTTACCTACTGAACAATCCCATCAACCACCGCCACGCCGCCATCCCAGATTTCCCGGGATTGTGTTCCCCACGTGATCTGACACCTACCTACTAGGCTAGGCATAGGTCGGCTTGCTTAGTCCCAAGGTAAACAGGTAATAGATGTGGGTAGTATAAATACCCCCACCTCATTTATGATTCACAACTAATTTTCACCCATAGCATTTACTCTCATTTACTATTTAACCCTTCATACTATCACATACTTACTCTCATGCCGGAGGCTGGTCTTGGGATAAAACCCAGGGTGAGTCTAACGTGCTTGTTTCTTGTGTGTAGGAGCTCACAACATCCGGAGGAATCATTCCGAAGGATCTTACACAGAAGTCGGACCCACCTACAAGGTTTTACTTCAACAAATTGGCGCCATCCGTGGGACCCGCTATTCAGCCTACTTAAGCGTTAGAATGGCCGGTCCCTATTTTCAAACCCCTCGCCCCGAAGACGGGGAAGGTGAGCCCAACAACAACAATCCTAACCAGCACAACAGTGATCGCTCGGCCAACGACTCTCCTAGTCTCCAAGATATGATCCTTGGCCAGGTGGCGTCACTGACGGAACTAATCAAGGAGCACAATGTGCAAGGCGAAAGTATTCTCAGGCCAATACCCTTCAAGGAAGTATCGAGGTCACCTTTTACTCGTCGGATTGTAGAGTTCTCTGGTCCGAACCACGTAATGCCGCTGAACATGAAATTCTATGATGGGTCAACGGATCCGAATGATCACCTCACCAGATTCACCGGAGCAGCAAACCAGGGGGAATGGCCTATGCCAGTGTGGTGTCGCATGTTTCAGTAAACTTTGGACGGAGCGGCAGGAGGATGTTTCGAGTAGTTGGAACCAGGTAGTATTGATAGTTGGAACGAGTTGAGGGAGCAATTCTCAACAAGGTTTGCTCTCTGAAAGAAGTGTACAAAAGACCCGACGGAGATTACGAAAATCGTCCGGCGGGCTCATGAATCCCTTCCAGATTTTAAAGAAAGATGGACGGACGAAGCTAGCTACATCAGCGGAGTGCAGGAAATCATGAGGATCTCCGCCTTCATGGGTGCACACTCGCCAAGAAGTTTTCCGATAGGGTGCCATGCACGGTTACGGAAATGTTTACCAGAGTAGACGATTTCATAAGGTCGGAGGAAGCATATCGTAGTACGGAGTTGCCAATGTTGGGAATTATGATATGAATCAAGAGAAGACAACTTAGGTCTGGTAGTATGTCAGAGTTAGGTCTGTCTTTGTAATTAGGTCTGGTAATGCAAAGTTAAGTCTGGTAGTATGTTTAAGTCTGGTTGACTTATAATGTTAAGTCTGGTCGTGAAGTTAGGAAAGTCGGTTAGAGATAAATTAGGAAAAGATACAAAACGTGTAAGTATCTTTATAGAAGATTTGTGAATATCTTCTTAGTCGGTTAGTATTAGGGTTTCCTTATGTTATAAAAGGATCCCTAAAGATTGTTAGTTGAGTGTGTGAGTTGTACGAGTTCACTATTGTGATTTAAATCAATATACGAAGTTAGTGATATCTCTGTGTGTGTTCTTCATTGTTCTTGTTAAGATTCCGCATTAACATCAACAATCGCCTAGGGTTTCTCACTTAGATTGGTTTGGATTTATCCCAACCATCTACTAGGTATTCAAGACTACTTAGAGATCCACATACAATTCGTGGACCAACAAGTGGTATCAGAGCAAGGCGAGAGACTTTGAATTCGAAGAACAATTAATCTCAAAAACCTAATTCTCACTCAAATCACCCTACAGAATGTCTGAATTCGATAAGCCTGTTAACACTGAAACTTTCTCAATCCATAACAGTGAGGATGAGAAATCAAACCATGAAGATGAAGGAAAAACTGAAACCAGTAACTCCCAAACACAACAACAACCCATCCCTTCCACAACCACAATCTCAAACATAAAACTTCCATTACTGAAAAGAGAAGAGTATGATATATGGGCCATGGAGATGGAACATTATCTGGAGTACATTGATAGTGATGTATGGAAGGTTATTCAAAAGGGAAATTCTAAGAAAAGAATTTCACAAGGGAATGATGGGCAGATCAGAATAATGCCACCAGTATCTGCTGAGGAGATTAGGGCTGTGGAGAAGGAAAAGAAGGCCAGAACCTTGCTTCTTATGGCTATTCCTAAGGAGCATCTACAAAGGTTTCATGGCATCCTTGATGCAAAGGAGATGTGGGAGGCTATCAAGAAACGATTTGGAGGCAATGCAAACTCCAAGAAGATGTAAAAGGCTGTTCTTAAACAACAATTTGAGACATTCAGTGTTTCAAAGACTGAAGGTTTGGAGAAGGGCTATGACAGATTTCAACATCTGTTAACACAACTGGAAGTTCATGGTGCAGCAGTTTCAAATGAGGATGCAAACCACAAGTTCCTTAGATCTTTACCATCAGAATGGGGCAATGTATCTGTGGCGATGAGGATTAAGGAGGAAGTAGATTCAATGACACCTGATGACCTATACAATAATCTCAGGATGTTTGAAAGGGACATCAGTAACAACACTCAGGCTTCAACCAGTTCATCAAATGTTGCTTTTGTGTCACAAAACAAAAGCAGTACTTACAAGGTTAAATCTGGTAGTGTTAGGTCTGGTATCTATGAAACTCCTTCAAGTGAAAGGTCTGCTTCAAGTTTTACTGATAAGGTGATACATTATTTCTTTGCCAACCAAACGGAAGATGAAAGCTTTATTAGTGAAGACTTAGAACAGATTAATGATGCTGAAGTTGAGGAGATGGACATAAAATGGCACATAGCCATGGTTTCTTTCAGGGTCAAACGATTTCAGAAGCAATATGGAAGGACCATCAACTTCAACAACAAATCACCAGTGGGATACACAAAGAGGATAGTTGAATGCTACAACTGTCACAAGCATGGACACTTTTCAAGAGATTGTCCAGAGAAGAAGCCTGCTGATGGGAAAAGAGATGATGATGGGAAGATGGAAAAGAATCAGATGAGCCTGCTGACAATGGAAGCTGGAGGAGTCAACTGGGGTGAGCATCCAAGAGTGAATGAGGAGTCTGATCATGCTCTCATGGCCATTGGTAATGAGGTATCATTATGCTCTAAATTATGCACTGACTCATATAATCATGTTAAGGCTTTGTGTGATGAGCAGTTAGAACAAATAGGTGACCTAGAAGTAAATCTATTAGCACATAAAAATGTTGTAAAAACATTAGAGGCACAAAAGGTCACCCTTCAAAACCAACATGCTGCTTTAAATGAAAAACTATACTTTCAAGCTAATAAAATATATGAACAAGATGAAAAGCTTAAAAGGTATAGACAATTGGGCCTTAAAATTCAGAAGGAGAGAGATGAGTTGAGAAAAAGGGTAGATCAGTGGAACAATTCAAATAATAACCTGTTTAAGTGTTGGGATTCTCAAATTAAGTCAAATAAAAAATGTGGCTTAGGATATGAGGAAAATGAGAATAAGGCTATATTTAAGAATAAAGAAGAGGACTATACTGATAAGCCTTTGTATAATAGGTTTGTTAAAACTGATGACTTTAAGGGAGTACCACCACCTTTGAGTGATGACTATACTCCTCTTGAAAAAGAAGAGTTGGATGATTCACTCTTTGTGTATGGTAAGAAAGGTCCTCAAGTGCCTGAACCAACCACCTCAGAGGACAAATCCAGTAGGTATTCTTCTTGTCAATCCAATGACTCTGAAGGATCTATTGATGGTTCCTCTGATCACTTAAGTCTGAGTCAAAAAGTGAGGTAAAAGAGAATCCTGAACCTAAGGTTGTTAAGAAGTGTGAACCTGTTGTTACTAAACCTTAGTGACTGAACCAAAGGCTGAGACAGTCAAACCTAGTTGTGTCAATCACATAAAAACTCCTAGGGAATCTGTTAAAATGAGTGAGTCACCTAGAAGCAATAGTGTTCACAGAGAAAGTAGGAGTAGTTATACTTATGCTCCTAAAAGATGCTTTGTGTGTGGAAGTTTGAGTCATTTAATAAGAGATTGTGACTTCCATGAAAAGAGAATGAAGAGAGAGGCTGAGCAAAAGAGAATGAATGTTAATATGGGTCATGGTTCAAATAAACCAGTTTGGAATAATGCTAGTAGAATTAATCATGCCAACCAGTTTGTTCCCAGATCTGTCCAACTCAATAACTCTACCAGACCTAACTCTTATGTTAATTCTGTAGACAAAATTTTAGGTTGGCTACAGGAACTTTAATGTGAATAGGCAAAATGGTAATTTTATGAGGCCTAATGTGAATACTGGTTATGTTAACTCTGAGAGATCTAATGTGAACACTTGGCTATGTGAGACCCAAACAACCATTTCAAAAACCACAGGTGAATGCAAATTTTCAAAGAAATAATCTTTATAAAACTCATTCACCTGTAAGGAGACAAACAAATTCAAATGGGGGTTCTGCTGATAACCTCTCTAATTGCTGGGCTTGGAATCCATTTAAAAATGAATTTACCTATAAGTCCAAACATGGTTTCACTGGAGCAAGTTCATATAAAACCTATAAGTATGTTGCTCCACAGAAAGAACTCAAGCCCACTCAGGCCTGGGTTGTTAAGAAAAACTGATTTTCTTTCTTAACTTTGTATAGTTTGTATATTTGTTTGTTTTAATCTTGCTATTCTTCTTGGTTATTCTTATTTTCAGTAGTTATTTTGTTTTCTACTTTCCATAGTATGTTTGTTTTTGTTATATTGTGCTTAACTTTTTTTGCAGTTGTTAACTCTTCTCTATTGCAAGTGATTCATATGTGGAATATTAAAACAACAAAACCATGGAGCTTTTTATTTATTAACAAGTGATTGCATTCAAGGATGCAATTTACAATGCATCATAAGACAAAAGCTTTAACATAAACCAGCCAAACACCACCACCTACATTTTCTGTTTCCCTTTGCTCATGAAGTCAGGAATGGTCTTCTTGGCTCCTCTGCCACCAAACTGATTCCCGCTTTTGGGCATGGGAGTCCAAGAATCAGACTGCTTGGTGATGGACGTGGTATAGAACCACTTCTCAAGGATGGCACAACCTTCGAAGGAAAAGTCACTTCATCATCATTTGAAGGGTCTTCTTCTTCAGCACTTCTATCATCTACATCAGAAGGGGGAATTGGTTTTGAAGTCTTTGGTGCTTCATCGTCAGGTTCCTTTTCAGTAAGATCATAAGCAGCTAGCCATTGCTTCAGAGTTGATTCTCTTAATGTCTTGTTTCTTGTGATTGAAGAATACCCTGGTGGGAAGTATCCACCCCATCCTCCTGATGATGAATCAGAAGATGAGCCATTTGGATCCCAAGAATACTCGGATGAAATCTCTATGATTACTGAGTTGGAAGGATCCATTATGTTTATAAGGTTTTTCTTTTGGTTTGTGATGGTTTTGTGATAAAACAATGGGTGGTTTTATAGGGAAAATCAAGGTTTAATGTCATTTAATGCTCGGTTGGTGTATGGGTTAATACTTGCAAGGAAAGAGTTATTAATTGTACTTTTGGAAAGTTGACCTCAGTTCTTATTTTGGTTAAGTATCTTTGTTTAAAAAAAAAGGGATTTACACTTAAGGGGAGGTAATGTACATTTAAGGGGAGGCAAATGTACAAGTTTTACAAGTTTTTTTTAATCGGGTAAACTTAAGTGTTAAATCTGGTAGCTTGTGTGTCTTGCAAAGATTAGTTTTTGTCTCCTTTTTCTTGTTGTTAAATAATTCTTGCAGAAAAGATTGGAATGAGATGATGTAAAGCCTTGCATTCGCTATATTCAGTGTGTAAGTCCACTCTTTTGGTTAGGTCTGGTAAGTTTATGATTCGGCCTGGTTGACCATTTTAGGTCGGGTAGTGTTAAATTTATGACCGTTAGATCTGGTCAGAGTAATAAAGATTTATCTAAAATATTACCGTTGCACTATTTTCGGTAAAAAGAGATATTTATGAAGTATATAAGATTAAAATTTGATATATTTTATCTCCTTTTATTCTTTATTTGCTTCCAAATTTAAATCATCTTTATTTTGAACTCACGACTCTTTTCTACGCAAATATTTACAAAACCCTCCCCTTCCAATCAACCAGACCTAAATCATTAACTCATCCATGGCTAACCTCAAGTTTGTTGACAAGCATAATCAAGTTGGTTTCTTGAAGAAGCCAGATCAAAGTGCAGGTTTTGAGGAGATTGTGGATTTCCTAAAAGGTTCTTACATTTGTTATTCATTAATTCATACTCCTACTATTTATCAGTCCCATGTCAAGCAGTTCTGGAGGTCGGTTACCTCTGAGACTCTTGATGATGGGACACCATGTTTAAGGGCAATTATAGATAAAAATGGTTTTACCATTACTGAAGCCTCCATTAGGGAAAGTCTTCAATTGGATGATGCTTTAGGAGAATTTGATTTGCCTAGTGATGATATTTTGGAGGGATTGACTAACATTGGGTACCCCACAGATGGAAGTTTTACCTTTTGGAAAAGTCATTTTACACCTCAGTGGAGGTTTTTAGTACATCATTTACTTCAGAGCTTAAGTCACAAGAGTGGTGGATGGGATCAATTTGGAAGCAGAATTGCTTCTGCATTGGTCTGTTTATCCCTTGGAAGGAAATTTAACTTTTCAAAACTAATTTTTGAAGGAATGGTGAAAAATGCTAAGGACCCAAAATTTTTAATGTATCCACGATTTTTGCAAATGATCTTGAATTATGAAACTAAGGATAAAGTGCCTTACATCAGTGTGGCCTTTACTCCCAAACTTTTTGCAAATATAAAAAGGGGTTTTCAAAGGACACACAGACCTTTGCTTGCTGCTATGCTTGGTACTAACAATGCAGGTACTTCTAGAGCTGTACAAGTGCACCCTGATGAGGAACAAGACCAAGCATCATCTAGGTCTGCTACACCTACATCTACCCCAACTCCATCATCTCAACCAGGTCCCTCACCATCTGTTGAAAGATTACCTACACCTATCCAACAATCTTCACCTTCACAACCAAATGTTCCAAGTCCTGCAAGGGAGGAGGAACATGCTCCCATAACTGTGGAAAATCTTCTTATCACAGTTCCTCAACTGCAAAAGAAGATTGCCATTTTGGAAAAGTCTAATGAGGCACTCAGAAAAGCTTATGTGACTTTGGTGCAAAAAGTAAAGAAAATGGGAGTGGCAATGAAGAAAAAGGGTGTTTCTTTTGATGATGAGGAGGGAGAAGCTGAAAATTCTTCCAAACAGGGGAGGAATTTGGAACAAGAACAAGAAAATATTCTTCAAACACCAGTTCAAGAACCTCTAGTTCAAGACAATGTCACCACCATCAGTCCAGAGACACTGGAAGTAGCAGAGACTTTGGCTCAATCAATGGGCAAAATTAAACAGGATAGGAAGAGAAGAAGGTTAATTTTGTCTGCTGAGGAAGAGATTGAAAAGTTTGGGACAATATCTGATGAAAAGTCTGGTGAAGGAAAGTCTGGTAATGAACTTAGTTCTGGTAATGAAGAGCAACAATCTGCACTAAGAAAGGGAAAGCAGGTTGTGGATGAAACTTCAAAGCCAAAGAAGTCTAAGAGCAAAACAAGAGAAGAACTAGCATCTGAGGCTGCAATTGAGAGGATTAAGGCACAAGATATTGCTGAAAAAGAAAGACAAAAGAAGCTAGATGCAGTTTATGCAAGACAGTTGGCTGAAGAATCTGATGAATTTACAAAGCTGCTCAATGTTGATGATGAAGTGAGAGCAAAGTATGAGGAGCTTCTAACTATTGAAGGTTTAACTGCTGATGAACGAGCCAAACAGTTAGCTAACTTCATAAATGCAAGAAATAATGATGATACATTGGGTGGATTCTTAGAAAAGTTCAAGCTTCAGAAGAAATCAAAGATTCCCAAGAAGATGTCTATGGCAGAAAAGAAACATGATATGAAGATGTATCTTAAGAATCAAATGCATCTATCTTTGGAACAGATGAAAGGGAAGTCATATGAGGAAATTCAAGTAGCTTATCTCAAGGCATTTGAGAGAGATCAAGGTTACAAAGCTATTGATTATGATGATGTGCAGAAATATTGTTTTCAGGGTAGAAAGGCTAAAGAGACTGAACTGGTCATTGAACCTGATAAAATGATTGATATACAACCTGAAGTTGGAAAGTCATCAGAAGAAGTGCAAGCTGAAGTAATAAAGCCTATTGTGTTTCAAAGAAGAAAAGGTTTGGAAAGAAAAAGTAAATCCAAGAAAGTGGTTGTTGAAGAGGAATTAGAGGAAGAACCTTCATCTGAAGGAGACACCATGGGGACTATTGAAAGCACAAAGGAACCAACTAAGGTTGTCAAGTATCAATTAATCATGACTGGTGAAAGAGCTGCATATCAAATTATAAGGGAGAATAATTCTGACATTGTTTATATGAATTTTGCTGGAATTCTAAATGATGTGAATAGGGAGGATCTTCAAGAACTTTATCAGTTGGTGAACATTAAATATGGAGATCATCCACCTGAAGATGAATTTGAAAGAGTCTTTTGGGGTAATTTGAAGGTGATGTTTGAGCCACCAACTGAGTCAGATATAGTGTGGAAACTTCCTGAAGAGCAAAATATTGTCAGCTGGAGATACTTTCATACCTGCAAGGTACATTGTGTTTCATTAAAGAATGCTGATATTTATATGCTTGCAGAAGTGGAATATCCTTTATCATCAAGTGTTTGCAAGGAAATGATGAGCAAAAAGTTGTATACTGGTAAAAAGGATGAAGGATATGAGATGTTATTGGATTTAATTAAGAGGCAGTCTTTGAAGGATGTAGCTTAAGGGTGTTTGAAAGAATTTTCACAAGTTGTTGAGTGAGACTATTGGAACTTCTCACTTGGTGGAGGTGCTTTGCACTAACATATCAAAAGGTTATCAGTCCACCTTGTCTCATCAACACAAGGACTGGCTAATCCTGAGCAAACGGCTAACAGGTAAAGATTGCTCAAATCCGTTTATGGCTGACAATTTGCCAAAAATTGTATGGTATTCAACTCACCATATCTAAGATAAGTGAAGAGTTGGCTAGCCCACAAGGTTATGGCTTGTGGTAAAGGCTGTGGAAAACCATAAATGGTAATCAATTCACCATGATGAGGTGCTTTTCCATCAAAGAATTGACTAGTCCAGAAGCAAACGGCTTTTGGTAAAGACTTAACAAATCCGTTGATAAGCTGATGATTTGCTAAAAATCATATGGTTATTAATGTACCATGGTCTTACACACCAAAACATTGGCTACTCCAGTGGTAATGGCTATTGGTAAAGAGATTTCAAATCCATTACATTTTCAATGATTCACCTCTCACAGATGGTAACACATTTGGAAGTGATGAGAATAGTCTGGAACTTAAATGAATTTGATGTACATATAGTCAATGTTGCTGCAAAGACCATATCAGAAGAGCTTATCAAGATTCAAGCTGCTAGAAAGGATCAAGACCTAAATAAAATTCAGAGTGTTCAAGATTCAATCCTCAGAAGGCTTAATCAGAAGAACTTGAAGTTCATGGAGCATGAAGATCAAGTTAGGGGAGGATTGTTGGGAATTATGATACGAATCAAGAGAAGACAACTTAGGTCTGGTAGTATGTCAGAGTTAGGTCTGCCTTTGTAATTAGGTCTGGTAATGCAAAGTTAAGTATGGTAGTATGTTTAAGTCTGGTTGTCTTATAATGTTAAGTCTGGTCATGAAGTTAGGAAAGTATGTTAGAGATAAATTAGGAAAAGATACAAAACGTGTAAGTATCTTTATAGAAGATTTGTGAATATCTTCTTAGTCGGTTAGTATTAGGGTTTCCTTGTGTTATAAAAGGATCCCTAAAGATTGTTAGTTGAGTGTGTGAGTTGTACGAGTTCACTATTGTGATTTAAATCAATATACGAAGTTAGTGATATCTCTGTGTGTGTTCTTCATTGTTCTTGTTAAGATTCCGCATTAACATCAACAATCGCCTAGGGTTTCTCACTTAGATTGGTTTGGATTTATCCCAACCATCTACTAGGTATTCAAGACTACTTAGAGATCCACATACAATTCGTAGACCAACAGCCAAAGGGCGAAGGTTTTGATTCAAACAGAAAGGGAAGTCAGGGTTTCAGAAACGATAAGCCACGAGGGTAGCGCCGAAATGATTACCGCCAAAAGGATGTATACAACCCTTATGTTGCTCCCAGGAACAACTACAACCGCAATGACCATCCCCGTCTGGATTACCGCTGAAACGAGGCCCCTAGGCAGGGTAATCATCGCCCTGGTCTAGGATCTTTGATAAAACCCCCAGGGAAATTATGGCTACGGAGAACCACCTAAAACTACCCGCCCCTCCCCCGACTGGCGGTAGACCGAGAAAAAAAAATATGGATAAGTTCTGTGATTACCACCGAGAGAAAGGGCATCTTACTAACGACTGCTTCCAGTTAAATAAACAACTCGAGATTGCATTAGAGTCCAGAAAACTAGACCATCTTTTGAAAGATTTCAGGCAGCGGGACGCTGGGAGGGGTAGAGACCAACCAAGAAGAAATGATACGGGGAATGTATATGCAAGATAATTACAAGAGAAGTATAAAACACTGATTTGTTGTCAATTATAGTCCAAGGAAACACAAGTGAAGTATGTGTAACCCGGGTCGTGTTTTTTCCAAAAGAAGGTGTGAATGGAATTATGTGATTTTGGTTCGTGAAACGTGTCGTGAAGGGTGAAATAAGAGATATTTTGGATTTTTAAGCTAAAGTTTTCAAATATAAACAAAAAACAACTAAATAAGCAAGGAAAACAATAATTTAAAACACGTGTAAGCAAAAACGTAAGGGAAACCTAAAAACGCGCACGCTCGGGCTAAACCCGAGCTTTAAAAGTGAAAACTAAGAAATTCTAACCCTAGAAACGCGAAACTATTTTTCCTAAGTACTATTTGATAAAATAAAATTTAAAAAAAAAATTATATTTTTTTAACTTTTATATTTTTTATTATGAATTAAAAACTATTTTAAACTAAGTAAATTATAAAAAATACTAAACTTTAAAATAAAAATCTGAATTTTTTTCTAAAAGTACTCTAAACTATCCTAAGTCTATGAAAAATAAAATGGGTGCAGTAACTTATAGGAATAAGCAGTAATTAAGCTAAAGGGAGTAATAAGCTAAAATGGGACAAAATGGGTTAAGTATAAACTAGTGTGAGACATAACCAAGACAAGACCCAAGGGCAGTTGGTTATGTGGTGGTGTGTTGAGGCTTTGCTAAGGGTGAGGTCACAGGTTCGAATCCTGGCCTCACCTTTTTGCTAATTATTTTATTTTTTTTGGATTTTTCTTTTTGAAACTTAATTATATGATGAAAATAACAAAGTTTTGTGAAAACAAGTTTTATGAAAATCAAAAATAAGCTGAGAAATAAGCTAAGGCCTTAGCAGTTAGTATAAAAGCCAAAAATGAAAGTCTCAAAACTCAAAAGCTACTAATTAAGCTAAAAGCTAAAGGGCTAAAGTAAATAAGCAACTGTTACTTTTAAGCAAACCTAAAAAGCTACTCTAAATCTAATAAGCAGTCCTGATAAGCTATTAAGCACAGCAATAGGCAAAGGAAATCTGAACAGTGGGGCTAAAATAGGAAATAAGCTAAGGCTTTTAAAAGAAAGGACTGTTAAGCTATAATAAGCTAACTAGAAACTGAAATAAGCTAAATTATGCTAAACTTAATCTAAATGGACAACTAATCTCATGAAAGCAACATTTAAAAGCAAATAAGAACTTGTACAAATCAAAAAGCAAAATTTGAAACTGAGTGCAGGCCTAAATATGGGCTACTGTCCTACTTTTGCAGCTATGAAAAGCTACTAATAAGCTGATAAAAAAAATCTAAAAAATATGGAATAAGTCTATAAGCAACCCAAGAATATGTGTACCAAGTTTGAGCTAAATTGAACTTATATTGAACAAATTAAAAATAAAAAAACATAAGCTGTTTTGGGCAATTAGGCTACTGATGTCTTTGTGTTCTGAGCAGACTGTTTATGAAATTTCTAAACCAAAGCTTTATGGAACTTAATCAACTATTGACTATTGACTTTATGGACTAAAATGGACACAAAATTACTAAAAATTGGCATCAAATTAGCTTCTAGCTATAATAAGCTGTTATCTCTAGTTCTTATCCTATAACTCTACTAACCAACTCAAACCATATAAATCTATCAAAACAGCTTAGAAACTCCTACAAACAACTTAAATTAGCTAAATTAGGGAAGATCAAAAATCACCCAAAGGCAAATGAACAGTAGCTCATCATTTGACCCATTTTTAACACTGTTCCAAACACTCATTAATGGGGGCTGTTTTGATATTTAAAGCTAATAGGGTCCTAATTAAGCTGAGATTCTAAGGGACAGATGGCTAACTAAGTTTGAAAGCACTAAATAAGCACAATTCACCCCTGAATAAGCAGTGTAAATAAGTAAACAAGATTAAGCAGTTTTGAGCTAATTTTGACTAAAAACTTAGGAAAACTTAAACTGTGGGATCTAAGGCTACAAGTAAGCATGAAAAGCAATAAATGACATAAATAAGCTATTCTAAACTATAAATAAGCAGTAAATAAGCAATAAGCTAAAAGTGCTATTTTTTGGATTTTTGAAGATTGTGACTAGAATGCTGAAAATTTTATAAAACTAAAAGTGAAATTACAATACTAGAGAACTTAAAGAACATTCAATAACAAAAAGCTTAAAGGAATTAAACTAAAATTACCTAAAAAAATAAGCTATATCCTATTGCCTTAATTTTGGCTACATCATATTTTATTTATACTACACTAAGCTAGGGTTTTCCTCTGTGCTGTGTTCCTTCTGTGAGAGAGTTCAGCTCTTGCTCATCTTTGTGCTTTCTCAGCTTCATCTTGAGCCCTTGATCTTGCCTTGGCCACCACTTCAATTAATCTCAGCCGTGGATGGTTTTTTTGTGCCTTGGATTGCCAAGTTGGCATGGAGGGGGGGGGGGAGACATGGGCATGTGATACCCTTGGACTGTAGCAAGGTGAGCTGGAAAGAAGAAAGGGACAGGGAAGGATTAACAGTGATTCGGCGGGTAATATTGGGGGTTAGGGATAAACCAGGGTGTGGGATTGACTTATTCTTTGACCCTGGTTTATTAATAACGGGTTAGGGATACGGGTTAAAGGGATATTGGATTGAGGATGTTGGGCTTGGATGGTGATATGGCGTCAAACGCATCACAAGCTAAAACCTATCACAAAGAAAAGTCAACTTGCGACGGTTTAACGCAACAACCGATTATAATAAACCGGATAAGTGAATACCCGGGTCGTAGTCCCAACGAGGCGTGAATCATTGATATCGTATGAGGTTTGGTATTAAAATGCTTGAAATAACGAGGTTTACTTTGGTTTTTAATATCTAATAAAACAAAATTAAGAAACGCGAACAGTAAACTAATAACGAGCATAAACGTAACAATCTATAAAAATAAACTCTACGGGTGCAAAACTAATTTTCCTAAGTTCTAATTGACAAAAGAAAATTTTGAAAAAAAAGAATTATATTTTTCTGACCTTTTAATTATTTATTATGAATTAAAAACTATTTTGAAAAGGAAAATGAATTAAAAATACTAAACGAAATTGGAAAAATGTGAAAAATTCCATAAAAGTGCTAAATTATAAGCAGGACCTAAGAAAAATAAAAGGGGCTAAGTATTCGGATAAGCAGTTAAATAAGCAAAATGGAGATAAGCTAAAAGGAAAATACAAGGTTAATAATAAAATGGCAAAATACTGAGGCTAAGAAAATACCCAAGGGCAAACTGGTGAATGAGTGTGAGTGTGTTGGTGTGTGAGCAAGAGGTCGGGGGTTCGAACCTCAGCTATGGCACATTTTTGCTATTCTATTTTTTTTTTAATTTTCTTTTACAAACTAACAAAGCACTTAAAAATAAGCTAATCTCAAAACTACAACTTTTATTGAAAGCTACTAAATAAGCCACAAATAAGCTCTAAAGGACTGATTAAGTGGCAAAACATGAAAAATAAGCTAAGGCTTAAGAGGGAAGGCTGATAAGCTATATATAAGCTACAATGAAGCTGAAATAAGCTAAGTACATGATAATAAGCTAGAGGTAAACTGATTAAGCCATAAATGGGGCAAATAAGCACTAGGGAAAAGACAAAATAAGCCAAAACACCCCTGAGGTATGCTGATGCACCCTTGGTGCAGGGGAAATAAGGGCTTTTTCAAGCCCTTATTTAGCAGTCTAAAAAAAATCTTAAAAATCAAACAAAAATGCCAAAAGCTAGATAAGCCAGCTGAGATTATCTATGCCAATTTTCAGCTTATAAGGGCTTAATTTGAACAAGTTAAAAATCCACAAAAGGGGGCTGCAAATGGGAAAAATGCAAAAATTAAGGCTGCTAAAACTGATGTGGCTATTGTGAGCTAATATGTGAACAAGGGTCTAAGGGATTTAAACACTACTTGAAATAGACTACAATAGACCTAATACATGCAAAAATAAGGGAAGAAAAGCTTTGGCTTATGGCAAGCTTATGGGGGCAGTTCAGCTCCTAAGATTGCAATATCCTACTCAAACCTATCAAAAGCTTCAAAACAGCTTTGTAGCTTCTACTAACACCTAATAAGCACTACAATAATCAAGATTAAAAGTGGGAAACTTGCATATGAACAGTGATCAACCAATTCAACCCATTCAACCCACTGTCCCAAATACCCCTTTAAGAGGGCTGTTTGAATTTTAAAACTAGAACAGATGATTCTAAACTATAACTTGAGAAGACAGATGTGAATTAAGTGATGTTTAGCCCTAAGAAGCAAAAATAAACAGTAAATAAGCACTACATAAGCTATAAAGCAGTTGAACAGTGATATGGCCAAATTGAACTGACAATGGGAAAAACTTACAGGGAACTTGTGGGGATGAGTTTAGCTAGGATTTAGCTCAAATAAGCTCAAACAAGCTGTATTGAGCTTGTTTTGGACAATGTCGATTAAGCACTTATTCAAGTACTTTTTCAGCTTATTTTCACACAACTGGGTATATATAAAAAAAACCAAGGAACAAAGGAGCTAAATGATTCTGAACTATTAATAACTTGAAAAGATTACAAAGATTCAATTAATACAAGAAATAACATTCATAAAATAACAATAAGCCATTTCTACACTACGAATGGTCTAAAAGCAGACAAAAATTCTATGAGTGTCTTCATTTCTTTAAATAGCAATCCCAAAAGCTTCTCTGATCCTTCCTCAGCAAATCCCACTCGTTGGATTAGATTAAATCAATCTTAGCCCTCCAATTAGATTTTGGCGGGAAAATTAGTGATAGTGGGTTTTTAGCTAGATTGAATCACGTGAAGCTTGTACTTGGCAAGAACGCTTATTGGAGGAGGGGGGTGGAGTGTGGCAGAGAAAAGGTATGGGGGGACAATTTTGTCTGGGGAGGACATGGTGGTGGTGAGGTGAAAGGTCTGGGGAAGGGGAAAGGTTGACTTAACCCGCCTTTTTATTTTTCTTGTCTGGGTTTGACCCTTGTTTGACCGGGGCATGGGTTTAGCTAAAAAGGATGGTTGGGCTTTTGGGGTTACTTGGGCTGGAAAGTGGGTTTATTAATTTTGAGTCCACTTAGTGAGTTAGGATCTAGAAATGGAATTGTGTTTAAGGTTTAAGGACTAATGTTGCCAATTCTGAAAATCCAGGGACCAATCATGTCATATCTAAAATTTATCTTCAAGGACTATTTGTGACACTTTGATATTTTTGGGAGTTTACTTTTGATAACTTGAGCAAAATCCCGGTCCAAACTCGTAAATTTCTTCCCCGCCCTCGGCTTTTCACGACTTTCCAATCTTGTGCTCGGTTTTGTCCGTTTTTGCCCCGTTTTCAATCCTTTTGTACCTTAAACACATAAAAACACAAACCAAGAATATTTGCAATAATATTTGATCTATTTGGGTGTTTTTGGTCATTATTGTGTCTTTTATGGGTATAAAATGATGAGTATTTACACACTCATCAATCCCCCACACTAAACTATTGCTAGTCCCTAGCAATCTGATCATATAAAGTAATGAAAGGATCAAGCATACCAAGCATACCCCGTTTTGACTTTTTATTAAATGCAAGAAATTTAAACTAGAACTAAAATAAATAAAATGCTTGATTTTCAAAAATGGTATCATGGAACGAGATTCACACAAAATGGGTGTCTCCAGGGAATTGAAATCGTCATCCTCTTTTTTATACTCCCAACTAAGCTTAAACTCAATGTGCAAATATTTTTGTAAAATGCTAACACTACTTATACTAATAATCTATGTAAGCGAGACTTAACTTTTCACTCCCACAATTATTTAAGTTAGGTGAATGTGCTCATTTTCAAAATTTTGATCACAAAAATCGACGTTTTTATAAGATTTTGACTAATACTAGTTGAAAGATAGATTTAAAATTTACAACAAGCAAGTTTCAAAACTTTATTCAACACATCAAAACTTATTGCATTTTGCAATATCATTCCATTTTTGCATTTTGCAATATCATTCCATTTTATTATTATTTTATTTTTTTTTTTTTTTTTTTCTTTTTTTTTTTTTTTATAAAATTATTAAATTTATTCTTTGACAACTAATTCAAATAAACTAACGGGGTTAAGGGAACCAAGACCTAAACGCCTTCCGGAAATAAGGATCCAAGGGCCGATCTTGAACCGTAGCTTTTTAGCACATACATTTATTACTTAACTTTTGCATTACTATGACATATGCTTGTTCCGAAGTTTAAATAAATCTTTGAACTAGTATTTTTCAAAATCGTATGAAAAAATGATTTTGTGTGTTCAAATGGTTGAAAATAAGCACTTATTAAGTCAGATTTGTTATCTCCTGGGAGGAAAAGCCATAGATTACTTATATAAGCTTTAAAGAAAACCGACTATTCTACGCTTAGCATTTTCATTTGCACATATCGTAAAACCTTAGTCTAACCGTTAAGGAAGCAGCCAGATCAACACTCTGGCAGAGTCGGGATTCCCTTTGTTCTAACCTAATCAAGACTAAACACTTCTTTTTTATTGCAATTTCTTATCTAAAAACGAAAAAAATTTAAAATTTTTGGTCAAAACGGGGGTACTAGGGCACTAGATGGTACAAATGTGACGAAATTCGAGAGAATTCCCCCCCACACTTAGAATTGAATATTGCCCTCAATATTCAAAGTACCGGCTATTATGCCGACACTTAGAACGTAAAAAGGTAATACTAATAGCCAAGTGTGGAACAGAAATTTCCATTTTTCACAAAAAATATTGAAAAGATATCCCTAGATAAACGTTAGCAAAAAGATCGGATATTGGGTGGCTGGATTGAAAACAGGCGCATCAATCATCACGATCTAAGGGAAACCTGCAAACAAGAGCAAACAACACACAAAACAAAGCACAGTAGAGGAATCCCCCCACACTTAGTATCAGAAAATAGAAAGAAGTCAGAAACATGGGTTGTCACCCATGTGGTGCTAATGTTTTTGTTAACCGAGTCACTAGCTTGACTCGACCCCGAATTCATTGGTTCTTGGGGAAGCATGTGGAAGAGAAAATCTCCATCGAACTTTCATTCAAGATGTTTGGATAAACATTGAAGTACTTGAAAGTTCCACTCCGATGAGATACACCCGGCTCAAAAGAATGATAAATGAAGTTGCCGGGGTCAAAAACTTTGTCTTCACTCCCGAACGAGTGAATAAAAGGAAAATCACTACAAAAAAACAGGCTTTCAGAGACTGAATTTCTAGGAACTGATATATCAGTCGCTGATACATAGCATTGGTAACTGAAACATCAGTTACTAATACTTTTAAGGACTGACCTTTTATTGACTGATTGCGGCAACTAAAAATCAGTCCTCGATTCAGTGACCCCATATCTGAGACTAAATTTCAGTTACTAATATGCCTGTACGGGAAAAAAATATGGAGGCAAATTTGTTAGGGACTGAATAAGGGTGACAATTCAGTCCCTAGTACATGTACATCATATCTAAGACTAAATTTCAGTTACAAATATATTTGCGCAATAAAAAATTTTGGCTGAAAATTTGTTAGTGACTGAATTATAGTCACAGTTCGGTCCCTAATACATGGAGATCATAGCTAAGACTAAGTTTCAGTTACAAATATGTCTACACAATAAAAAGGTTTGGAGGGAAATTTTTTAGTGACTGAATTTCAGTCACAGATGCGTCCCTATTACATGGACATCATACCTAAGACTAAAATTCTACATAAAAAAAAAGTTTGGAGAGGAAATTTGTTAGTGACTGAACTTGAATCACAACTCAGTCCCTAATACATGGACATCATAGCTAAGACTAAAGTTCAGTTACAAATACGTATGCAAAATAAAAAAACTTTTGAGAGAAAATTGTTTATGACTGAATTTTAGTCCCACATAAACCTCTTATACATGGGCAACATATTTAAGACTAAAATTCAGTTACAAATATGTCTACACAATAAAAAGGTTTGTAGGGAAAATATGTAGTGACTGAATTTCAGTCACAGATGAGTCCCTATTACATGGACATCATACCTAAGACTAAAATTCAGTTACAAATATGTCTGCGCAATAAAAAAGGTTTGGAGGGAAATTTGTTAGTGACTGAATTTCAATCACGACTCAGTCCCTAATACATGGACATCATAGCTATGACTAAATTTCAGTTACAAATACGTATGCAAAATAAAAAGGTTTGGAGAGACAATTATTTGTGACTGAATTTCAGTCCCACATAAACGTCTTATACATGGGCAACATATTTAAGACTAAAATTCAGTTATTAATTGGAAACGTGGACTTATATTGTGACTGGTATATATTTAACTCCGTTCATTAGCAAGGTTATTGACTTTTACCTATTATCACGAGTAACTAATTCACATCTTATGTATATCCATATCATCTCGACTCATCCGTTTAACATGTTATGCATATCCATAGCATCTCGACTCATCCGTTTAACATCTTATGTATATCACTAGTACAAAAATGGGATTTAGTCACACATGTGGTTTTTTGAACAGCCACACAGTAACTTATTTGTGTGACTAAATGTACCAGAATAAAATAAACAATCACACTTGATCCGACTTGTGTGACCATTTCGGAATTACATCTGAGGCTACAACCACACATTTGAATATTTTCATGACTATACGTATCTGGTAAAAAAAATTTGATTTTTTAGTCACTTGTAATTTGGGACGTGTGACAGATACAAATAAGTTTGAAACATTAGTCACACTATATATATATATACATATGTGACAAATATATGTCACACAATTGAAAAGTGTAACCAAAATCCATATATGGTCACACGAAGTAATTGTATATGTAGCTAAATCATATACTCAAGTTTGTCACACATTATTTAAACGTGACTGTTAGTTTTTGTTGAAAATTTAGCCACATATGAATTTGAGATGTGTGACAACTGAAAAGTAAGTTTGAAGCATTAGTCATGATATGTATTTAAAAGTGACATATGTAGTCACACACTTCGACAGTGTGACCAAATGTCATATATGGTCACACTAAAAGATTTCATGTGTTAAATTTATATGTAATATTTTACATGTCACACACTTAGTTTTTCCTAAATAAGATTTCCCTCTCAACTTTTCACTAGCTCAGTCTAAAATTTTCCCCAAAATAAATTTACCCCGCCTAAATTTTTCCCAAAAATCAAATTACCCTCTACCATCTTTTATCTTTTCTATGTTCTCAGATCTTATCCCCAAAAATCAAATTACCCTCTACCATATTTTATCCCCAATTAATCTATCTCACACCCTTCTCCACCGCCACCCTTCACCGCCTCACACGCCGCCTCCCGACTTACCACCACCTCCACAGCCGCCTCACGTGTCATTTCACGCCACCAAGAACAAGAAAGGCTGTGGGTGGTTTTCCGGTGCCTAATTTATCTTTTCTGTGTTACTGTTGATAGCCTTATTATTATTTTTATTTTTTTGATGTAAGTTACTAATCTCACAAATATCAGTTGGTATAATCAGTCAAATGATTGTATGTTGATGGGTGGTTTCCCGGTGCCTAGTGCCTCAGATGTGTTGTAGGATGCTTAATCTCACAAATATTTTCTTGTCTAATTCAACTCAGTTGTTGACCAGTTCACTAAATTTTGCATACCCTTACAGGAGCTATGGCGTAAGAGGGTTGAGAACTACTGGGATCTATTGAGCTCAAAAATATCAACCAACACTATCAGGAATGTGATGGACGTGAAGGCGAATTTGGGTTCATTCAGAGCTGCTTTGAGGAACAAAGATCTTTGGGTGATGAATGTTGTCCCTGAAGATGGACCAAACACATTGAAGCTTATTTATGATAGAGGCTTAATCGGCTCAATTCATAACTAGTACGTATTTTTGTATTCGCCACTTTTTTTTTCTGAAACAAATGGGTCATTTCTCACATTTTAGTGATCATAGATTCATAGTCACAAGACTTTTGCCACTAAGCCACCACTACATTGTAATATTTGTTAGTTTATAAATTGTTTGGTGAAATGTGGGCTTACGAGCTTATTTGGTTTCGGCTCATATTACATAAGCCCCAATTTTTTGGCTTATTTGTGACTTTTGGGCTTATATAAGCTTATTATATCATAATAAATTTATATAAGCCCATAACTGTCGACATAAGCCAGAAACTTGAGACTTATATGTAATATAAGCAGAAATCAAATAAGCTCGTAAGCCCACATATAAGCTTAAACAAACACACCCATAATTTGATTATACCTTTGATGATGTATATTTCTGTTTACTTGCTTTGATATCGTTATTTGTTAGTATTGAATATTAAGTGTACTAAAAAAAATGTTTTGCATAGTTCATCTATCAATATGGTTGCCTTGTAAAATATCATTCGTTAATGACACAGCTTGATATTAATTATTATACATGATGTTTGTTTGTGTGTGGATCTAAGCACTTTCTTGTCGCTAGTCCGTTTATTTAAGTTTTCACTTATAGTAGATAAGAAATAACAATGTTTTGAATGTGTGGACTATTTGTAGTACCGTGAGTTTTTGGTTTGAAACTTTTCTAGGTGTGGATAGAAAACAATATAATTTCTATGTACAAAGTTTGATTATCTTTGAGAATATGTTGTTCATTATGCCATATTTTCATGTTTGTTGCTACCTTGTTTCTCATTTGACGACATTCAATACTATGGGGGTGTTTGGCTAAGCTTATCGCCTTTTCAGAAAGCTATTTAGCTTCGTGACTATGTTTGGATAAGCTTATTTCAAAGAGCTTATGAGGTGTTTTAGGTTGAAATCAGCTAGTACGCTAAATACTACTCTTCTCATGGGTGTTTTTTAAGAGTGCATAAGCTACCCTACAAACTATCATTTAGCATTTTAAAGTTGACACAGGAATTGAAGATTATTGTCACCAGCTCATTAGTTTGTTTTTTGTATACATCAGGGCACCTACAAACCATCTTTTAGGCATATGTCCACTTTAGCTGAAACCGCTATCAAGGAAAACAAGGAGACAGTGAAAATGCTTGTTACTGCTGGTATGTATTTATGAAACATTGAAGCTAATTTATGATAGAGGCTTAATCGGCTCAATTCATAACTGGTACGTATTTTTGTATTCGCCACTTTTTTTTTCTGAAACATTTCATATGTGTATATTGGATAGCAATTGGGTTAAAGGTGAGTGTTCTGCTGACTTCCTTCACCTCTATTTCTATTCATGTAGTTCAATAGAATGTAGATTTGGATCTATTAGATGGGAAAAATAATGGTGATAGATTGGTAGGTAAATTACTTTTTCGAAGCTTTAAAGGACTGTCGGAGAGAAGATTTGACTGTGAATATCTGATTTGCATCATTTCTTACTGTCACATTAAACGTTTTTCTCATGCTATCATTTGAATAGTTAGCTAGATTCTTATAGAGTTTGTTGTTTGGAAACATGTTTTCGAGTTGCAAAAATAGTGCATAAACTCCATATCACATAGTGTAATAAGCAGCAGCAGTGGAGCTTTTTCATCTACTTGTAATAAGCAATAGCAGTGGAGATTTTATGTTCTTAAAGGTGGCGAGTCACTTAATGGTAGGCTTGCCCTTTCTTTTTAAAAGTTTTGGCTCTAAATAGTCAGAATATGCTATTGTTTCACTAACAGTTTTTGTTTTAAACAGATCCCTTGTATGTGCATCGTCAAACCTGTTATCTTTTTGGGAGAGAAAGAAGGGTAGCAGACATCCCTACGGATCATCCATCATGCAGCAAACAGCATGCTGTCCTCCAGTACCGGTATAATAACCTTGTGAAGTGAGTTGATCTTTTTAATTTCTAGACACTATATCTCCTTGTTTCTAACCGCTTCTGATTGCTGTTCACTCTCAGGCAAGTTGATAAGGAGCAACCCGACGGCATGATAGCAAAGGAAATCAAGTAAGAACACTAAATCTCTATTCTATGTTGTTTCACTTCAGTTAGCCGTTGGATTCTCTTGAGCATGGAGTTTTATAATAGAGGGTTTCTTTGCCTTAAAACAGAATTAGAAAATATGAATATTATATAAGTTCAAACAAAATGTTCCAAAAAAGTGTTGATGGGTCGGGGCAACCTGACGTAACCTGATTGGATGTTTTGACTTGTTACTGAATCTGCATATCTAGCCACCTTTGCTCACTGTGTGGTTTAATGTAAACTTTTGCAATTGCAGGGTAATCGTATTGAAGCTGAACATTATTATGAACTTATGGAACAAGATACGGTTAAGTTCGGTAACAGTAGGTATGTTGTTACTCTCTTCATTATACAAGCGCTGGTTATTGCTGTTCTTTCGTAACATGTACTGTCTTTCATTTCAGATTCCTGCTTATTTCTTCCGGTATAGTCTATGGATACTATGCAATCATATTAAAGGCTGATGAAGAAGATTTCGGGGGTCATGGACCCCTTCTCCAAGAGGGACTTTTTGCGTCAATTACACTCTTCCTGGTAAATTCCTTAATCCATGGAAAGCTTGCTGTAATTCAGTTGCATTTTACTGGTGTTTACAATCCATAAAAAGTGTTTGTGGCCGAAAGAAGACAATACAGTCAGCATGGGAGGTGGGTGTTGGGCTAGTGATGAGGAAAAAAGATTATTGGATCAAAGAAGCAACTGAATCATCTCAACAAGCTGACTCAACACCTAAACAAAACTCGATTGAGATTAATGAATTGCGAGCAAAGGTTAGTGAACTTGAACCGTATAAACGTAATTATGAGAAATTGGCAAAATTCTTGATCCAAAAATTTCCAGACTTCGAGAGCACAATAGACTCACCAAATACTACTGAAGGTGATGGTAACGGTGATGGTAACGATGATCCATTCACCGATAGTGATATATAGGACGTTCAAATTTATTTCTATTGAATTTGGTTTTATTTTTAAACATATTGAATTTTAAACTCTTGTTATTTGGATTGGTGATTATTATGCTTTAAAAAAATATTGTTATTATTATTGTTTTTTGTTTTGAGTTTTATATACTATTGTAAGGGGTCGTGTTGTGAATGGGGACTGAATTAAATTGTATTTGGTGACGATTTGAAACTAATTTTCTGTCTCAAAAAGTAACAATTTATGGACTGAAATCGTCCGAATTCTGGGACTATTAATTAGTCTTTAAATCCTTTTATTGCATACTGATTTAAAACTAAATTTCAGTCTCTAAAAAGATAAAATTAAGGACTAAAATTGCCTAGTTTTTGAGACTAATTATCAGTTACCAAAGCCTTTTAACAGAGAATGATTTGGTGATGATTTGAAACTAATTTTCAATCACCAAAAGTAGCAAATCATAGACTGAAATCGTTTGTATTTTGTGACTAACAATCAGTCTTTAAAGCCTTTTGATGAACTCAAATAAGTACATATTATTACTATCATTTATCCTATTAATTTGACTTGTTTTATTATATTATGTATGAGGATTGATACTTAATCGTTTACTTTTGTAATTCTCAGTTGAAAACAAGCATTTGGTGAAACTTGGCGATTTTGGACTAATTATGGAGCAAAACATGCAAGAAGTTAAGAGTCTACTGAAATGTACAAGATCAAGACTATTCTGCTCCAGATGCGCCGCATCTCACTTATGACATGCGCCGCATCACTATCAATATTTCACTAGATACGATCCAATATACAAGAGGACATGCGCCGCATCTAATTATGGAGTTACGCCGCATCTTCTGGCGGTGTACGAATATTCCTGAATATTATAATCTTGGACCCCACGCGAAGTTAAGTCAATGCGCCGCATCTACCTACTAGATGCGCCGCATCTTACCCTCAGACAGAAACTATAAATACCCCAAGACCAGACGAATTTCGAGTGACACATATTATATATCCGAAGACCGAAGACCAGAAACCTAGGACGAATTCAGTCAAGGCAGCAGCACAAGACACACCCAAATCAAAGATACAAGAGCTGTAAGAAGGTGCTGCATGTGTTTAATTCATTAAGTAGTTTTGTTTTATTGTGTTAGTAAACTTTAATTCATCAAGATTGGTGGCTTGTGTAATGTGACAACGGAAAGATTGCACTCCCTTAAAACTGCTTTCTCATTAATTAAAGTTTATATGTTGATGTCATTGGTGACTTTTATTAGTGCATTGATAACCTCTGTGTCTAGCTGAGCGTTGATCGGGTCGCCATGCCTCTGCCCTCACCTGTTTATTAGATCGCCTATGCATTCTATGGTCTGTAGAAAAGTAGGAGAAAGATAAACGGGATAGTCATAAGTAATCATTAAGGGTTTACTCGCCGATAAGATTAGAACCAACGAGAAAGGACTTAATCTCGGTGCGTTGCATCGAACTATACACTTCATATAACACTAGCAATAAAACAAGTGACAAACTACTTATCATAAGGACAGCCCTCTTATTGTCTCGAGTATTTATCTGTGTACGTGTGTGCTACTTGTTGATTCGCGCCTATTGGTTTAGTTTATTATTTAATTGCAACCAAATCGTGCCAGTCTCTCAGGCTGAACCCCCTTGCGTTAGAATAGGTTGTATAGCTAACTTAATATATTAAAATACTGATTAGAATAACGAGATAATACGTTCCACTCTTAGAGATCGACACTCTACTTACCATTATATTTATACTGACCGGGTACACTGCTCGTTAAGTGTGTGTGTTATTGATAAGTCGGCTAAATATAAATTTAAAACTTGAGTAGGCATTAAAACTGCTAAACCGCAACGACACACGCTACGCATCAAGTTTTTTGGCGCCGCTGCCGGGGAGTGAATTGTTATTATCTGTTAATTTGATTAGTATTTTAATTAGGTTTTTAATTTTTTTTTCTAACCGCTAATTTTGTTGTGTATTAGATTAATTTGCATTCATTGTACTATTTTGCATATTTTCTGTTTTTGTGTGTTATTTGTTTGTGTTTATTTTCGTGTGTTTTTATTTGTTTTAATTTTTCGTATTTTTTTGTGTTCTGCTATCGTTGTACTGAGCTAAATCGAACGATACGGCGCATCTGATTTCTCAGATACGGCGTATTGCGTTCAATTTTTTTATAAAATACAACGCGTTTAAATAATTCGATACGACGCATCTTTTCCCCAAGATACGGCGTATCTGTTTTTGATAAAAAAAATTTCTAAACGATAACGCCATACGACGCATCTGCTTTAGCAGATACGGCGTATCTATTATTTTAATTAAAAACAGTTTTCGAATTATTAAACAGATACGGCGCATCGATTTTTATCGATACGACGCATCTTCTGAATCAAAAATCTTATATTTTGAAACGTAACGAAAATACGGCGCATTAACTTTTGTTATGCATTTAATTTTTATAAATATCGATTTTTGATTATTAAAATTGATACGGCGCATTCAAATTTCTAAGCGGCGTATCTATTTTCTGAATAAAGTCTGATTTAATTTTAACGATTATTAGATACGGCGTATCCAACTTTTTGGATACGGCGCATCGTCTGCAGATATCAGTAACTTTAATTTTTCGTATTCCGTTTTCGTTATTAATTTTCTGATATATTACTTTCTCGAGCATACCCTACTGATATTTTTGTGTTGGTTTCAGGAAGTGCATGACCAGGAGTTCTACGAAGAACTTGATTCAACCTTTCGAAGATCCTGAACGAGTCTTTCATTCGCTTAAAAGGCTTTTCAACACAAAAAGCTTTGATACTTCAAGTTCATTCGAGCTTGACTATTTTTCTGAAGAGAAAGAGGAAGAAGAAACAGAAACAATGGGCGAAAACACAACTATGGAGGAATACATGAACAAAACCCGTGCTGATCACACTTCAGGAGTTGCTAGACCAAAGTTTGATGATAAGTCAAAGTTTGAATTGAAGGGTCAGTTTCTTAAGGAACTTAGGGAAAATGCTTTCAGTGGATCGGAACATGAGGATGCTAATGAACATGTTGAAAAGGTCCTCGAGATTGCGGATTTGTTTACTTCGGAAGGAGTCACTGACGATCAACTCATGCTAAGAATCTTTCCAATCTCACTAAAAGGAGCTGCTAACAAGTGGCTAAGGAATGAACCTGCTAGTTCAATCACTACATGGGAAGGTTTGAAGAGCAAATTCTTGAAGAGATATTGTCCACCTGCTAGGACTGCTAAAAAGATGGAGGCTATCAACAGTTTCAAGCAAGAGCCTGATGAAACTCTTTATCAAGCTTGGGAACGATTTAAAGATTTACTGATAAAATGTCCTCAACACTATCTAACCCCTATGCAGGAGATAATATTGTTTTATCAAGGATTGGACGTGCCTACTAGACAAATCTTGGATGCTAAGGGAGCTGTGCCTCAAATGAGTGCAACCAATGCCAGGAAAGCAATCCAAGATGCTGCTGATCATTCTCAAAAATGGCACGATGGGACCTCTACTAGATCTAAGAGCAGCACTAATTTTGACGGGATTGCTGCTATTCAAGCTCAATTGGATAAAATTAGTATAGAGATGAAGAAGCGTGATGAAAGAGTGTATGCTGCCCAAGTTGGATGTGAAAAGTGCGAAGGACCTCACTACACTAAAGATTGCCCGAATAAGAATGAAAGTGAGACGTTTGAAGAAGCATATTACACCCAATTTGGACAACCATTTCGACCTTCAGGAAGATTTAGGGAAGCTACCCCGGGATTCTATCAAAAGAACAACTTCAATCCCGCTTATCAAGAAAGGAGGCAGACTTTAGATGACACTCTCAAGCAAATTATGGCCGATGCTGCTAAAAGACATGAAGAGAATACTGCTATGATCAAAGAAATCCGAGCTTCAACGGACACTACTACAAGAAATCCAGGAGCTTCGATCAAAGCATTGGAACAACAAATTGGTCAAATGAGCAAAGTTCTTCAAGAAAGGGGATACGGAAGTTTACCGAGCTCAACCGAAACCAACCCAAGGGATCATGTCAAGGCCATAAGCACCACTGAAGAAGTCACTCCTAACATACCTAGAAGATCGATGAATGGTAATGATGGTGCAAGACCCGAATTTTTCTTTAATTCTTCAATCAGTTTAAGAAGACTACTAAAAGAAAAGACAAAGATTGAAGAGGAGATCAAGGCTACAATGAAAGAAGGGAGCTCTGCAACTGATTTAAATGCCTTGCCTCATAAAGAAAAAGACCCAGGAAGTTTTACTCTACCTTGTTCAATTAATGATATATCTTTCAATAATGTGTTAGCTGACTTAGGAGCTAGTGTTAGTGTTATGCCTCTTAAGACATTCACTACCCTAGGACTAGGAAAATTAGCACCAACTAAGTTACTTATTGAATTGGCTGATAAAACGGTTTAAAACGACCTGAAGGGATTGCTAATAATGTGCTAGTTAAGATTGAGAAGTTTATTTTCCCTGTAGACTTTGTTATATTAGATATGCCCGAGGATGTTAAGGTTCCTTTAATCCTTGGTCGACCTTTCTTGTCTACTGCCCATGCTAAGATTGATGTGTTTAAAAGAAAAATCTCATTAAGGGTAGGGAATAATAAACTAGTCTATAAGTGCCAAGATCCTGTTAACAGCATAATTAGAGGTGTCTACATGCTTGGATTAAGAGAGCGTATGGACCTCGATCTTGAAGCTAGGCTCATGGGGGAAACATTGATTCAAAACAACTCAACTAATCCTAATCATGAGAACTTTGAGGAATTTATTGACCTAAATGTACCTACCGAACTTAGACGCGATGTTGTTAATGATTCTGATGATGAGTGGTATGATTGCGTGGTAATTAAAAAACGTAGGAGAATAGTTGAGAAAACGTATTTGAATAATGATATGTTTATTGAATTACCACCCCACCTTGCTTATTTATGCCGATATGATAATAAGAATTTTCCGTCTATCATTTTGTCATCTCTGCCCGAAAGGGGCAGAACTTTGTTTATACAGATACTGAAGAAGAACGGCGTGGAAATCAAGGACGAGCAAGGAGTGTTCAATATTACCGAATTGGCAATTAGGGAGCGCGATGTTTCCGACTCTTTCAATGATCGATACTAAAGAGCTGAACGTGAGTCTAACTTGAAGACTCTGGAATAAAGACAAGTGCTTACCGGGAGACAACCCGGATTTATCTTTTAATTTTCTGTTTATGTGTCGAGTCAGTCAGGCCGTAGAGGATACGGCGCATCTCAATCCTGAGATGCGGCGCATCTCAATCCTGAGATGCGGCGCATCTCCTGCAATGGTCATATCTTATTTTATTTTTCTGCATTTATTTTTATTTTCGAATTTAAAACTTTTTATCAGTTTATTTTAATGGGGCGCATCCCTGGTTAAGGATGCGGCGCATCTTTTATTCTGATCCGTATTTATTCCAGGCTCGATACGGCGTATCTTCTTCCATAAGATACGGCGCATCGACTGACCTGATGATTTTCATTTTTATTTTTTATGTTTTATTTTTACCTAACTACTAATGTGTTATGCAAGTTTGAACCTTTCTTACCTTAGGTGTGTTTTAAAGCCTTGGTGGTATTATAGATTCCTGCATTTCCTGTGGATACATCGAATATGAAGCTTAAACGTTCTAATCCACAAGAAAGATGATTTTTGCTCTTATACAAATGGAGGATCATACCGAGCAAATCTCAGGGGAGTTTTTCTGTTCTAATTCTTTTATTTTCCAGTTTTTAACCTTTAATACAAACAACGAGGACGTTGTTTAACTTAAGTGGGGGGATTGGAGAATTAGAACACTTAACACTTACTTGTCCTAAACTTTTCAAAATATGCTTAAAATGTGCTTAATATATCAAAACTTTAAAATTTTTTAGCATGTTTTTGTTTAAAGTCTAAGTTGCATAGCTGCACACATGACGTCATTTTCAAAAATTGTGATTTTTCAAAATTCACAAATCTATGAGTGTGCCGGTGACTTGTAAACTTTAGAACTTGGCTTGTATACCATTCGAGACCACCATAATAAGTATTATTTATATAATTGGAATGACTTGTCTAAATTGGTAAATTTCTAGGATTACACCCAAATAGCCTTTATATGTTATGTGATATTAGCTAACTACACTGGTTAGTTAACCCCCGTATAAACCCTTTGTTACTCTCATTTTTAGAGTAAGATACCCCTAGAAAAACACTCAGAGCCATTCCTTTCGTTTCTTACACCTTTGTTATAATGTTTCGTTACACCCTTACACCTTAGCCTACCCTGTAGATTAGAATCCGTGGTTGGTTAATTGCTTTAGGCAAAGTGTGTTTCCTTACATTACCTGTGTTCGCGTGCGTAATTCATTATCTATTGTTAGGTTGGGAAATTGCACAATGCAATTGGAGTGAAAGTAAATATTGTATATCTTTGAGTTTATTTTTTTCGTGTGTTTACTACTTTCACTATTACCGTTATTTCTGAAGTCATGAAAAGTATGGAAAAATTATCCAGATTTATTGTTATAGTGATGTGGTGAAAATTTACACATCTATGTTTATGTTAAAAAAAAAAAAAAAAAAAAAAAAAAAAAAAAAAATCGAAAAAAATGAGAAAAGAAAAAGAAAAAAAAGAAGAAAGTTGGATGTTTGTTTTAACCAACGATGTAAAGTTATGTAAGTGGTCGATATCACTACTATTTGTTGTATATTATATCTATGGATTGAATGGGAGTTGACAGTTATGGGAACGTCAACTAAGGTTTATTCTTTAATTAAGATCTTGTTGAGTATAATTCGTGTCTACCTAAAGCGTGTGTTTCAAGTGTTAAAGCGTGAGTTATTCAATGATATGAGTCTTATTCATGGGATGGTTGGGATAGTGATTAACCACACTTAGGATTTTAATTTATTTGTTTTGTTTATTTTTTTTTTCGTTTTACCCCAATTTATATCCCAAAAATTATCCATGCCCTTTATTATTCTTTATCCAACCAAACCTTTGATTTATTGAGATTAGGGCTTTGAGCAATCTTAAGTATCGTAGTCGTGGATTCGGCTATGTATTTATGATTTTGTCGCCCTTTTTGATATATTATTATTGGTGAAGTTTGGACCTATCTTTAGCCTATTCGAGTTAAGGATTTGAGCAATTGCAAGTATCGTGTTCGTGGATTCGATCATGTATTTGTGATTTTGTCGCCTTTTCTGGAATTTGAGATCGATAGTGATTAAGAATAATTAACCCTTAAGCCTAAAAACCCTTTTTACCGCTTTAGACTTGTTATTCCTTGGCTTTAGTGGAGGAGATGTGTATACTTGCCAAGCTTATGATAGAATATTCGTCACGACTGGACAGTTAAACGATTAGATTTGCTTTTATCAAAATATTTTATTTTACTTCTAATTCGTTAAGTGTTTAGTTGTGTGATTATGACAAAAAACGAATACATGCTTAAATATAAAAATAAATCCTAATATCTTTTAGGATACATTTTCATAAGATTAATTCTAAGGTTTACTTGGGGACAAGTAAAGTTCAAGTGGGGTGATATTTGATGAACTCAAATAAGTACAAATTATTACTATCATTTATCCTATTAATTTGACTTGTTTTATTATATTATGTATGAGGATTGATACTTAATCGTTTACTTTTGTAATTCTCAGTTGAAAACAAGCATTTGGTGAAACTTGGCGATTTTGGACTAATTATGGAGCAAAACATGCAAGAAGTTAAGAGTCTACTGAAATGTACAAGATCAAGACTATTTTGCTCCAGATGCGCTGCATCTCACTTATGACATGCGCCGCATCACTATCAATATTTCACCAGATACGATCCAAGATACAAGAGGACATGCGCCGCATCTAATTATGGAGTTACGCCGCATCTTCTAGCGGTGTACGAATATTCCTGAATATTATAATCTTGGACCCCATGCGAAGTTAAGTCAATGCGCCGCATCTACCTACTAGATGCGCCGCATCTTACCCTCAGACAGAAACTATAAATACCCCAAGACCAGACGAATTTCGAGTGACACGTATTATATCCGAAGACCGAAGACCAGAAACCTAGGACGAATTCAGTCAAGGCAGCAGCACAAGACACACCCAAATCAAAGATACAAGAGCTGTAAGAAGGTGCTGCATGTGTTTAATTCATTAAGTAGTTTTGTTTTATTGTGTTAGTAAACTTTAATTCATCAAGATTGGTGGCTTGTGTAATGTGACAACGGAAAGATTGCACTCCCTTAAAACTGCTTTCTCATTAATTAAAGTTTATATGTTGATGTCATTGGTGACTTTTATTAGTGCATTGATAACCTCTGTGTCTAGCTGAGCGTTGATCGGGTCGCCATGCCTCTGCCCTCGCCTGTTTATTAGATCGCCTATGCATTCTATGGTCTGTAGAAAAGTAGGAGAAAGATAAACGGGATAGTCATAAGTAATCATTAAGGGTTTACTCGCCGATAAGATTAGAACCAACGAGAAAGGACTTAATCTCGGTGCGTTGCATCGAACTATACACTTCATATAACACTAGCAATAAAACAAGTGACAAACTACTTATCATAAGGACAGCCCTCTTATTGTCTCGAGTATTTATCTGTGTACGTGTGTGCTACTTGCTGATTCGCGCCTATTGGTTTAGTTTATTATTTAATTGCAACCAAATCGTGCCAGTCTCTCAGGCTGAACCCCCTTGCGTTAGAATAGGTTGTATAGCTAACTTAATATATTAAAATACTGATTAGAATAACGAGATAATACATTCCACTCTTAGTGATCGACACTCTACATACCATTATATTCATACTGACCGGGTACACTGCTCGTTAAGTGTGTGTGTTATTGATAAGTCGGCTAAATATAAATTTAAAACTTGAGTAGGCATTAAAACTGCTAAACCGCAACGACACACGCTACGCATCACCTTTCATCGGAGACTAATCAGTTTTTAAATCCTATTATTAGAGACTGGTTTGGTAATGTAATCTTCAAAACAACGAAATGTATTAGGGACTATAAACAATGTTTATGGACTAATTTTCAGTCCCTAAATCCATGTGTTAGTAACTGATCTAACATAGTATTGGCGACTGACTTTTCAGTCGCCGATAATATGCACTGGGGACTGAAATAACATGATACCAACCCATAGAAATAAGGGCTGACTTTTTTATTTTGGAGACTGATCTCTGGTCCTCGTTGGTTCGATACAACAAGGACTGAATTTCAGTTGATAACGTCACTTTCCGTAACTAAGCTGTTGTAACTGATTAGTGACTAGCAAAATCAGTCCTTGATAGACCATTCGTAACTGATTATGGTGTATCGGAGACTGATTTTTCAGTCTCTGAAAGCCTGTTTTTTTGTAGTGAATCTACCGTATAGGAGAAGAAAGGTAGAAAAACTCGAACGACATATGTGAAATCAATATAATGGCGATCCTCAAAGGGCAATGTCACATATGTCGGAGAAAGAATGTCCTTTTGAATCTCGGGATTAAAGATTGAGGTCATTTCATCAAGTTTAGGAATAATAGATTCATTGACCTCATCGTTCTCTAACTCTTCATCAAAAAGAGGATTTACGTTGCTAGAAAAGTACTCGTCATCAAATTCAAAAAGAGAGTTTGAATAGACTTCGATACTTTCATCTAGAACGTCCTCATCAGAAAGTGATTCGTCATCACTAGAGGAAAAATCATCGTTTGAATTGAAAAGAGGGTTAGAGAAAATCCCGGAAAAATCATCCTCAATGTCAAGAGGATCACAAATAGAAAAATCACATTCATTGTCCGATATATCCTCAGACTCACTTGGGACTGGGATAAGATTCTCAGCACTAGACTTTATGAATTCGTCCGATTCCTTTTCAGGAATAGTGCTAATATGCTCATCCCCCATTATGAGAGAGTCCTCGGAGTCCAAAGTTGGAAAGAATGATGTGATTGCAACAGACTGAGGGAGTTGAGAAATGATATCGTTCAAAGGAATAGCACTCTCCTCGTCGTCTTCCTCATCATCGTCATCGAGAATGGCAGCTTTGAGAAATATGGAACGCCTTTGCGCTGCTCGTTCTATGGCTAGTAATTCTTCCATAGATTTTTCATGACGATCTTCTTGGGGAGGTTTATTAACCAAATCCTTAACTTCTTTTAGTAAACCAAGAACATGGAGAAGTTCTTGAGGAAGTGGCTGAGGTTGTGTTTGAGTCATTTGGTACTGTGGAGGTTGGTCGTGATAAGAATAATCATAATTGTTACAAGGGCCATGCTCATAGACAAGCGGGCTCCTCATTTGACAATCGGAGTTATAATGCGGACCTCCACAGTATTCACAACAGTAAAACTATTGTGACTGACTCAGTGAATCATATGGATATTGGTCATAACCAAAATTTTGATCGTTACACGAAACCTGCTCATAGACAAGCGTGTTCCTTGTTTGACAATCAAAACTTTGGTGTGGACCTCCACAATATTCACAAGAATATGTTTCCATCTCATGTTGTGGGGGTTGGTTACAGAAATTAGTTGTTTCATTGTAGGGATTTTGGTCATAGACAAACCCATTTCCCGAATTTACAATGCTACAACCGAGGCAATTTCCACCATTCAGAGGTCCCCCACACCATTCACAACCGTAATGGTAAGATGAAGACATAAAAAAGAATTAAACGGATAGAGGGTGAGATAAAGAATTAAACGAATAGAAGGGATACGAAGAATATTTTTGGATTTTTAGGGACATTATGAAGAGCACAAAGGGAAAAAGGAAAATAAATTTGAAAATGAAAATCTTTTTGGGTTTTTTATAAGAAAATATTTACGAAGAAAACTATAACTTCACGAGGAAGGGTCTTCAAGTCACTAATCGTCAAACCGTAATGATATTGTCGCAACACACCTCCCCGGCAGCGGCACCATTTTGATATCGCGTCAAACGCATCACAAGCTAAAACCTCTCACAAAGAAAAGTCAACTTGTGACGGTTTAACGCAACAATCGATTATAATAAACCGGATAAGTGAATACCCGGGTCGTAGTCCCAACGAGGCGTGAATCGTTGATATCGTATGAGGTTTGGTATTAAAATGCTTGAAATAACGAGGTTTACTTTGGTTTTTAATATCTAATAAAACAAAATTAAGAAACACGAACGGTAAACTAATAACGAGCATAAACGTAACAATCTATAAAAATAAACTCTACGGGTGCAAAACTAATTTTCCTAAGTTCTAATTGACAAAAGAAAATTTTGAAAAAAAAGAATTATATTTTTCTGACTTTTTAATTATTTATTATTAATTAAAAACTATTTCGAAAAGGAAAATGAATTAAAAATACTAAACGAAATTGGAAAAATGTGAAAAATTCCAGAAAAGTGCTAAATTATAAGCAGGACCTAAGAAAAATAAAATGGGGCTAATTGCTTATTCGGATAAGCAGTAAATAAGCAAAAATGGGAGATAAGCTAAAGAAGGAAAACAAGGTTAAATAGAAATGGCAAATACCCTTGGGCAGAAAAGACCCAAGGGCAGAGATGGTGAGTGTTTTGGTGTGTGAGCAAGAGGTCGGGGGTTCGAACCTCAGCTATGGCACATTTTTGCTATTCTATTTTTTTTTAATTTTTCTTTTACAAACTAACAAAGCACTTAAAAATAAGCTAATCTCAAAACTACAACTTTTATTGAAAGCTACTAAATAAGCCACAAATAAGCTCTAAAGGACTGATTAAGTGGCAAAACATGAAAAATAAGCTAAGGCTTAAGAGGGAAGGTTGATAAGCTATATATAAGCTACAATGAAGCTGAAATAAGCTAAGTACATGATAATAAGCTAGAGGTAAACTGATTAAGCCATAAATTGGGCAAATAAGCACTAGGGAAAAGACAAAATAAACCAAAACACCCCTGAGGTATGCTGATGCACCCTTGGTGCAAGGGAAATAAGGGCTTTTTTCAAGCCCTTATTTAGCAGTCTAAAAAAAATCTTAAAAATCAAACAAAAATGCCAAAAGCTAGATAAGCCAGCTGATGCCAATTTTCAGCTTATAAGGGCTTAATTTGAATAAGTTAAAAATACACAAAAGGGGGCTGCAAATGGGAAAAATGCAAAAATTAAGGCTGCTAAAACTGATGTGGCTATTGTGAGCTAATATGTGAACAAGGGTCTAAGAGATTTAAACACTAGTTGAAATAGACTACAATAGACCTAATACATGCAAAAATAAGGGAAGAAAAGCTTTGGCTTATGGCAAGCTTATGGGGGCAGTACAGCTCCTAAGATTGCAATATCCTACTCAAACCTATCAAAAGCTTCAAAACATCTTTGTAGCTTCTACTAACACCTAATAAGCACTACAATAATCAAGATTAAAAGTGGGAAACTTGCATATGAACAGTGATCAACCAATTCGACCCATTCAACCCACTGTCCCAAATACCCCTTTAAGTGGGCTGTTTGAATTTTAAAACTAGAACAGATGATTCTAAACTATAACTTGAGAAGACAGATGTGAATTAAGTGGTGTTTAGCCCTAAGAAGCAAAAATAAACAGTAAATAAGCACTACATAAGCTATAAAGCAGTTGAACAGTGATATGGCCAAATTGAACTGACAATGGGAAAAACTTACAGGGAACTTGTGGGGATGAGTTTAGCTAGGATTTAGCTCAAATAAGCTCAAACAAGCTGTATTGAGCTTCTTTTGGACAATGTCGAATAAGCACTTATTCAAGTGCTTTTTCAGCTTATTTTTACACAACTGGGTATATATAAAAAAAAACCAAGGAACAAAGGATCTAAATGATTCTGAACTATTAATAACTTGAAAAGATTACAAAGATTCAATTAATACAAGAAATAACATTCATAAAATAACAATAAGCCATTTCTACACTACGAATGGTCTAAAAGCAGGACAAAAATTCTGTGAGTGTCTTCATTTCTTTAAATAGCAATCCCAAAAGCTTCTCTGATCCTTCCTCAGCAAATCCCACTCGTTGGATTAGATTAAATCAATCTCAGCCCTCCAATTGGATTTTGGCGGGAAAATTGGTGATAGTGGGTTTTTAGCTAGATTGAATCACGTGAAGCTTGTACTTGGATAGAACGCTTATTGGAGGAGGGGGGTGGAGTATGGCAGAGAAAAGGTATGGGGGGGACAATTTTGTCTGGGGAGGACATGGTGGTGGTGAGGTGAAAGGTCTGGGGAAGGGGAAAGGTTGACTTAACCCGCCTTTTTATTTTTCTTGTCTGGGTTTGACCCTTGTTTGACCGGGGCATGGGTTTAGCTAAAAAGGATGGTTGGGCTTTTGGGGTTACTTGGGCTGGAAAGTGGGTTTATTAATTTTGAGTCCACTTAGTTAGTTAGGATTTAGAAATGGAATTGTGTTTAAGGTTTAAGGACCAATGTTGCCAATTCTGAAAATCCAGGGACCAATCATGTCATATCTAAAATTTATCTCCAAGGACTATTTGTGACACTTTGATATTTTTGGGAGTTTACTTTTGATAACTTGAGCAAAATCCCGGTCCAAACTCGTAAATTTCTTCCTCGTCCTCGGCTTTTCATGACTTTCCAATCTTGTGCTCGGTTTTGTCCGTTTTTGCCCCGTTTTCAATCCTTTTGTACCTGAAACACATAAAAACACAAACCAAGAATATTTGCAATAATATTTGATCTATTTGGGTATTTTTGGTCATTATTGTGTCTTTTATGGGTATAAAATGATGAGTATTTAAACACTCATCAGATGGGCTGGTGATGGGTTTTTGGGTTATAGGATTTAGAATTAGTAAAAAGGTTTAGGATTTAGTTTAAGGATAGTTATAGAATTAGGTTTAAGATTAATTTTATAATTAGTTTTAGTATTAATGATGAAAAGTTGGTTTTGGGTGAAATGTGATTGTGGTGTCGGGTTCGTTTTTCCATGCTCACCCCCATGTCCTTTCCCGGGATTGACTTTGACTTTCTTTTTCTTCATTAAATGCTCAAATGGTGTCGAGTCGATCCGAAAATGCTCCTATTTGCTCTTTTTCCCATCCAAGCTTGGTTTTGTCCGTTTTTGCCCCGTTTTCAATCTTTTTGTACCTAAAACACATAAAAACACAATCCAAAGATATTTGCAACAATATTTGGCATATTTTGGTGTTTTTGGTCATTTTTGTGGGTTTTTCGGGTATAAAATGATGAGTAAAAGGCCACTCATCATCTCCCCACACTATTCAATTGCTAGTCCCTAGCAATACGATCATATAAAGTAATGAAAGGATCAAAAGAATACCCCGTTTTGACTTATTATATAATGCAAGTAATTTAAACGAGAACAAACGTAAATAACATGCTTGATTTTCAAAAATGGCATCATGGAACGGGAATCACACAAAATGGGTGATTCCGGGGAATTGTAATCGTCATCCTCTTTTTTATACTTCCCAACTAAGTTTAAAACCCTTGTGCAAATGTTTTTGTAAAATGCTAACACTACTTATATTAGTAATCTATTTAAGCCGAGACCTAACTTTTCACTCCCACAATTATTTAAGTACTTAGGTGAGTGTGCTAGTTTTCAAAATTTTGATCGTAAAAATCGACATTTGTTAGGGTTGCTATTTATTTAAATTAATATTAATTCACTGGAAACCACGAAATCTAAGGATCGAAAGGGCCTTTTCCATGTAGCGGCTTTCTTCTCGGCACATCCCAAACCAGCTGGTTTTAGGTGACCGGGCTTTTGACACCTAACGGAGAATAGTACCGGAATTAGCGGGAATTCGATTCAAATATTTACGAGGCTACCGCTAAGGTAATATTAAGCTTAAATAGATAGCAACCGACGCTGATTTAGAAATTCGATATTCAAAGGTGAGATCACTCCATGTAGCGACTTTCTTCTCAGCTTGTCCTTAGTTAACTTAGGAGGCTAGGTTTTTACACCCTCGAGAATAGTATCGGAGCTCACGGGATCTTTGAAGTCAAAAATTTCCAAATTACCGTCCAACCTTTAGACGATTTTGATGAATACTAGTTCAACTTCCGATTTAAATTTAAGAAAAAGCAAGTTTTCCACATTTATTAATAAGCAACATAAACGTTTATATTCAATCAACACACAGTTTTTTCATTTTTCTTCATTTTTCATTTCATTGACATTTTTTTCATCTTTCATTTTTTTTTACTACATCATACTTGCAATTTCACATTTGCAATATTCAAGCAATATTACTTACTTCATTTCACAACATTTATTCCAATTTTAAGAAAGTATGCTTGTTCCAAAATTTAAATAAAAATTTGAACTAGTACTCTATATCAAGATTGTATAAAAATTTATTTTTGCTTAACAAAACGGTTTTTAACGCTCAAAGGTTTGAAAATAGCACTTATTAAGTCAGATTAGAAGCTCCTGAGAGGAAAAGCCATAGATTACTTATATAAGCTCTAAAGAGAACCAACTACTCCACGTTTAGCATTTTCGTTTGCACAATTCGTAAAAACTTAGCCTAAACGTTAAGGGTAGCAGCCATATCAACACTTTAGCAGAGTCGGGATTCCCCTTGTTCTAGCCTAATCAAGTCTAAACTTCCACTAATACCGAAGCATTAATGTATAGCAAATTATTTTTTTTAATGTGCAAAACACTTCTTTTTTATGCAATTTTAAATTAAAAGACGATAAAAATTTTAAAATTTTGGTCAAAACGGGGGTGCTAGGGTACTAGTAGGTACAACATGTGATTTTTTTTTTAAATTTGGGTCAAATTCGCAAGAATTCCCCCCCCCCCCCACACTTAGAATTGAATATTGCCCTCAATATTCAAAGTACCGGCTATTATGCCGACACTATAGAACGTAAAAAGGTAATACTACTAGCTAAGTGTGGAAACGAAATCTTTTTCACAAAAAGGATTAATAAGATATCCCTGGATGTTAGTAAAAAGATCGGATATTGGGCGGCTGGATTAAAAACAGGCGCATCAATCATCACGATCTACGGGAATCCTGAAAACAAAGGCAAACACACACAACAAGGCAACAAGTAGAGGAATTCCCCCACACTTAGTGTTAGAAAATAGAAATAAGATAGAATGATAAGCATGGGTTGCCACCCACGAAGCGCTTTGTTTATTAACGAGTCACGTAGCTTGACTCGCCGCGAATTCATTGGTCCATGGGGAACGTTTGGAGATCCGGGACAACCATGGATGGTATGTCCCCTCCAAAATAATGCTTGAGCCTATGACCGTTCACCTTGAAGTTGGGGCCGTCGGGTTGAGATAACTCGACGGTTCCATAAGGAAAAACTTGAGCAACGGAGAACGGCCCAGACCAAAGGGTTTTTAGTTTGCCCGAGAAAATCTTTAATCGAGAATTGAAGAGAAGTACTCGATCGCCAACGTTAAAAACGTGGTTCTTAATTTTGGAGTCATGAATCCTCTTTGTTTTCTCTTTGTAGATTAAAGAGTTCTCATAGGCTTGATCCCTAAGCTCATTTAATTCATTCATTTGAACTTTTCGGTGATCACCCGCGGTCTTAAGGTCAAAATTAGCATGTTTCAAGGCCCAATAGGCTTTGTGCTCGAGCTCGATCGGTAGATGACACGCCTTTCTGTACACAAGCTTGTAAGGAGTGCACCCGATGGGTGTCTTATAAGCGGTACAGAAGGCCCATAGTGCATCATCTAATTTGTCCGACCAAGAGGCACGGTTTTCGCCTACGGTCCTTTCCAGAATTCTTTTCAAACCTCGGTTGGAAACTTCCACTTGCCCACTAGTTTGTGGGTGATACGCGGTAGCAAGACGGTGAGTGACACCGTACTTAAGCATGACCTTTGCGAATTGGTCATTGCAAATGTGCGTACCGCGATCACTAATGATAGCACGGGGAGTTCCAAACCGAGCAAAGAGAGATTTTTAAAATTTCACAACTACTCGGGCGTCGTTGGTGGGGAGCGCTTTCGTTTCAACCCATTTAGACAAATAGTCGACCGCCACGAGTATGTACTTGTTCCCTCGTGAAGACGGGAACGGACTCATAAAATTGATGCCCCACACGTCAAAGATCTCGGAAACTTGAATTGCATTTTGAGGCATTTCATCCTTTTGCGAGATTTTTCCTTGACGTTGGCAAGAGTCACATGACTTCACCAAGTCGTGGGCATCACGATATATCGTTGGCCAATAAAAACCGGAATCAAAGACTTTTTTAGCGATGTAGTTAGCACCATGATGTCCCCCTGTGGGTCCATTATGGCAAGCCGTGAGGATGTCAACGGCTTCTTGGCCGTGAACACACCGTCTATTCACTTGATCGGCACAGATTCTGAACAAGTTGAGGTCGTCCCAAAAATAATGTTTGACATCTTTAAAGAATTTCTTCTTTTGCTGGGATGACATCCCTTTCACAATAAAATTCCCCGCATGGTAATTTGCAAAGTCGGCAAACCCTGGGGTACTAGGATCATCTTTTAGAGAAAACATCCCAAGTGTTGGAATTTAGTAACCATGACAATCATAAAACTCCATAATCACAAAGTACACATATAGCGGAAGCGTGTAAACACATAAGTATAACATATAAAGAATTAACATAAACATAAAATGAACGTACCGTATTGATTCTAGCCCGAACAAGAATCAAAGCAATTGTCTTGAATAATGTGAAGAACCCTAATAAGGGTTTATATGGATCAATGATTAACCCCTTACCGTTTTGTTAATCGATCCCTTGATAATTACTATAGTGAGTAATTACCTCGTTCTTGTACACACAAACTAATCACGAATAAAAGGTTTTGCAAGAAACAAGAACACTAATTTTTCTTTATGAAAAATTCGATCCACAAAACCCTAAGGGTGTTTGTACGATCGGTTTGGGCAAGGAAGAAGAAGAAAACCTTTTAGGGATAATTTGTGTGCACAAAAGTTATCAAACAAATAACCCTTGAGTTTGTATATATAGCCTAGCAATCTTGTTCTCCAAGTTTGAGTGGGATTGGGTTTCCCCTCACCCTTGTTCGACCGGCCATAAGCCCAAAGGGGCTTCCGAATCCTTCTTGCTATATATTTTCTTCTCTAGTCCTTTAACTTATCATTTAACGATAGTTAGTACTTACGGTTAATAACTAACGACCGTTAAGCCCTTTAAGTGTTTAAATAATTACATATATACATAACATTTAATATATATAATTATTATACTTTTATTCTCGTTTGTATTGTGTGCAATCCCGAGGTCTCGGGTTCGATACTAGACATTTACACATTAATTTATATCCAATATTCCAACAGCTCCCACTTGGATATCCATTAATAGTAAAATGACATTGGTTGGCGTCTTGCAACACTCCAATGCCCCTAGTTCGACCCGAGCTAGGTTTCCTGGAAAACCATCAATGATTCATCATTATTATTATCCTTTTGTTACTAATACCACGTTAATACAGATATGGATCTTAGTCATTCTTTAATTAACAATTCTGTTTCTCGTTGTTTATGATTGAACAAGATTACCAAAACATCTGAACGTATTCCAGATAGACTTTGGGCGTGCGCACGCAAACACCTTGTCAACCCTACGAGGGGCCCAGCAGTATTAAACTTCAAAACGAATTTTGAAGGAACAAATTCTTTCTTGACTACAAGAATAACCCATAGACTTTGCAACATTTCTGAAAACAATCCTTATAACTCCCAGTTACGGTAAGCGGTAGATTGCTTTACAAAAATGCACTACATCCATGACTCTTATCTGGTATCTCAAGTCTGAGGATAACTATTTCATGAATTACTTGATGACAAGATCCATAAGTAATCTCATGCTTAGTTGGGATAAGTCCTATATTCTATTCATAGATATCATGTGAATTTGGTATGACTACGCATCAATATACTTTCAAGTATATTCTCACCAACATTCACATTTGTCTTAATTTAATGATATTCCCATATCATTAACCGACAATGGACAAATTTAGAATAACATAAGTTATTCATGGATTTAAACATGCAAATATAGGATACAATTTATTATTAATGAAAAAAAACGTACTAAATACTTTAATTCATTATAAATAATAATTGCTTAATGTCCTTTATCCAAACACTAAATAGATCAATGCATGATAACTCTAGTTAATGAATTTTGTCTCAAGTAATGACTTGTTGACAACTATACCTCAAGTACTGACAATCATACTTGTTGACAAGGCATTTATTTCAACTAACTTTGATCTATAATAATTTTGAGAACACTTATTTCAAGAATTTAATTAACAAAATTCTTTTATGTGTGTATCCAACTATCCTGATATAGCCACACAATACTTCATAAATGATGTGATATCCTCAACCATCAATTTATGTCAATCAGACTTTCAAACATTTTAAAGTTTAAAGTATTCTTACCTTTTAATGTATAATGCAACTTATGCTTCTTAGTTAAGCATAACTAGTTTACATGGCCATTTTCAAGGATAAAATCCTACCATGACTAGTATTGAGTGTCATCTCAATTAAACAAGCACTATTGTATAAAACTACAATATGCCTTTTAACTATTCCGTAAACTTAATATCAATTGTGTAATTTTGATGCCTTAAAATCTTTCAAGATTTGTTGGCTATAACAATTACGCAACAACTTGCCATATTGTTTATACTTAGAATTTTGGAGCAATTCCAGGATGAGGATCATTATTCTAAGTCCAAACATATTCGATTAGAATATTCATTACACAATTTATCAAATATATTTTATTAGATATCAAATGTTGTCAAATCATTTTACATTCAAACATAATACAACAATGATACTCATGAAAATCCTAGAATCAATCATAGATTTTATTCATGTTCTAACTTATCAAAAGATATATTTTCATTTAGACTATCTAATTGATATGTTATGTCTTATTAGATTTAATTACCACATATGTTTATAATAATAAACATATATCTCAAGGTTGTATGTTTTACTTCTTAAATTCTTCAAGTAAATTTTCATTCCAAGTTAAGACTTAACATTTTAACTTACATGGAATGTTACTTCCCATATGTTATACAACATACATTATTTAAGAAATTAAACATAATACTCCCACTAGCTTTTAGGAATACTTAGAAATTGTCTTATTTCAATTATAAATCAAACAATGGATTTAATAATTAAACATAAGAATATTTCATAGATGCATGCATTAATCCATTCATGGATTATTACACTTTGTACACTTCCAAGATAATTATGAATTCAAAAGACCTTTCGATTACTTACCGTCCTCGCTCAAGTAATCACTTAAGAAAGAGTTTTGATATTCCATTGTCATCTTTCATATAAATGAAAATAGATATGACAATTATTATCTTTATCTATTTAATGTGCTTATGAAAGAGTATTCAATCATAGTTAATTACTTAAGTATGATTAATAATCTTGTCACAAGACATACATTAAATATGTGTACAATATTGTCCATATGATTTCTACATAAAGATTTAAACCACTAGAGTTTTCTATCTTTAAAAGAAACTCATTTCATTCTCTAGTCTTACTTTAGAATTCAAGATAAACCAAATTTCCAATAAATTGATTATCTTGCCGGACAGCATCTTTAACATTCATAGCATGAGTAATTTTCCAAATTCAGTATTTGAAAATTCATCATAATGATTAACAGGCTTACCATAATCCTGTAACTCATAATCCTTAGCATATTAATCAGATATCCAAGGTATCCTTGAGGATCTATGAATGAGAATTCCATCATCTTGAGATCTAACATTTACATGTCTAATCTCATCATGATATTTGCTAGTGTATTTTAGAAGATTATGTATCTTGTAACTTTATCTCTACAAGATAAAACTCCCACTTGCTTTTTGTAATTTATAGATAATCTATAAATAATTAGCAATTAAAGCAACACCATATTGTTCTCTTTTGGGATATTACAAATACACATGATAGTTCCTGACATTTATTTGTTAATATCTAGCTTCATCAGAAGTTTAACAAATTCAGAACTTCATTTAAAAGACTTAATGTGATTCATCACATTCCATAATAAATAATGTCTTATAAATCTTCTAGGAGTCTAATTGAGTATATTCAATCCATACTCAATTTCCTACCTTGATAACTTTTGGAAGAAAAGAAGTTATAGTTATCTTTAATCAACCAATACAAATAAAGTTTGATTTTCCTAACTGAACACACCACAAATATGTGGTATTTCATTTAGAATTCATATTGTGAGATAATCTAACAATATGAAAGATAACTTCGTATTCCTTTTGGCTTACCTATTTCCCAACTAAGTCATCTTAATGGTGAAATAGAATTTCAAGCCTCTTGCATGCATTATAACTCAAGTACTTATTAAATAAGTCACTTCATGTTCATGTCTCAATCAAGAAGACATAAACCGTTATAATCTCACTACACGTTATAAATCATTGATCAACTCAATGACTTCTTGTATATGTCTTTAATAAATAAGACATAACAAGTTAACGTCTTACTTTAGATTATACTAAGTCTTAAAAGACTTCATATTTATAACTAAAGTAATCATGAACATCATCATTTGGTTTCAATAGTATTTTCAAGTTAAACTTATTACTTCATTTATTTATGTCATTCAAAGAATACATAATTATTGAAGTAGTATTATATTACTTCATGCATTTATGTCATTCCAATAATACATAAATATTAAAGTTGAAGTAATCTTGTTATCACATTGACACAAGTTCTAATAAGTATCTAATTTAGAAACTGTAAATTTTCCATGTGTGGTCTCACGCACACTTGGAAATTTACCTTGTCATTAATTTTGGTCCAGGTCTCACGCATACCCAAAATTAACTCCAAGTGTTTTTAAGACTAAATATGTACAATCATATTAGAACAAGAATCTCTTACCTTGCGGTTAAGAGAATCTACTAAATCATATTGCTATATGTTATAACTTGCACACAATAAAGATTTCTCCCACTTGTGCATGGTAGAACATCATGTACCACATAAACAACACTACACGCGTTTGTTTAATGTGATCAATATGATTTGCATCATTAGCATAACTAGTAGATATAGAGTTACTCAATCAATCAAGGAAACGCACATGACTATCCTTGGTAATATTAGTATCTATATTTGGAAAGTAATTATCTTGATGCATTCAAAAGATAATCTGAGTTACAATCAAGACAATAAATCTTGTAACTCCCACTGAATTAGAGAACTTACAATAACCCCTTATTCAGTAATGAGAACACAAAACTCCCACTGAATTCGACACCATAATAAGTGTTTCATAAACCAGTGAAAGGAAAGAGTGTCCTTGTTACTTTCCTACATCTTTGACAAAACCTATTCGTAACAATTACTTAGGTTCTAAAAGATTGTATTCTACTACGTAACTGATGGACTATCCACATTTACGCCAAATGTGATTCATCACATTGCTTACTATTAACTTGAAAATTGACATGCAATTTCTTCCTTAATAGGTCTACAATTCCAACAATTGTATGTAGTACCTTCAAATGGTTAAAACAAAACAACTAGATATACTAGCTTGTCTTTTACCATTATGCGGTAATTAGTCTAGCTTCTAATTTAATAACTCATAAATTCGCAATAACCTTAACGATTAAAATTTGCTATGAGTTATGTATTTAGAATTTAAGCAATTCTAATTTTCCCATCATACCTTTCTCATTCATGAAAAGGAATAGGATTTAGTCTCACGCTTCTCATATGAAAGGAGACTTGGTTTATTCTTTTTATGAAATTGACTCTAACCAAAAACCCTACGGGTGTAGATCAATTTACTAATAAAGAATAACCCATGTTTACGGTTTATCGTTGCATTAATGCAATTAAAAGAATTTACAAAATTCAGTTTAGTATTTTCGATAATAGCTCTTTAAGAAAATAAAATACCCATTGGTAAATATTCATATAAACCATAGTATTTTCTTAAAGCTAGGATCCTAATTGACATAGTACCATTACATCAGTTGATCTGCTAGTAATGATAGTATTCAACTAGGTAATCTGTCGAACAATAATTGGCAAACAATTTTCCAATTCCTAGATCATTATGGGATTCACATCAAATTGATTCATCAATTTGCAATGTAAGCATGTTTCATCCCATCTCATACCTTAAGCTCTAGGTCTCACGCATCAGCTTAATTAAGTTGTCTAACTTAGAAACAGTAAATTCATCCATGTGTGGTCTCACGCACACTCGGAAATTTACCTTGTCATTAATTTTGGTCCAGGTCTCACGCATACCCAAAATTAATTTCAAGTGTTCCTTATAGTTAGATGGCATGTAACTTAAATTTTAGGGTATTTAGTTTTTGGTGTGACAAAAACATGTACAAAGATGCATGCACTCATCTTTGTACATTTAGTTTTCAAAACAATTTTTATTAACCAATTAGTTAAGAGTAAACCAAAAACTATGTACTTGAGGTATTGGGTTCACCAATTAAAGAAGTACCAACAATTATCGCCCACATATCCTACTCTTATATGTTATTCGGATATTTGCCACAAAAGTAGCGCGTGGAATTGAGGTAAATCACCCTTAAGATGATAGTGTACGTAAATAGTGATATAGGTAAGTCGCAGTTGACGCACAAGCGGGCCCGGAGAGCCGGTAGGAGCGGATCTCTTAAAAAACCCCTCTCCAGATAAACCTACCACACAGTTTGTCAACTTTGGTCCGCCTTTCACACACTATTGTACAAAAACATCAATCAAGCAAAAGTTTATGATCTTAGTCTTAAAAAATATAAGTGACAAAGTTTAGATCTTGCTAGTCTCGCCTGGGAGCAAATTACCGTGCGAAGCGAACCACTATCGGCACATAAGACACCGCAAGATCGATACTTTATCACTTTATGTTTCACCGTTATTAGTCCAATTTAATTTTTCTTTGAAAATTACCCTTTTTATTGCTTACTTTAACATATCACATATAAAAAAAACAATAAACAAGTAATTAAAAGAAAAACAAACAATCAACTAATAAGAAAAACAATTAATTGTTAGTGAAACATCTAGCCACATGCAACCTTTTAAACAAATCCTATTAATAATCTATATGTGAATTATTATGTATAGAATCAATAAAACTCCCATTGGTTTTCGAGCTCATTGTACCCAATGGACCACAGTCGCCAACAATTGGCCGCGTAAGTTTTAATGATAATATACCACGTTGCACATAACCGATTCATTAATTTAATATCTTAGGTCTTCCCTAACTTTTGATTTATCTAAACATGTGGAAACAACTAAACAATTTAATTCAAGTAATTATCCGTGACTAACATGCATGTTTTGTCACGGACTCATGCATATCACATAGCAATTAGGTCACACGATTCATAACACAACAACTTGTTCAAAACCTAGGGTTTCTAATTAATCATAATTAATTATGAAAACCACAAACCCTAATTAGGGTTCATGGAGTAAATCGACACCCTCCCCCTAAATTAGGGTTAGGGTTTTGACTTTTTATTAAAAAACAAATTTTTAATAATAAGACCCTAGAAAATAAAACATGTATATTCTAAACAATTTAAAAGATACGTTTTTTTATTGTTTAAGTAATTAATTACATGTTATACATGGCTCTTGATACCACTGTTGGAATTTAGTAACCATGACAATCATAAAACTCCATAATCACAAAGTACACATATAGCTGGTATGTGCTTAAACACATACCTTTTCTTGACCAAAATCAGACCAAAACGACCAAAAACCGACCCAAAATGCCAAAAGTTATTGCGTTTTTGTGTTTTTGCATATGCAGGCACGGATATCGAAGAAAAGGACAAAAATCAAGATAAAACGGAAAACCGAGCACGAGATATGGAATTGATATTTATAGCCGATGTCGGGAAGCAAAAAGTCAAAGTCAACCCTTGATGAATCATCAAAAGTCAAGATCAGCCTTGGATTTATTTTTGAAGATTTGGCAAGATCAGTCCCTCAGAATTCAGCAATTACATAAATGGTCCCTTGAATCTTAAAATTCTTAATCCTTTACACCACTATACCCAGATTTATTTATAAATCTAAATCTAATCCAACCCAAATCCATTCACTAAATCAAAAGCCCACAAAATATTACCCAAAGCCCAACCCTTTTCCATACTTAAACCCGATCTACCCACGCTTGTATTATAACCCGGATAAAAACCCGGTCAAATAACTATTAAACACCGGTCAAATAAATTAAAAAAAAAACCCACACATTAACCCGCGCCCCATTTCATCTTTTACCCAAAAATCCCAGTTACTATGAACCCTAAAATTAACCACGCCAAATTCACTGAGATTAAGGGTACAATTGGAACATCATCTGACATCTCTGACATGGCAGAGGATATGACACACGGATTGCCAGAGTGTACGATTGGAGCTATCTCATTGGCTGCTACACATCATCAAAATGATCCTACGGTTGAGATTGATGCTTGGAGAGCAAGGGTTGATCCAAGGGCCTGGATTGCGTGAAGGGAGACCCCAGAAGGTTCTGCTGAGGTGTATAAATAGCCCTCCTCATTCACACAGAAAATGTTAGCTAGTTAGTGGTTAGTTGTTAGGATTAGGAGTAGAATAATGTAGTTTATTTTAGTTTAATTGTTGCTGCTTATTATAATTTCATGTTCAGTTTCAGAATTATTTGTACTCAGTTTATGATTTTTAATAGAATTCAAAAGTTTGGTCAATATTCCTGTTCAACAGCTTATTGCTATTTTTCAGCTTAATTTGTCTCCATTAGTGCTTATCATTGCTAGTTCAATAATCTAGGTTGCATATCTCAGTTTTAAGCCAGTCATTTTTGGTCTTAAAGCCTATAGCAGTTGAATTAAGTGTGTTTGGATTATGGGTCAGTATGGATAAAATGTTAGTAGCACTGTTCATTTGCCATGTGTTTACATTTGGTTAAGCTCAATTAAGGGTAAGTTAGCTGTTGTCATCAGAAGTTAAGTTGATTTGAGAATATTTAAGGTTTTACATCAGTGAGTTCAATACTAGAAGCTAAGTCGGCCATAATAAGCTCTGCATAAGCCTAGCTTATTGTGGCCATTATTTTTGGCAAAATAGTGTTCCATTTGGTGTTATTAGTGTAGATCCAATAGTAGGGACTGTGTCATCTATATTTGAAAGAGTTGGGTTCAAAACTTTCATGCTGATGCCACAGAAACATTTGTGCAGTCTGCACAATTTCTTTGTTGACCTAAATCTGCTGTTCCACTTGATTTCTTAGTAATATTTTTGGTTTTCAAATAGTTAGTTGTAGTAATTTTAAGAACACAAGTTTAGTTTTCAATTGATAGCTGATTTTAGAGCTTAATTTCTGTCTACATATTGCCTTATAGACTGTTCTTCCCCTGTGCACAAAGCTGTTCAAGCTCCCCTTTGAGCAGCTGATTATCTGCTTATAAGTAGCTTAATAGAATTTGAGTCTTGGATTTTTGAAAAGCTGGTAGTAGTGTCTTTAGGTTTCTGCTCTTAGTTTCACTATTGTAGCTTATTTCCCTAGCTCAATCTTGTCTGCAAATCAGCCGCTCAAAACTGCTTTCTAGGCCTGCAAATTTTAAGCTTCAAGTCCATCTGTTCTGAGGCTCACTTCAATAAGCAATTGATATCTAATTTTGGGCATAATTGGAAAATAAGTAGTTTGTAATATGAGCTTCTAGCCTGTGCTTCTGGATTTCACTATACTGCTTGTATCTGGCTTATAATTAAGTTGCAAACTGCTTGTTTGATCACTGCTACTACATTTGGTGTGCTACTGTTCTTCTGCTTATTATGCTTATTCATGTGCTTATTTTGAAATCCATTGATTGTTCTGTGCTTAACTAAGTCTGTTGAATCATTCCTGAGCTTCTGAGAATTTTTGGTTCACTTTAGCTTATTTTTGGCTTATTTCCAACTGCTTATTTCCACTGTTCTGCTTATTTAGTCTTAATCAGTTCCTGAAATTATTTTTCTTAGATTTAGAATTAAATTTTAGATTTACTCAGTTTTTTCCAGATTTTTCCAACTTGTTTTACTATTTTTAATCATTTAAATAGTTTTAATTAGTTTTTAATTCATAAAAAATTATTAAAAAGTCAAAAATATTTTTCTTTTTTTCAAAAATTTTCTTTTATCATTATTAATATAGGAAAAATTATTTTGCATTTTTAGAGTTTAAAATTTAGAATTTCACTTTTATTCGCGTTTTTAAAATTACGTCGCGTTCGTTTTTAAAATTCAATTTTCGTTTAAATGTTTAGTTTAATTGTTCTATTAGCTTAGTTTAATTGTTAATCTTGATTGTTATTTTAATATTAGTAGTGTAATCCAAAAATCAATCACTCTTTTTCTCATTCACTACACGAATCACGTCCCGGGAACACAAATTCCATTCGATCTTCGTCGGGACAAACGACTCGGGTTTTGCATATTTCCTTGTGCAATTCTCCCTTGATCTATAATTGTTAAACGAATAGCGGAAGCGTGTAAACACATAAGTATAACATATAAAGAATTAACATAAACATAAAATGAACGTACCGTATTGATTCTAGCCCGAACAAGAATCAAAGCAATTGTCTTGAATAATGTGAAGAACCCTAATAAGGGTTTATATGGATCAACGATTAACCCCTTACCGTTTTGTTAATCGATCCCTTGATAATTACTATAGTGAGTAATTACCTCGTTCTTGTACACACAAACTAATCACGAATAAAAGGTTTTGCAAGAAACAAGAACACTAATTTTTCTTTATGAAAAATTCGATCCACAAAACCCTAAGGGTGTTTGTACGATCGGTTTGGGCAAGGAAGAAGAAGAAAACCTTTTAGGGATAATTTGTGTGCACAAAAGTTATCAAACAAATAACCCTTGAGTTTGTATATATAGCCTAGCAATCTTGTTCTCCAAGTTTGAGTGGGATTGGGTTTCCCCTCACCCTTGTTCGACCGGCCATAAGCCCAAAGGGGCTTCCGGATCCTTCTTGCTATATATTTTCTTCTCTAGTCCTTTAACTTATCATTTAACGATAGTTAGTACTTACGGTTAATAACTAACGACCGTTAAGCCCTTTAAGTGTTTAAATAATTACATATATACATAACAATTAGTATATATAATTATTATACTTTTATTCTCGTTTGTATTGTGTGCAATCCCGAGGTCTCGGGTTCGATACTAGACATTTACACATTAATTTATATCCAATATTCCAACATCCCAAGTGTCTCGAGAGGAAATGTTTTGATAATTTCCTTTCTCTCGAGAACACCTTGATGAGGGTTCTCTAATCTAGACAAATGATCGGCGGCGAGATTCTCCGCTCCTTTTTTATCACGAATTATGACATCAAATTCTTAGAGTAGGAGAATCCACCGAAGTAATCTCGTCTTAGCATCTTGTTTAGCAAGGAGATATTTTAGAGCCGAATGGTCCGTATACACTATGGTCTTAGATAAGACGAGATATGGTCTAAATTTCTCAAAAGCATAGACAACGGCCAATAACTCTTTCTCAGTAGTGGTATAATGAGATTGAGCATCAGTCATTGTCTTGCTCGCATAGTGTATCGGCTGGAAATACTTAGACTTACGTTGCCCCAGGAGTGCCCCAATAGCAAAATCACTAGCATCACACATTAATTCAAAGGGCAAGTCCCAATCGGGGGCAACTAAGATCGGTGCTTCCGTTAATTTCTTTTTAAGAACCTCGAATGCTTCGATGCATTCGGGAGAGAAGAAGAATGGAGTATCTTTTTCAAGAAGATGGGTCAGAGGCCGGGCGATTTTATAAAAATCTTGAATAAATCGACGGTAGAAACCGGCATGACCAAGGAAACTTCGAATTCTTTTGATGGTGGCGGGATGAGGTAGCTTAGCGATAACATCGACTTTAGCTTGATCGACCTCAATCCCGGCATTGGAAATCTTATGGCCAAGGACAATGCCCTCTTTAACCATGAAGTGGCACTTCTCCCAATTTAGAACAAGATTGGTGTCTTCGCACTGTTTTAGCATTTTGTCTAAATGGGAGAGGCAAGATGAGAAAGAATTTCCATAGACCGAAAAATCATCCATAAACACTTCCATTGTTTTCTCGATCATATCATGAAATATGGCCATCATGCACCTTTGGAATGGGCCCGGAGCATTTCATAAGCCGAAAGGCATACGTCGGTAGGCAAACGTACCATAAGGGAAAGTGAAGGTGGTCTTTTCTTGATCTTGCGGGTCAATTGGTATTTGGAAATACCTGGAAAAGCCATCAAGAAAACAATAGAACTCATTTCCCGCTAAACGCTCAAGCATTTGATCCATAAAAGGAAGTGGAAAATGGTCTTTACGAGTAGCATCATTGAGTTTACGATAATCAATACACACTCTCCATTCGGTGACGAGACGTGTGGGAATCAACTCATTTTCTTCATTAGTAACAACGGTCGTACCCCTTTCTTGGGTACACAATGGACGGGACTAACCCACGAGCTATCGGAGATAGGGTAATCAGTCCGGCATCAAGGAGTTTGAGAAATTTCTTTTTGATCACCTCATGAATTTTCGGGTTCACCCTTCTTTGTTGTTGCACCGTGGGTTTGAAGTCATCTTACATTAAAATCTTATGAGTACAAAAACGAGGGTCAATACCCTTAATATCGGAGAGTTGCCAAGCGATGGCACTCTTGTGATTTTTAAGCACAGCTAGAAGTTGGGTCTTCTCCTCATCTTTTGGATCTTTAGAAATGGTGACTGGAAATTTGTCGGTATCTTCTAAGAAAGCATATTCAAGATGAGGAGGTAAATCCTTGAGTTCGAGCTCCGGAGGATTAGACGGTTTAACTTCTTTAATTTCTTCATTTTTAATTTCCTTCGGAGGGAGAGAAGATGACAGATCATCATTAAGTAATTTCTCAAGGAGGAGAATGTCTCCCTCCGGATCAAAGTCGGTATCATCAATTTCCGATGAAATCAATTCATTCCTGAGACAAGCATCGATCTCTTCCAAAGCGAAGTCACTTCCCTCAAACGGAGTGAGGGAAGGGTAAGAGTCGGAAAGAATTGGTTGAGAAGAAGGAGTGGGATTGCCACTAGAAGATTTGTCGAAAAATCCAAGAACTTCTTGAGAATACTCCTCCGAAGCAACATCAATAACATCAATTCGATTAACCGAAATAGAATCATGATTGGAGGAGTATTTGAAAGTTCGATCAAGATTAAAGGTCACGGCCTCATTATCCACCCGTAGTGTTATTTCTTCACCATATACGTCAATCAAAGCACGGCCGGTTCTTAAGAACGATCTCCCAACTATTAGAGGAACTCGGGGGTCAGCATCAAAATCTACAACCACAAAATCGGCGGGGAAATGGAACTTCCCCACCTTGACAAAGACATCCTCAGCGATTCCGAGTGGACGAGTTATAGAACGGTCCGCTAGGTCGAGGGTCATGCAAGTAGGGGTGAGTTCTGGGAGAGAAAGCTTTTTCTAAACTGAAAGCGGCATTAGGATGATGCTTGAACCGAGATCGGCCAAGGCTTAGCAATCAACCATCCCCTGAAAATCACATGGGATAAGGAATTTTCCGGGATCTCCAAGCTTTTCAGGTAGCATCTTGAGGAGAACTGCTGAGCAATTCTCATTTAGAGGAGTTTTTGCTAATTCAAACAATTTTTCTTTGTTGCTCAATAAACCCTTAATGGTGGAAGCAAATTTGGGCATTAGAAGTAAATCATCTGCAAAGCTTATGTCAAAATGCAAATCTTGGAAGATTTGAAAGAATTTCTCCATTTGATTTGAAGCTTTTTCACGGAGCTTTTGATCGTTTAATCTTGACGGATAAGGAAGTTTGGTTTTGACGGGAGCTTCTTTGGGCTCAAAAACAACTTTTGGTTTAGACGGCTGGACAACCAGAGGTTGGATGTCTTCGGTTCTTCCATTATTAGTAGGAAGTTCCGTGTCCTTTGTCACCTCGGTCTCACGTTCCACTACCTTGGGAGGAAGAGAAGAAGAGGTAGTCGGAGCCGTGGGTCCATCATATGATACACCACTCCTTGTAGTGATCGATTTCACATCGCCCCTCAGGTTAGCGATCGTATTGCTAGGAAGAGTACCTATGTCCGAGGGTCGATCATTTAAAGACTTCTTAATTTCCGTGATTTGATTAACCAACAACCAATTTGTTTCTTCTTGGGCTTTCATGAATTGTTTCAACAACTCATCCAAGGCCGTTTGATTTTGAACAAATCCTTGATTTTGAATATTGTTTCCTTGATTAAGATTTGGCCCTCGGTTATTTTGAACAAAACCTTGATTTTGATTTTGAAAGTTCCCTTGATTTTTGTTTTGAAAATTCCCATTATTCGGGGCTTGATAATTTCCTTGAAAACCCGGGTTCATTCGATTTTGATTTTGATTATATTGAACATTGCGGTTTTGCACATTCGGATTTTGATTTTTATTGAAACCGGGTGGTCGAAGATAGTTGTTAGAACGATAGCTGAGAAGATTACGGTCTCCTTGCGGTTGGTAACCGTTACCTCCCGTGTTAAAGGTTCCCGTAGTAGCATACACATTCCCTTGAGTGAAGCCACCGGAGGTTGGGCACTCAAAATACGGATGTGGACCACCACACGTTTCACAACTTTGATTGACAACATTAACTTGATGAGTATTTTGATTTTGACTCTGATTTTGATTTTGATACATTCTCAAGAAAGCAGTGGACAAATCATCATACTTTTTGGTGAGTGCGGCTATTTCGGGGGAAGAAGAGGAAGTAGTGCTAGATCTAGTTGAGTCGTTCCTCTCGGCAGAGGAATCCCAATAATTATGGTGGGCGGTCATATTCTTGATTAGATCATAGCACTCTTCGGGTCGCCTTTTCATAAAGGTACCACCAGCCGCAGCATTGATTGTGTCACGGTGTCTCAATGTTAAACCATTATAGAACGTATCTATTATGGTGACAAGTAACATATTGTGATTTGGACACCGATCAATCGAGAGCTTATAGCGTTCCCATGCTTCGAATAATGATTCATCGGGAAGCTGACGAAAGTTACTTATATCATTTCTCAATTTCGTCACCATCGAAGGTGGAAAATATTTTGCCAAGAATTTTGAAACCATTTCATCAAAATTGTGAATTGAATTCTTGGGAAGACGATCAAACCATGCGGTGGCATGATGCGTCAAAGAATAAGGGAAGAGATATAAGCGAAGGGCGTCATCGGAGACCCCATTTTGCTTCATGCTCTGGGTGACGGTAAGGAATTTATCAAGATGCTTGTTTGCATCGTCACCCGGCAAACCGTGAAATTGGCAAGAATTTTGGACTTGTTGGATCATGTGATGTTTAAGTCCAAAATCCGCGGCTTGGATATTAATGGGGGCAATCCGGCCACCACGTCCGTGCATAGTAGGTTGGCACAACTCCTCCATCGTTCGGAGAATAGGAGCTGGCATCGGATTTTCATTATCACCACCCATCGGCGGGTTTGATCGTTGATGTTCATTTCTTCAACGTTCGGAAAATCAACACAGTGATTATGACGAATAATTCTTTCTAGATTTGAAAGAGGTGAAAGAAGATCGTTTGAAGAAGAACGGGTGTTCATACACCAAAAAGAAACAAAAATTTAAAAAGAAAAACAAAATTTGAAAATAAAAATATTTTTGGATTTTTAAACACTTTAGGAAAAGTGATTGGTTTTATAATTTTTTTGGTTTTTGGATTTTAGAAATTATTCACAAAGAAAACGATAACTTCTCGGGAGAAGGGTCTTCAAAACACGAATTGACGAAACGGAAACAAAAAGTTCATTTCAACCCTCCCCGGCAGCGGCGCCAAAAATTGGTTGGTTGTCAATTATAGTCCAAGGAAACACAAGTGAAGTATGTGTAACCCGGGTCGTGTTTGTTCCAAAAGAAGGTGTGAATGGAATTATGTGATTTTGGTTCGTGAAACGTGTCGTGAATGGTGAAATAAGAGATATTTTGGATTTTTAAGCTAAAGTTTTCAAATATAAACTAAAAATAACTAAATAAGCAAGGAAAACAATAATTTAAAACACGTGTAAGCAAAAACGTAAGGGAAACCTAAAAATGCGCACGCTCGGGCTAAACCCGAGCTTTAAAAGTGAAAACTAAGAAATTCTAACCCTAGAAACGCGAAACTATTTTTCCTAAGTACTATTTGATAAAATAAAATTTAAAAAAAAAGAATTATATTTTTTTAACTTTTATATTTTTTATTATGAATTAAAAACTATTTTAAACTAAGTAAATTATAAAAAATACTAAACTTTAAAATAAAAATCTGAATTTTTTTCTAAAAGTACTCTAAACTATCCAAAGTCTATGAAAAATAAAATGGGTGCAGTAACTTATAGGAATAAGCAGTAATTAAGCTAAAGGGAGTAATATGCTAAAATGGGACAAAATGGGTTAAGTATAAACTAGTGTGAGACATAACCAAGACAAGACCCAAGGGCAGTTGGTTATGTGGTGGTGTGTTGAGGCTTTGCTAAGGGTGAGGTCACAGGTTCGAATCCTGGCCTCACCTTTTTGCTAATTATTTTATTTTTTTTGGATTTTTCTTTTTGAAACTTAATTATAAGATGAAAATAACAAAGTTTTGTGAAAACAAGTTTTATGAAAATCAAAAATAAGCTGAGGCCTTAGCAGTTAGTATAAAAGCCAAAAATGAAAGTCTCAAAACTCAAAAGCTACTAATTAAGCTAAAAGCTGAAGGGCTAAAGTAAATAAGCAACTGTCACTTTTAAGCAAACCTAAAAAGCTACTCTAAATCTAATAAGCAGTCCTGATAAGCTATTAAGCACAGCAATAGGCAAAGGAAATCTAAACAGTGGGGCTAAAATAAGAAATAAGCTAAGGCTTTTAAAAGAAAGGACTGTTAAGCTATAATAAGCTAACTAAAACTGAAATAAGCTAAATTATGCTAAACTTAATCTAAGTGGACAACTAATCTCAAGAAAGCAACACTTAAAAGCAAATAAGAACTTGTACAAATCAGAAAGCAAAATTTGAAACTGAGTGCAGGCCTAAATATGGGCTACTGTCCTAATTTTGCAGCTATGAAAAGCTACTAATAAGCTGATAAAAAAATCTAAAAAATGTGGAATAATTCTATAAGCAACCCAAGAATATGTGTACAAAGTTTGAGCTAAATTGAACTTATATTGAACAAATTAAAAATAAAAAACATAAGCTGTTTTGGGCAATTAGGCTACTGATGTCTTTGTGTTTTGAGCAGACTATTTATGCAATTTCTAAACCAAAGCTTTAAGGAACTTAATCAACTACTGACTATTGACTTTATGGACTAAAATGGACAGAAAATTACTAAAAATTGGCGTCAAATTAGCTTCTAGCTATAATAAGCTGTTATATCTAGTTCTTATCCTACAACTCTACTAACCAACTCAAACCATCTAAATCTATCAAAACAACTCAAAAACTCCTACAAACAACTTAAATTAGCTAAATTAGGGAAGATAAAAAATCACCCAAAGCTAAATGAACAGTAGCTCATCATTTGACCCATTTTCAACACTGTTCCAAACACTCCTTAATGGGGGCTGTTTTGAGATTTAAAGCTAATAGGGTCCTAATTAAGCTGAGATTCTGAGGGAAAGATGGCTAACTAAGTTTGAAAGCACTAAATAAGCACAAATCACCCTTGAATAAGCAGTGTAAATAAGCAAACAAGATTAAGCAGTTTTGAGCTAATTTTGACTAAAAACTTATGAAAACTTAAACTGTGGGATCTAAGGCTACAAGTAAGCATGAAAAGCAATAAATGACATAAATATGCTATTCTAAACTATAAATAAGCAGTAAATAAGCAATAAGCTAAAAGTGCTATTTTTTAGATTTTTGAAGATTGTGACTAGAAAGCTAAAAATTTTATAAAACTAAAAGTGAAATTAAAATACTAGAGAACTTAAAGAACATTCAATAACAAAAAGCTTAAAGGAATTAAACTAAAATTAACTAAAAAAATAAGCTATATCCTACTGCCTTAATTTTGGCTACATCATATTCTATTTATACTACACTAAGCTAGGGTTTTCCTCTGTGCTGTGTTTCTTCTGTGAGAGAGTTCAGCTCTTGCTCATCTTTGTGCTTTCTAAGCTTCATCTTGAGCCCTTGATCTTGCCTTGGCCACCACTTCAATTAATCTCAGCCGTGGATGGTTTTTTTGTGCCTTGGATTGCCAAGGTGGCATGGAGGGGGGGAGACATGGGCATGTGATACCCTTGGACTGTAGCAAGGTGAGCTGGAAAGAAGAAAGGGACAGGGAAGGATTAACAGTGATTTGGCGGGTAATATTAGGGGTGTGGGATTGACTTATTCTTTGACCCTGGTTTATTAATAACGGATTGGGGATACGGGTTAAAGGGATATTGGATTGAGGATGTTGGGCTTGGATGGGCTGGTGATGGGTTTTTGGGTTATAGGATTTAGAATTAGTAAAAAGGGTTAGGATTTAGTTTAAGGATAGTTATAGAATTAGGTTTAAGGATTAATTTTATAATTAGGTTTAGGATTAATGACGAAAAGTGGGTTTTGGGTGAAATGTGATTTTGGTGTTGGGTTCGTTTTTCCATGCTCACCCCCATGTCCTTTCCCGGGATTGACTTTGACTTTCCTTTTCTTCATTAAATGCTCAAATGGTGTCGAGTCGATCCGAAAATGCTCCTATTTGCTCTTTTTTCCATCCAAGCTTGGTTTTGTCTGTTTTTGCCCCGTTTTCAATCCTTTTGAACCTAAAACACATAAAAACACAATCCAAGGGTATTTGCAACCATATTTGGGTGTTTTTGGTCATTTTTGTAGGTTTTTCGGGTATAAAATGATGAGTAAAAGGCCACTCATCAAACGCACCTCTCGAAAACCCTTGAAGATGCTGCACAATAACGTCCGGTGATAGCGAGATATAAAACTCCGAGGAAGACGGAAAGAAATGAAACAAATAGTGAAAGGCAAAAAATGAAGAGGGTAAAGCGGTATATATATGAAAAACCTAGAAAGACGCGAAAATATTGCATCAGTCTGTACGTCTCTGATGTGGCTGAATGTCGTGCGTTGGATCCCTACGGTAAAATTGCACGTGGCATACAGCTGTCCATGGTAAAATAATATTATTTTTATTCGGCCCATGGGCCTGGAAGTCAATCAGCCCAATAAGGTTTAACAAGCCCCTTCAGTCATCCGAACAACGCTTACATAACTTGATTACGCGACAAAGACAGGGAAAGTACAGGAAGACGCAAGTTCTTAAGTATTGCACTATCGACTCAAGGCCGATACTCCAATACTGGGGGGGACATGTTGGCGTATGTGTCCGGACGTCATACTTCGTCTGGACCAAGCCTACGTGTCCGGACGTCGTATTTCGTCCGGACTATAAACTCGCTTCCGGACATGCTTATTGAAAGGACAGCCGCTTCCTTTTACCTACTGAACAATCCCATCAACTGTCGCCACGCCGCCATCCCAGATTTCCCGGGATTGTGTTCCCCACGTGATCTGACACCTACCTACTAGGCTAGGCATAGGTCGGCTTGCTTAGTCCCAAGGTAAACAGGTAATAGGTGTGGGTAGTATAAATACCCCCACCTCATTTATGATTCACAACTAATTTTCACCCGTAGCATATACTCTCATTTACTGTTTAACCATTAATACTATCACATACTTACTCTCACGTCGGAGGCTGGTCTTGGGATAAAACCCAGGGTGAGTCTAACGTATGTATTTCTTGTGTGTAGGAGCTTACAACATCCAGAGGAATCATTCCGAAGGATCTTACACGGAAGTCGGACCCACCTATAAGGTTTTACTTCAACACCGGTAGTATTAGAGGAGTCGTTAAAAGATAACGTGATGTTTTGTTTACGTGTTTAAGATATTATATGTAATAAGAGTAGTACAAATGAAATCAATAAAAAATGGTTTGAGTTACGGCTATGTAATTATATGTTAGAGTTGATGGCTTGTTATTCACTTGCAAGAATGCCAAGGACGATCGAGGTCGTATGGATGTCCCACATCCAAAAAAAATGAAGCGATCGATCGATCGTCATTTGTAGCCACAAAAGGGACGATCAAGTGGGATTGGCAAATGGATCGATCGAGCAAGCCTTACTGTGTGTAGCCTAAGTCTTTATAAATTAGAGTAAGAGAAATAATTAGTAAAGATTACACTATTCTAACTTCTAAGAATGTGTAAAGATTACACTATTTTTTTAGTATCCAAAAGACAAAAGTATCTTGTTAAGCTCTAAAAGGCCATTTTGTGACTAAGTATATATAGTTGAAAACAGAATATAAATTACATTGGTGAATTAATTAAGAATTGAAAAGCACACTTATTATGAAAAAAAAATGAAACAAGAATACAAACACCTATCGTGGACCTAAGAGCATTGGGTACGATGACCTCGAGTTATAACTAAACTCAGAGCCACGTCAGCGCTACATCAGCTTTAACATTTTAATCTTAACTCAACCATTTACACTCCTGATCATAACTCAACATTTTGGGCCCTACTTTTATCTAAAAAAAACACCCCTTATCATAACTCAACTATAACTCAACCATAACTCAAAACACGGTGTGGTAACTCACCCTTAACTCACACCCTTAATGCTGCGTTAGCACCATAACTCTCCCCTTAACTCACACCCTTAACGCACACACACGGTGTGGTAACTCGGCCTTAACGCACCGAAAGTTAAGACATAACTCACCTCTTGAGTTACTACAACGTGTGCTCTATGCCTTAACTATTTAACAATTCGTAAAAAATACACTTTTCAAACGATTCATTTTGTATTTTTCTTTAATTTCTATCATGTCATTATATATAATATAATGCAGCGTATGAAAACGACTACAGTGCTGTCGTTTTGGGCTGCGGACTACATTTTGGGCTCCCTATTCTTTTTGGTCCGTTGGTCGGCTCTTTTTTTTACCTTACCTCTTTTTAGGTAATTTTTCGCAATTGATACACGCACCTTCTGGAAAACCCTTGTTAGGAAATTAAGCTATAGCAGTTAGTACTGTTGAAGATGAAAGTTAGTACAGCTGAAGAAGGTTGAAGACATAAGCAGTTAGTACTGTTGAGTGAAGAAGTTTGTACTGTTTATGTAATAGATAATTATAGAAAAGATATTGTGAATATCTTATACGGTTTAGTTGATAGTTATCTTGTGAAGGAATCCTTAGTCTATAAAAGGATTGCATAGGTTAACGAATTGGTAGATATACGTATCGTTTTGTTAAGATTCAAGGTTGTAAACCCTAGTGATAGGAGATCACTCGTATTATTGATTAATAATATTGAATCGTTGAAGTTGAAGTATATTGTTCATTGTTCTTTGTTCATTCGTTAATACAAAACAAAAAACACAAATAAACAAATCTTCTAAGTGCTAGCTAGTAAATTCCGCGTGCTAGACTAGACATCATTCAAAGTATTAATCTAACACAAGGAGTGTGTGTAGATCCGGTCAAGTGGTATCAGAGACAGGTTACTGATACTTTGGTTTAGAAGATCCAGACAAATTTGTTCAAGAAAAGATGGACATGGAAACAACAACAAGTCAGACTAATATTGCTGCTAAGCTTCCAATGCTTAAACCTAATGAGTTCGATATGTGGCGATTAAGAATTGAGCAGTTCTTCCAAGTTCAAGATTATATTCTTTGGGAGATCATTAAAGAAGGAAACTCCTTGACACCAGTATCAACAACAACTGTTGTTGAAGGTAAATCTGAGACTACAGTGCAGACAAAGCCAACCACTACTGAAGAGAAGGCAAGGCACAAGAATGATGTTAAGGCTAGAAGTTTGCTTCTGATGACTATTCCCAATGATCAGTTGTTGAATTTTAGCAAGTTTAAGTGTGCTAAAACCCTTTTTGAAGCTATTGTTGCAAGATATGGTGGGAATGAAGCCACCAAGAAATCTCAGAAGACTCTTCTCAAGCAACAATTTGAGAATTTTTTAGCAACAAGCAACGAGTCACTAGATCATATGTTTAATAGACTTCAAAAACTAGTGAGTCAATTGGCTGTTCTAGGAATTGAGATGCCTCAGGAAGATCTCAACTCCAAATTTCTGAGGAGTCTACCAGCTGAATGGGCTATGCATGTGGTTGTATGGAAAAACAAGCCTGATATAGATTCCATGAGCTTAATGGATCTCTATAGCAACTTCAAGATAGTTGAACATGATATTAAGAAGTCTGCTGGATCAAGCTCAAGCTCAAGCTCAGGGAATTTGGCCTTTGTATCAACTCCCAGTACCTCAAGTCCAGATGAAGAAGTGCAAGTTGCTGGAGCAGTTGGTACTGCTAGCACCTCAAGCAGTACTAGTGGACTTTTGAATGAAGATACTTATTGTGCTTTCTTGACTACTCAGCACAATGGAAGTATGTTGACTCATTCAGATCTTCAAGAGATTGATGAAGATGATATTGAAGAGATGGATATCAAGTGGCAGCTCTCTCTTCTCAGCTTGAGAGCTAGGAGATTCTTGAAGAAGACTGGCAAGAAGATTGTCATAAACAGCAATGATGTTGCAGGGTATGACAAGTCCAAGATTGAGTGTTTCAACTGCCACAAGAAAGGTCATTATTCAAGGGAGTGCAGATTGCCAAGCCAACAAGATGGAAAGAGCAGAGGATATGGAAACAAGTCAAGGGTTGTAGAGGTTACTGATTCAAGCTCGAAAGCCATGGTTTCCATTGATGGCTTAGGGTTTGACTGGAGCTACATTGCAGAGGAGGAAGCAGAAGCATCTACAGAGGTTGCTCTCATGGCATTTTCAGATTCTGAGGTACAAGTTTCAAAATGTTCTAAATCTTGTGAAGCTTTAAAAGATCTAGAAACACTTAAGACAAGATATGAGAATCAGAGAAAAGAGCTAGTTGAAACTGCTTTTAGCTTAGCAAATCATAAGAGAGCTTTAGCTATGTTAGAAGAACAAATTGTTCATTATAAAAATAATGAGTCAAAGTTTTCTGATGATATGATTATTGTTAAGAGAGACTTAATGTTTAGAGAGAATGAAATTACTGTGTTGAAACATGAGCTAGAACAGGTTAAGAAAGCAAAGGAGAACATTCAAATGACTGTTGACACACTAGAATTTGCAACTCAGGGTGTTAGTAAGATTGTTGAGTGTCAGATCCTTAATAAAACTAAGTCAGGCCTAGGTTACAAGTCAGTTCCACCTCCCTATAGAGGAATTCCAACACCCCCAGGCATAGACTTAGAACACACAGGACTCCCTGAATTTCAATTACCTGTGCTTAACTATGGTCCTCAACCCAAGAAGGATGTAGTTGACAAACCTGTGTATGAAAGTGCAAGTGATAAATCACTATCTGAGGACAAGGTATCTTCTGATAGGTCCTCAGCTAAGGACTCAGATGCTCCAACCATTGAGGAATGAACTTCTGATGATGAGGATGATCAGGCTGTGGTTAAGCCTGTTAGTGCTAAAGTGGAGGAACCAAAAGTTCCAAAGATGGTTAAACCTGAGACTGTTAGGCTTAGATCAAATGCCAAACCTTTTAGGCCAACAGTTAGGTATGTAGAAATGTATAGAACCACAAACAAGCCAAGAGGTAACCAAAGGAATTGGAATGACCTCAAATCTCACCAATTAGGGGATGATTTTGTCTATTATAGGAAAGCTTGTTACTCTTGTGGTAGCTTTGACCATCCTGTAGATTTTTGTGATAAATGGGTATCTGGATATACAAATCATAGGTTGAGCATAGCAAGACCTCAATCTTTTCTTAGGAATGATAGAATGATACCTAGATCAGTTCTTTTAAGGTCTGGACCCAAAGCAGTTCAAACTGCTAGACCAGCAGTTCAGACTGTCAGATCTATTAGACCTGTTCACCCAAGGCCAACAGTTCAATGTGCAAAAATGTTTTCCAAATCAGCACCAACAACTGTTAAAAGACCATTTCAAAACAAAGCAGTTGTAACAAACCAAGTTTGGAAACCTAAGGTAACAACTACCAAGCCAGCAGCTCCAACTGCTAGCAGAGTAATTGGTACTGGTCTTAATAAAAACACTGCTAAAGGAAATATGGGAAATGGTGTGAATGCATCAGCATGTTGGGTTTGGAGACCCATCAAACCTAATGGTGCTAAAATTGTTTTGAAAAGAATGAATTATGTTGATGCAAGAGGAAAGCCTAAGTCTATTTTGGCTTGGGTTCCACAAGGAAATTAATTTTCCTTGTAATGTGCATTGTTAGTCATATTCTTTTATATTGTGAGACAAGTTCTTTGTGGCTTGTTTCTTTGTTTTTGGACTAACACTTGCAGGTTTTGGATGATAAACACCAAGGGATTAAATGCTATATGTTTTGGACTGTAATGGTGATTTGAAGCTGAGTGTGTGATCTTTGCACACAACAAATGGTAATTGGTTCACCATGTCTAACCCACATAAGAACCAACTAGTCTAGAGCAAACGGTATCTGGTAAAGACTAATCAAATCCGTTGATGGTTGACAATTTACCAAAAATTATATGGTTATCAGCTCACCATATCTAAGTGTGAAGAGTTGGCTAGTCCAAAGCAAACGGCTATTGGTAAAGACATATCAAATCCGTTGATAACTGATAGTTTGCTAAAAACTATGTTTGAGCCATGGTATTTTAAAATTCTTTACAATAAGTTCATACGGCTCAACAAAATTTTTCCAACAGTTGGTACGGTTAGTACAAAGTTAGTACGGTTCAACTAGCCGTTGTAAAAATTTGTCAGTAATTAATTTTCTAGCCGTTGGGGTAAAACCGTTATTCTTAAGGTACTTATAGGGATTTTTATAGACGATAATTATCTTTTTACCATAAATTCATTTATTCTCTTTCTAAAGATAATTTATCTCATACTCATATTTCACAAAACCCTACACAGTACCTATAAACCCCAAGCGACTACATAAAACCTCAATTCCAATTTAAACGATCATCGTATTGCTATAATCTTTCATTTTTCATCACTAAGAATGGCTGGATTGGAATTTGTTAAGCGTCATAATCAGGTTGCGTTTCTTGAGAAAACAGAGGCGGGAGATGGGCCAAAGTTTTATGAGATTGTGGACTTTCTCAACCACTCTCACATAAGGTATGCTCTAACTGTTTCTCCTACTCTTTATGTCTCGCACATCATACAGTTCTGGCAGAATGCTACTGTCTTGACTAGTGAAGATGGAGACTCAGAAATTCATTCTGAAGTGGATGGTGTATCTTTTGTTGTTACCGAGTCTATAATTAGGAGACATCTTAAATTAAATGACTCAGATGGTATTAACACTATGCCTAACACTGAAATATGGGAAGAACTTACCAAAATGGGGTATGATACATCTGAACATAAATTAACTTTTCAAAAAGGATGCTTCTCACCTCAATGGAGATTTTTGATACATACCCTTTTAAGTTGTTTAAGTCCTAAAAAGACTGCTTGGGAGCAGTTCAGTGGCAATATTGCTATTGCTCTCATTTGCTTGTCTACAAACAAGGTTTTTAACTTTTCAAAATTTATTTTTGAGGGTATGGAATCTAATGTTAACAGCAAAACAAAGTTTTTAATGTATCCCAGGTTTGTTCAAACACTTTTGAATAAAAAGACATACCTGCTTATAAAACCAACTAAATTTTTTGCTACTCCTAGCCTTCAATCAAAGGTTTTTCAAAATATGGCTATGGCTAGTAGGCTTTTTCAAGGGGAACCAGTTCCATTGTTTCCTCAAATGCTTCAAACTGAGTTGGGTGAAGGTTCAGCAGTTCCAACTGATCCCCATCACACATCCACTCAAGTACTTGAAAGAACCCAACCATCACAATTGCGCATCACTTATAGGAGAAGGGAAACACCTAGAGTGGTTCCTAGATCCTTTCCCCATGATTCACCTCTCCTAGCAGGTCACACAGCTAGAAGTGATGAGGGTAGTTCTAACCAAAATGCATTGATGGAATTATGTACCAAGCTAGTTGCCAAAGTTGAAAGTTTGGAGATAGATCTTGCAAGCACCAAGGATGAGCTCAAAGCCCACAAGGAGAATTTGGTAAAGACAAAGATGGATCAAGTTCTCAGGGGAGGCATAATGAAGAGGAAGAAGAACAATTTGATATAGGTTCTGGTAATGCAGATATGGAAGAAGAAGAACTTGAAGCAGTTCAGACTGATACCCATGAAGCAGAAAAAGTTCAGACTGTTGAAGCAGTTCCAACTGCTGAGACAGAGCATCAAGCAGTTCCAACTGGTGAAACTTCAGCTGAGCTAGTTTATGAAAGAAGAAGAGCTGATAAAGATAAAAGAGCTATGACACAAGAAGAAGAGGAAGCAGCTCAAGAACTTGAAAGGCTCAAGACATTAAAACCAAAAACTCAAGATCAGATAGATCATGATGCAGAAGTTGCAAGGAGAATGGTAGAAGAAGAATTGGCTGATGAAGAAGCTAAGAAAGCTCAGATTGCTCAAGATGAGGAATTAGCAAGGAGAATGGCTGCTGATGATGAAAAGAACATAGCTGGTTTTATGGATAGAACAAGAACTGAAGATTTTAATCAAGAAGAGTTTAATGAACAACTTCAATACTTGTTAGATTCTGATTGTATTATAAAAGCTCATGCTGTGATGGTTCTTTATGATCAGGAGTTAAATGTAGAAGAAAAGTTAGAGATGCTCAAGGAATTTATCTTGAAGACAAATAAAGAAGCTACTTGGAGTAACTTAATGCATAGAATCAGAGAAAGGCAAAAGTCAGGTTACAAGACCAAGTTACCTACCAAGAAGGAGAAAGTCAATTTCATGAAGCACTATTTAAAGAATCAAGATGATTACAAGTTGAGTGACTTTACTAGATGGACAGATGCTGAAATTAAAAGGAAATTATTTGAAGTATATGCAAGGCTGAATACTCCAATCAGAGAGGATATGACAAGGAAAAAGAAAAGACAACCAGAGGTTCTTGAATCTGATGCTGCAAAGAAACAAAAGTCTGAAGAAGAAGGGTTAACCAATGAGAAGATCAAGAGTATGATGATGATTATTCCAGAATCTTCTTATATTAAACCTTTACAAGTAAAACATCTAATCATTGACTGGGAAGTGTTCACTGATGGAAGAATGAAAGGATGGAAGATAATCAGACTTGGTGATATTTCTGAAAGGTACAAGTTGTTTGAAGATTTACTCAGAGGTTTTGACAGAGAAGATCTTAATCAACTATGGAGCTTAGTAAAAGAGAGATTCAGAGATAAAGATCCTATTGAAGACAAAGACAAAGAATTATGGGTTCAGTTGAAGAGAATCTATGAACCTGATAGTGGAGAGTCAATGTGGAGATTTGAAGCACAAGTTAAAGATGTGTATTGGTATTTGTTTGAATCGTGTGGAGTACATAGAGTTTCTACTCCAGGTGGGATAGAAATCTATATGTTGGTGGAAAAAGACTATCCACTCAGAACATTTGTGTTAGTGGCTATGATACAAGGAAGACTTTCAACCTTGTAGAGCAAAGAAAAGTCAAAGACTAAAGTGACTGATGGGATAGATGTTTGAAAGAATTTTCCACATTAAGAAGAAGAAGCTTAATTTGAAGAAACTTAGTGATTTGGATAGAAATCATAAGTTTAGGGGAGGATTGTTAGGAAATTAAGCTATAGCAGTTAGTACTGTTGAAGATGAAAGTTAGTACTGCTGAAGAGTTTTGAAGACATAAGCAGTTAGTACTGTTGAATGAAGAAGTTTGTACTGTTTATGTAATAGATAATTATAGAAAAGATATTGTGAATATCTTATACGGTTTAGTTGATAGTTATCTTGTGAAGGAATCCTTAGTCTATAAAAGGATTGCCTAGGTTAATGAATTGGTAGATATACGTATCGTTTTGTTAAGATTCAAGGTTGTAAACCCTAGTGATAGGAGATCACTCGTATTATTGATTAATAATATTGAATCGTTGAAGTTGAAGTATATTGTTCATTGTTCTTTGTTCATTCGTTAATACAAAACACAAAACACAAATAAACAAATCTTCTAAGTGCTAGCTAGTAAATTCCGCGTGCTAGACTAGACATCATTCAAAGTATTAATCTAACACAAGGAGTGTGTGTAGATCCGGTCAACCCTAACCCTAACCCTTTTATCGGTAGTGGTGCAAACCCTGATGCTTGCGGTTGCGGCGGATCCAGAGAATATTACGTTTCTGCATGTCTTGCTTATGCTTTATGTGTTTTTTTGTGTGATTTATCGAATGATTTATGCTTTATGTGTCTTTATTTGGTTTGCGTATCTTTGTGTCAATTAACTTGAATGTCAGTGTCAATCGAATGGAGGTTGCTATTTTATTTGATATTTGTGTAATTTGATGTTTTTTGTGATGATCCTTTTGTTTATTTTGTGTCTAATGATTGGAAAATGAGGGTGGATCTAATGGAAGCTGGTATTTTATTTGTTATTTGTGTAATTTGATTGTTTGGTATTTTGTGTGAATTTCGTGAAAAAATTTATCATTGTTGCATTAGTATTTCTGCATTTTTATTGTTTGTGTGATGATGTTTAAGTGATTGTGGGTTCCTGTGATGTTTTTGATATTGTGTTAGTTAATTATATATATTATATAATGCAGCGTCTGAAAACGACTACAGTGCTGTCGTTTTCGCTTGCTAGTGTTTCGATAATCAATAGGGAGGTTTCATTGATTCGATGATGAAAGGGTTTTTTTTTTGGATTTTTGATTTTTTAATATGTGTTTGCGTTTGTTTTAGCTTTGTCATAAGTCTGATGTGTGATCATACGAGCTCTTTGGTTGTTATGATCTTTTGATGCTATTAGTAGATTTCTTTATATGTATTTGTCTTTGATTAACCTTTGTTTATGGATTGTACATGGTTATAATTTTTTTGGAGATTTTTAGTTTGTTACTTCATTAGGTGTGATATGTTCATGCAATTAATGTTTGATTTTCTGTATTTGGGTTTGCTGCCGTTATATGATAAAGTAGCATGGCATAAAATATGACACTATTTAGCAGCTGAATTAATATTTGACCCAAGGTACTAGATTTTCGATATCGATGATTCTCATGAAGCAGGTTGTGTAAAAATTTAATGTGAAATATTAGGATCGTCAGACGTTTGTTAGGTCACTTGATATGTCACCTATATCTGTTGTTAGTAGAGATAGCAGGTATGAGTGCCATATCAAGTGGACTAACCAGCGTCTGATACTTTTTTTGGTAACTCAATTTAGGTATTGCTATTTTCGTTCTGTGTTGGTGCATTTTGTTTTGAATTACATTTCTTAAATTCAGTTTCTTGGTTTCACGTTTAGGTTTCAAATTTTGTATTGACAGTTGTTAAAAATCTTTGTTAACAGGTTTAATATGTGTTCTGAAACCATGTTGAACAGCAGGATATCGACCTTAGTTGGCTGAATAAAAAAATCTGAGGGTAGTGGCAGGGCAATTACCGGAGGGCATAGTATAAATACCAACTATGCAACCGGGTCTGTTTTTCAGCCACACTCAACTTGCCTCACGCTAATTGTTTCATGGATCAGTTTTGACAGTTGCTGGTGACGGTAGATGATGCCACTCTCAGTTTTCCTATGTTATTAAGGCAATGATGATAACTTCGTACACTTACATTTTGGCTATGCGCGTTCGTTGGCGGGGCAACCAGAATTGTGGTTGCAGCCACAGCGTGCGTTTAATGTCGATTCTATATGTATATGTCTGAGCCTCATTTTTCAATGCCCTACTATAAGGGGGAAGGTACGTTGGTTTAGACGTTGCATGCTCGACAAACATGCAGCCCAATACGACAACTCTGTAGTCGTTTTCTGACGCTGCATTATATAATATATAATTAACTAACACAATAGCCTGGAAAATCTAAAGGTAGTGGCGGGGCAATTACCAGAGGGCATAGTATAAACGATAACTAAGCAACCGGGTCTATTTTGCAGCCACGGCCAATTTCAGTTGCTTCTGTCGCCCGGTCCCCATGTGCAGGTCTGACCATAATTGTTTTATAAGGCAGACTGTTACTGACAATAATTGGTAACTTTCTACAGTTACATTTTCTCCATGCACGCTCCTTGGCGTGGCAGCCACAACTGTGGTTGTAGCCATGCTGTGCGTTATATAGACATATTTAACCCTCATTTTTTAGTGTGCTGCTATTAGGGAGAAGACACGGATGATTTTGCAGCCGGTTACTGTATCAATGCTTATAGAAGAAAAAAAAATAACAAAAAAAAGGAATTGCAGCCATGTTACTAAGGCAATGAAGATAATTTTGTGCACTTACGTTTTCTGAACGCGCGCTCCTTGGCGGGGCAACCTAATTTGTGGTTGCAGCCATGGCGTGCGTTTAATGTCGATTTTCTATGTACATGTCTGAGCCTACTTTTTTAGTAACCTGCTGTATGAAGATCAATATCAGAAATGTACCAACATGAAAGAATCGCACTTTCCTTACCGGGCCAATCGGTATTGTGGTTGCAGTCATGGTGTGACTTTACTGTTGGTTCTATACATATATATCTGCACAGGGTCTTAAAATGGTGCGTGCATTGAACGACGCCAGTGAAGTAGTTTTGGGCTGCCTGTTTTTCAGCCCGTTTTGTACGCTGATCTAGTATTCTTTTTACCTTCGTTTGTAGAAAATTATACGTGTCTTCTATCTGTGGTTTTATCGGTAGTTGTGCAAAACTTCTGCCGGTGATTTTATCGGTGGTTGTGCAAACCCTAAAGATCGCTGTCCCGCCGAATCCAGAGGACAGTAGGTTTGTGTATATGTTGCTTATGGTTTATGTGTGGATGCTGCATATGGTTTTTTTTTTTTTTTTTTTTTTTTTTTTTTTTTTTTTTTTTTTTTTTTTTTTTTTTTTTTTTTGGCCATGATGAATCTGTGGCTTTGGTTAAAGCAGTGGATCCCCGTGTCTTGGCAGGGCAACCAATTAGATTTGCAGCCATGCCGGGTGTATTCACTTCTTATGATTACTGATTAATGTCAGTTAAATGATATAGCTCAATGGACATCTGAAATGTAAATTGACACACCAATGACCCGATGGTGTGATAGCATGCTTGCTATTATGCAACCGCATTTCTTTGCACCCATAGCAGAATTCTCGCCTTCTTGACCATTTACCATCCACAAATCTAAGCCTAATGATATATTGTATCAATTTTATGGTTTCTAAATTTTACATTCATTGTTTTGGAATGCTGTTGTATAAGGTGTGCATATGTTTTATGCATGGATTTATCTTTGTAGCAAAGATCATACATAAAAATCTTGAAAAGCTCATTGTTATGGTTATATATTCAGGACACAGTTCAGCCATCGGAAATTGCAGGTACCTTCCATCTTCTAATACTCATGTATGCTGAATCAATTGTAGTACACGAGTCCGCTTACTTTTTTTTAATGGTAACAGGTTTCGCGTATTCAGCAACAGTACTACAGACTATGCACAGAAGTTAAAGATCGATAAATAGACGGAATAGCGATGATGGATGTACCGCAACCAAGCACGGCTATTGCTAAATTTGCATGGTTGCCGTACATCCATCATTGATCTTCTGTCAATATTTTTTGGGTCCCCATGTTTTTACACTCACCTATCTCAGTACAACGTATGTGCTAATATTGACAACTGCCAACATCCATAAAACATATCTGCGGTTCACATTCAGATAGTTGCAGCCAAACCGGTTTTGGATACCGCTTATCTAACAGAGAAAAGATAAGTATTACTAAAATCTGCGTCCTTAAATGATTACATTCTATGATGGCGCAAAAGAATCAACTTTAACCCCGTTGCATGCTATATTTTCAGCATTCAAGGATGGCGCAAGAGATACTAAGAATCCTAAGGCGCTCGATAAAAAAGAATTTCTGACCTTAAGAAACGAAGACTATCTGGTATTTTTTTGGTTGTCGATGCTAACAATTAATGTATTGTGCCTGTGATAGTAAGTTTTTTTTCGAATATTCATAACTGGTGTTATAGAAAAGGCCCTGATCAACAATACGGTACAATTCCTAAAGAAAGATGGGGAACCGGAGAGAATGCTGTGACAAGTGATTTGAAACAAATTACTCCCTCGCACCATCCTCTTTCGTTTCCCATCTTTCTTCGATAATTGAGCCGTACAGTTGATCAGCACCTTTTTTGCAATTGTGGTTACGAATATGCAAAAACAAGTTAACTCTCACAGGCACAGCACATGACCTTTTGGTATCGGCAAACAAAGAGTAGCAAATAGTCTTCGTTTGTTATGGTAAAAGATTTTTTTTATCGAACGCCTTATGATTTAGTCATCCATTGGTCAGCTGAAACGTAGGAATTACAATTCTGATCCTTCTTTCCCAGGTTAAGAAACACCCCAACTTAATCTTAGAAAAGTTAACTTTACACTTACTCTGACCAATTTTATGCGTGCATGGTCATGCGTGTGCAGGTATATCAAGACCAACATCAGAAGCATGCGAACATGAAATAATATCAGGTGTGTTTGCTGCCACGGCCCACTTCAGATGTTTGTTAGATATCTTCCAGTTTTGTTCTAATGTATTGATGCATTGTGACAGGAAATGAATCACTGGCATGCAACCACTAGTGTTTGCCTCCATGTCCCAATTCAATCATTCGTCATATATCTTCCGCCACACCTGCATTGTCGTTCTCGGGTTTGTGTATTTTTGCCTGTTTCTAATATGGAACGGCTCACTGAATAGTAGGTATGTGTATCTATTGCTTATTGTTTATATATGGATGCTGCATATCACACGTGTCTGTCAGCAGCGTACGTTGAAAAAGATTTGCATTAACACGTAAGCTTTTCATGTCTCAGCTTTTTAGTTGGCCCCCCGTTTATTACTGTATAAGCCAAAGATTGTAACTATAACTTGGCATAGCAAAGGTCTATCATAAATTATAGTTGTGGAATCAATAAAAGTGTTCAAAAAAGAAGTTGAAAGTAACAACATGTGTATTGGATACCCACATTACTTAGTCGATGAACGGTTTAAGTTAATAAATCAGTCTAGAACTTGACCATAGTTACTCATTCTAAGTTCCCATACAGTTCCTTTTGTTTTTTCAACAATCTAGCAATTCGCCTGGTGCAGGCTATTGCACAAAGGGAGTTGAAACGTCAATTGGAACTGTAAGGGGACTTAGAAGGGTTGACTATGTTTCTTTTCAGTTCCATTCTTTTTTACGACCTAAAACCGGCATCTACAAAGTAACGTCACCATACATAGCTTGCTACATTGAATTTTACCTTGAAAGCCTCAATTATTAGGGCAGATCTATCTAACAATGTATCTCACTTCCATTGCTTAAATTGAGTGAGTTCCCTAAAACTATTTGTCTATCAAACACACCAATAGTTCTGGGGAGTTCTGGCAAATTAACCAATGAAAGTTTGTTGGGTCCATCAGTACCCAAGAATACTTAAAACAGGATTTGGACAAAAATTAACTAAGTGTTAACTTAAACCGAGAACAATTCAAGTCACTGAGTGAACAGTCACTCAGTGAGTCATCTTCAGGATGCTTAAGGCGAATTCAAGAAGAAGGATTCACTACTCAGGAAGGCGGTACTCCCTGAGTAGGACTTAAGCCAAAGAAGAAGATGATGGTTCAGTGAGTGTTGGACAAGAACTCACTGAACCCCAGTCTCCTCAACAACATTAAGTGATTGAAGACTGAAGAACTCAACGCCTGAAAGAAAGGCGGGAAGATCTGGAAAGAGTTTTAAGATAAGATCAAATCTTATCTTGTCAGGAAGAAACCTTCCCTAAAACGGCTAAAAGTCATGGAGTGTCAGACCAACCACTCCTAAAGACTTTACAGTCCATTCCCATTGGTTCTTGGAAATGACAATTACTGTTGTAATTGTCAGACACGCTTGCTTCAACAAGTTGTAGTATTTTAATCACTTTTACTCTTTTATACTTGTGTATAAATAGGTTCAGAAGGAGAGAAGTTGAGGGTGTGTTTTGTACATTGAAAGCCTTAGACTTTTGCAAAACAACTTCTCTCCTACAAAGAGTAACCAGTCCCTGAGATAGCTCAGTGAGGCATATTGTTACCACTTAAGCATAGCTTGAGTTTAGATAGGAGACACCATACCTTGTCTATTCAATCCCAAGTGTTTGTTCCGCAAAACACTTGGGTAATAGATTCTTTGATTCATTTCTAATAAGAATTTAAATGTTGAAAAATACTTTGTGTTTTTACATTTACATTTCATTAACTGGTAGAAAGAATCATTACATTGTATTAGTCATAAACACAAATAGATTAACTTTCTAGTTAACTCTAAGCGTGTTAAGGGGACAACAAGTGGTATCAGAGCCTCTGGTTTATAAAATCTTTCAAAATTAACCAAGAGTGCTCAAGGTTTTTAAAACCAAGATCCTACTATGACTGATGCAAATGTGCCCCAGCTAGTCGACAAAAAGGGTGGAAGCTTTTCAGCTGTTGCCCCACGACTTGTAGCTGGTAAATTTAGCAAGTGGAAAAAGCGAATGCTTTACTACTTGACTGGTATGGAACCATACTACATCACTTGTGTCAAAGATGGTCCTTTTGTCCCAAAGACTGCTGCAGGACTAAACAAGCCTGAGGCTCAATGGACCATTGATGAGAGGAGGGTGGTCAATCAAGACCAACGCCTGAAAAGCATCATTATATCATGTCTTCCTGACGATATAATGGAATCAGTCATCAACTGTTCAACAGCCAAGCAAACTTGGGATGACTTAGTCAATAGCTTTGAGGGTCCCTCAGATACCAAGGAAAACAGGTTCATGGACCTGAAACTTGAGTATAATACTTTCAGGGCAAAAGACTCTGAAAGTCTCTCTCAGACTTATACCAGATACAAGACTTTGATAAACGAACTATCAAATGATGGTGTAGTTTTGTCTAAGCATGAGACAAATGTTGGCTTTGTCAACAGTCTCCCTGAGAAGTGGCTAAACTTCTCACAAGGCCTGAGGAATGCTAATCACATTCAGACCCTTGAGCTCCCTGAGATCTATGGGAAGTTTGTCTATGAAGACAACTTAATCTCAAGGAGATACCCTGACTCAAAAGCTCTTGAGTCCAAAAAGGCCTTGACCTCCACACCCATATCAACTGCTTTTTATACTAATGGTGTTGTGCAGGACTTTCAAGAGGATTCTAAACTTGGAATTCCAAGAGAGGGCACTCCTTGCTAGTTCAAAACGTTTCATCAAAAGAAACCAGTCCAACTTTTCAAAAGGAAAAGCAAATGAAACCACTGAATGCTTTAATTGTGGTAAAAAGGGTCATTTTGCTAGGGACTGTTATTCTAAAACCACCTCAGAACCCTCTTACAAATTTTCAGGAAATAGTTCCTCAGGAACTAGCAAGTTTCAACCTAGAATGTTTCAGTCGACCCAACAATTTCAAAACAAGGGTCAAAAAGACTTTGAAGCAAAATATAGGAAAGCCAAGGCTAAACTTACAATTCTTGAAACTAATCCCTCTATGTCTCAGGCTGCTCAAACATCCAAACCTGTTCAGGCAAAGAACAAGGTTCTAGTAGCTGAAGCTTATGATTGGGATGAAGAAGAGGTATCCTCAGATGAGGAAATTAGAGTGAGTGCACTGATGGCACTCTCTGAAGGTGATCAAGTGGCTGTTGGGAAAAGCCATGCAAGGAATGGAGAGTGGGTAAACATCACCATGAAGAAGGTAAACACTTTACTTTCTATGGATGATGATTCTGATTGGCAGTCTTACATGAATTATATTTGTGTAGATCTTAAATTTGTTGAGGAACAAAGGCTTAACATGTTTTCAAAATATAACAACATAGTATCAGAATTGAATAAATGTAGAGATGAATTGCTTGTACTGACACTAGTACAAAAATGGGATTTAGTCACACATGCTGTTTTTCGAACAGCCACACAGTCGCTTTTTTATGTGACTAAATGTACCAGAATAAAATAAACAGCCACACTTGATCCGACTTGTGTGACCATTTCGGAATTACATCCGAGGCTACAGCCACACATTTGAATATTTTCGTGACTATACGTATCTGGTAATTTTTTTTTTGATTTTTTAGTCACTTATAATTTGGGACGTGTGACGGATACAAATAAGGTTGAAACATTAGTCACACTATATATATACATATGTGACAAATATATGTCACGCAATTGAAAAGTGTGACCAAAATCCATATATGGTCACACGAAGTAATTGTGTATGTTGCTAAATCATATGCTCAAGTTTGTCACACATTATTTAAGCGTGACTGCTAGTTTTTGTTGAAAATTTAGCCACATATGAATTTGAAATGTGTGACAACTGAAAAGCAAGTTTGAAGCATAGTCACGATATGCATTTAAAAGTGACAAATATATGTCACACACTTGAGATGTGTGACCAAATGTCATATATGGTCACACTAAACCATAGGCATACATGATTAAGTGTGACCAAAATTCGATACAAATAGTCACGTAAGTTAATATGTGTGTCTAAAGTTAAGTGTGTGTTTGCCTGCCAATTCCTAATGTGTATGGTCACACTTAATTGTAGCACAATCATGTGACTATAGGCTATACAATAGTAACACCATACCACAAATGTGCATCTAAATTATGTTTATATATGGCCACATTATAAGGGTATTATATGTGACCAATACATTGAAAATAGTCACACTGTGAAATATTCATGTGACTAATATGTATAGCAAAATGTGAACTCAGTTATCATTAACCTTGATATTAGTCACATTGAGTGTTTGTGTGACTAAATTCAAGATGTTACATATGGTCACATGAAGTATTTATTTAAGTGTCTAAATCATAGAGTCATATTTTGAGTTCAGACTGTTAGTCATGACTCTTCATTTAATTTGCCCCATTACAATGCTGGGATTTTATAGTCTATCTAGTTTAATGCAGTAGTATGTAAGTATGTTACTTGCCCCTAGCTGGAACCAGATTACTTGACTTTCTAAAGTCAATTTTCAACTTTATAATGAAGTAACATGTTACTAAAGTGCCTGCAAGTGCATATACATGATAAATGGAAACTGCAAATACAATAAAGCTTGACTGCAAGTGGACATATAACAGTGAAAACCGCAAAATTTTTCATTGCCATTGAAAAGCTTGACTTTTTTGAGTCAAAATCCATTACAACAGGCTAAATTACAGGAACAACTATTTAATACTAAAACAGCTATTCATCTAACATTACTAACTTTACAATACCAGCAGTAACCTTGCACTTAGCCTTGAGCAGCAGTCTTAACTTCAACCAGCAGGGTTAACTATTACACTAGCAGTCTTAATGCAGCATGACATGCTTCACTTGGATTTTCGTATAACAATACCTTCAATGTCGGTTCGATAGTAGTCACTTTGTGATTCCTTGCCCAAGTCTTCTTTATATACACGTGGCAATATTTTTTCATTTTGCTCGTGAATGACTGTACTAAACTCCTCATCGACTTCGTCATATGTATCTTTGTAATTCTTGGTAGGTGTTTTAAAGACAATGGACAAATTTTTCTGTACCTGGTCTTTCACATAAAACACTTGTGTTGCTTGTGACGCTAATATGAACGGATCATCCTTGTGGCCGAAAGTATTCAGGTCTACCAACGTATAACCAAGAGGATCATGTTTGACCCCATGAGTTTTGCGATTAGCCCAATCACATTTGAAAAGAGGAATTTGCCTGAAACGGTAATCTAGTACCCATATCTCTTGTAAAACCCCATAATAAGATGTTTTTTTTATGGTTGCAACTTCTTTTTTGGATATGTGCACATCTACTGACTCAACACTAACCCCACTATTCTGGTAAACTATGCCATCATTACTTTTCGTACGAAATGTATACCCATTGATGTTATACGCCTCGTATTTCACTACGCTGGCGCGTGGTCCAAATGATATCCACCTCACAGTTTCTGATACACTGTCATTGGATATCGCTAACTCTCTCTCAACCTGAATTTCATTACAAGTATATATATTACCTTTAAATTGCAGGAACAACAAACAAACAATTAAAGAATAGGAGTGTTTGGGATAATGAAATGGTGTGCTGGTCGACCTCTATCTAATGTCATATACAGGAGGGACAATTATGATGATAGCAACAAACAAACAATTATAAACAACATACAAGTAATTACCTCTTCGAGTAACCACTTAGCAAAAGATTTACTGTGCTCATTCTCCAGCAATGCAAGTTTTTTACCCGGGCTTTTTCCTTTCAAAACTTCCTTGTGTCGCCTGAAACAAATAAATGTCTTTGATTATTATATTTGATAGAACATTTTAAGCAACGAAATCGACATGTGTTAGTAATATATACTTACTCGATATACGGTTGAATTTCATCTGTATTTTGTATTACATACAAATGTGCTTTCTGAAAAGATTCTACGGAAACTTCACTTGGTTTGCCGGCCGACAATGGCTTTCCGTCCTCAACTTCATTGGTTACATGTTTATCAGCTGGGATACCAATAGTTTTCATGGTTTTATGATATTCGCTAAAAAACTCTATTGTTTCTTCCGCGATAGTCTCCTCGGCAATGCATCCCTCTGGTCTATTTCTGTTTCGCACATGTCCTTTAATAACCTTCATACATCTTTCGAAGGGATACATCCACCGAAAGCATATGGGACCACATAATTTTACCTCCCTAGTTAGGTGCACAGTCAAGTGTATCATAATATCAAAAAATGACGGAGGAAAGAACTTCTCGAGTAGGCACAGTGTAACAACAAGTTCTTCTTGCATCTTATCTAGTTCTTGCAAGCTGATTTCTTTCCTACATTTAGATTTAAAGAAAAAGCAAAACCTGATTATAGCATATCGTGTGGGCGGGTGCATGACTGAACGTATAGCAATGGGTAAAAACTCTTGCATTAGCATGTGATAGTCATGCGATTTAAGGCCAATGAGCTTCCTATCATTTAGGCTGACCAAACTAGAGAAATTTGAACAATAGCCTTGTGGTACCCTGATGTTGCTTAACGTTTCACAAAAGATGTCTTTTTCAGCATTCGTTAATGTGTAACCTGCTGGAGGTAGTGTTGTTTTGTCTGCTTCTTGCCTAGCAAACAACTCTTCTTTTATCCCCAACTCTTCCAGATCCAGTCGAGCATTCATTCCATCTTTTGTCTTTCCAGGAACATTCAGCAAAGTTCCGAGTAGACTCTCACCAACATTCTTTTCTACATGCATGAAGTCAATACAATGCGGAACAGAATGATGCCTCCAATACCTTAGCTTTCGATACCAAATGTTGAATTTCTTCCAATATGCTTCATTTGCTTGGCTTGAACTACCCTCTTCTTTTGTTGTTTTCCTTTTCTGCTTTTTAATCTTCCCACCTCTGCCTCTGGTATCTTGATCTTGGTTTTTCGAGGTTTTTCCTTTTCCCCACTTATTTTCAATATGTTGTACCTCGTTGTATATTTGTTCCCCGGTCAATGGATTTGGAGCATGACGTGGTTCTTCTTGTCCATTAAACGCCTTCCTTTGCGTTCTGAACGGATGGTTGTATGGTAGATATCGTCTGTGTCCAGCATAACTTTGCTTGGATGAGGCGGAAAGTCTAACATAGTGTGTATCTTTCCCACATACTACACAACCTTTGAATCCACTGTATGGGCAGCCACATAATGTACCAAGTGCAGGGTAATCATTTATCGTCCATAATACAACGGCGCGCAGATTAAAGTTTTCTTTTTTAGAAGCATCGTATGTATCAACCCCTTCCTCGAATAAGGTTTGCAGATCATCAACCAACGGTTCTAAAAATACATCGATATCATTTCCCGGGTATCCCGATATCAATACCGAAAGCATGATAAACTTTCTTTTCATACACAACCATGGAGGAAGGTTGTATATGACAGATAAAACTGGCCATACACTGTGATGCCTATTTCCTGAGTTGACGTCAACCCCATCAGCCGATATTCCTAGCCGTAGATTTCTCGGATCTTCAGCAATTTCGGGGAATTTTTCATCTATGGTACGCCATGCCTGTGAATCTGCGGGGTGACATAAAACACCATCTGTTATCCTCCTTGTTGCGTGCCATGTTAGATCTTCTGAAATACTTTCTAACTTAAAGAGGCGTTGCAGTCTTGGTATAATTGGAAAGTACCACATTACCTTTGCCGGAATGTTTTCGTACACTTTATGTGTCTTACTATCCACCTTCCATCTTGATGTCCCACAAGTTGGACAAACAGTCAACTCCTTGTTAACCTTCCAGTAAAGAATGCAGTTGTTGCTACATACATGTATCTTTTTGTATCCTGATCCCATCATTCTCACTAGTTTTTTTTGCCTCATAAGTTTTTTCAACCATTTCGTTACCAGCAGGTAGCATCTTTTTCAACAATCCTAGTAATTCAGTAAAGAACTTATCAGAAGCTCCATACTTACCCTTCAAGTTGAGTAGTTTAACTATTGCGGACAACTTTGTGAAGTCAGGACATCCTTCGTAAAGTGGCTTCTCCGCGTCTAATAATAGTTGTTGAAACTTGGCAAGGTTATCCTCATCAAAACATTCTTTTGCACCATTAACCATGTTCACTGTTGCTGGGCCATCTGTTGGAATTTCTGGAACAAAATCCATGTCGAAATCCGTGTTGTCAACAAACTCCTCTGTTGTAGCATTAACAGGTATTTGGGCAGTTGTTGCTTGCTCATCATTTTCTCCATGTTTATCCCATTTTGTGTAGCTTTGATTAATCCCGTGGCAGAATAAATGGAACTGCACATCCTCCACTTTATGCTCTATGCGGTTTAAACATGAGATACACGGACATGGCATCTTAAGCTGTTGTTTATTACCTCGTGGGTCGATGTTCATCATCTTCTGCAAGTTGTGTTCTGCATACTTAATAAACGCGTGTACTCCAGCAATATATTGTTTCTTGGTCCTACTAGTTTTCATCCAAGACTTGTCCATGCTATTGTTGAGGTCAAATGGTAACGTATGTATCCTACAAGTCACAAATTAAACCAATATAAGCATCAAATCATTTGTGCATAAGTAAACCAAGTATTTACCACTACTAGTACAAAAGGTACTGCTGCTAGTGAAATTTAGTACGGCTAGTATAAATTTAGTACTGCTAGTACCCGTCACAAATTAAACCAATATAAATTTGTAAATGTTTGATACGTTTGGGCCTAAGTCTAATGTGGGATAAAATGTTTATTTTGAAAATATTACAACCATACATTAGTAAAATCTAGTATTAATGGTTTTTGTTGCAAAGTGAAAATTAAAATAATACTACTCTGTTAGTATAGTATTAATGGTTTTTGTTGCAACTTGCAACTTGCAACTTGCAAGTAATTATGGGGAAGGCTATTTCATCATTACACACTATTCACATTGCTAGGCTCGATACATCTTCCTTCCTCTAGGTGTTTCTTGATTGTTGTTGTATATAAAGCAACATACCTCTCATAATTTTCATCTCTTCTTAACAAACCAAAATAAAATTTAAAAATTACAAAAAATCTCAAAATTTTTTGTTATCAAAATCATATATAGAAACTAAACTAGTGATTTGTTCTGAATTGGCAACAGTTGCAAACTCAAAGCTTGTGAAAGACATGATGCTAGTTTACTATGAGCGACAGGTTGAAGCTACTTCCAAGGAAGTTCATGATTTGAGGCACAAGGTTTCTGAGAAAAGAATGCTGATAAACAATAGGGATAAGATGATCAAGGAGTTAGAGCTTTTATATGGTTTTGATTCTGCTCTTGAAAGCATTGCTGATTTAAGGAGGATGCAAGAGGAGGACATGATGGCATCTGATAGGTTGCTTGTTGATATTGCCCAAAAGCATAAGCGTCTAGGTGATTTGGGCAACTTTATCACGAAGCTTGGATCAATGAACTACTGATGTGGTTGATATGTTAGTTGACTATGTTTATGTCTTTTGTGTTTTGTGGTGTCATGGTTGATGTTGTTGGTAGTCTTTCTGATGTTGTTGTGTTTTGTGCTGTCATCGAATGGTAACGATAGATGTATGGTATGATGTTAAATATTAATGCAGCTATGTTAATGTCAATATTATTTTCTAACAGCCTTTTGATTTGTAAAGTTACAATGTCAAGTGTTTAGCACTGCCTAGTTCCAAAAATGCATATACTTAAGAAAGTCAAACTTTGTTTATTACACCTAAATGCAGGAAGTTACCTACACATACCAACCAAGCCTTTAATGGCATTTACTTATACATTGAACTATGTGATCCTCTTTACTTTAAATGGACATTACATAAACACAACATTACACACAACATTACACCATCAAAAACCTGTCAAACACTAAACCTCATCCACAATGACTTCCAAGCCAAATGTTATTGAAATATCCTCTGATTCATCAGGACTAATGTCTCCTAAACCTGATTGGAATTTCCCCTACCCTCCTACAGGTAGCTTTCATAAGAGAATACCACCTAAGGGAAAGGTTGTTGACTCGAGCTCTGACGATTTTAGCTCCTTTAACAGTAGCTTTTTTAATGATAGCTTGGTTTCTAGCTATCATTCAACATCTGAAGATGAAGCTGTCTCAAAAAAAGCCACAATGTCCAAAAACCCTCCAGTTCACACTCTGTCAATCCCAGGAAAAAGGGAACAAGTTCTATGCCTACCAAATCAGGCAACTAGGGAAGAAATCCAAGCAAAGAAGAGAAAGGGAAAAGGCCCAATTAAACTCACTAAGGGTAAAGGGAAAAGGACAATTAGCTGAGCTTTACTAGTCTTGATGTTATGATGCTACTGTAATAAGTACTATGTTTTCTCCTTGTATGTAATCAACTATGCAATCAACAATGCATCTATGTATGCAGAATTTTGTTATGTAATAACAGTTGGTTTTTCAAGTTGAAGATGCTATTTTTCATTCATGTTAAACCCAAAATACAACTTTAAAAAACTATATATCCTACAAGTCACAAATTAAACCAATATAAGCATCAAATCATTTGTGTATAATTACAATGGATAGTGGGCAGAATTTGCTATCTTTATAATTGTAAAAAACAATTTCGAGAATAATATAATTTCACCATTATTGCATAAAAAAAATGATTTCCTAATTAAAAAAATTACCTAATTTAGATCTAAATGAACCTCCCTCCGTTGTTGATGGCCGGACCGGCGAGTGGTGGCTGTGATTGGTTACTGGTGAATGGTGGATGGTGAGTGGTGGCTGTGATTGGTGAGAAATGTGCGAAATTTGAAATTTGCTGAAAAAAATATGGGGGACTTTAATTTTGAAATTTGCTGAAAAAAATATATATGGGTGGGTTTTTTAAAAAATATATATGGGTGGGTTTTTTTAAAAAAATATGGGGGGCTTTAATTTTGAAATTTGGTGAAAAAAAATGGGGCTTTTTTAAATTTTTGGGGATGGAAATACCAAAAAGGAAGCAACAGGTATCGAACCTGTGACCTCCCCTTCACAACACCAACAACTCAACCATCTCCGCCCTTGGGTCTTTTTCGATTATACCTTCTTTTGTATTCCTCTTATAGACTATCTACTTTATTAAAGAAAATTGTTACAAAATCCAAATATCTTCTATACAAAGTTAAACCTGTTAGTACAACGTTAAACCTAGCAACACTAATAGAGACACAAGCAGTAATAACATTATTTCCTTTTTGCTTGTCTGAAGATCTTTCTCAGTAACTCTCTTTCCATTACTGAGTCTTCATCAGTAACTGTCAGCTTAGCATCTAACATAACAAATAAGCTAGCTGCCCTTAATGGATAATCTTTTTCTATCAGCATGTAGACATCCACTCCATTCTTTGTAGATACATGGTGAACACCACATGTATCATACAGTCTCCATTTTGTACTCAACTCATGAGCTCGAAAATTCCATAAGTTATCTTTTGGATCAGGTTCATACAACCTCTTCAATTCCACCCATAGCTCCTTCTCTTTGTCTTGTATACGATATGTAGATCTGAACATTTCTTTAACCAGACTCCATAGATTGTCCAAGTCTTCTCTATAAAAAATCTTCAGCATATCTTCAAAATACTTATAAATTTCTGAGTGTCCTCCTAGCCTGATTATCTTCCAAGCTTTCCCAAATGTATCTTTGTGTATCTCCAAATCAATAATTGGACGTTTAGCTTGAATAGGATGATGAACATCCAATGCTTCTGGGATTATAACAATCATATGCTGCTTGAGTCTTTCGTCAGTTAATTCCTCTGCTGTTTCTTCTTCATCTGCTGTAGGTACTTCTTCACCAATCTTCTGTTTCTTTGAAGATTCAGACTCCAATATTATACCATGTCTTCTTGTAGTTCTACATGGTTTTTCTGTTCCCATGGGAGTAAATGTGTTCACTCTTGTGTAAACCCTTTCAAACTCACTCTTGATCTCCTCAAAACTTCTACCTTGGAACTGCTTCCTTTTGTATCCAGCCATGTTCATCATGTAAACACACATGGTGTGTCTTTGCTGAGCTTTACTAGGTGGTTTACTCCTCTTTTCTTTGGCTTTTTGTTCTGCAGCAGACTTTCTTCTGGAATTTATTAGTTCAACAAGTTGTCTTGACTTCTCATCAATGGACAACACTTCATCTCCTCTGAGTTTACCTAACTTTTCCTTTAAAACTTCATCAGCATCAATCATATACTGAACTTCTTGAGCGTGATCAAACATTGCTTCAGTTGCTTGATTTGCAAGTCTTGTTTGATCAAGGAAATATGCAATATCAACAATTTCTGATGTTTCATCTTCCTGTGCTTTATTAGGTACCTCTGCATCAAAACTAATCTGAGCAAGAACACTCTTCTTGTCCTTCTTTGGTGGCTCTTCTTCAATCATAATGCCCTTTGCTTTATCTGCCCTTTGCCTTCTATCATACACATCCATATCTTGTTGATGAGAAGTACCAATATTTTCAGCATCCAAATCTTCTTCACCCATATCTTGCCTCCCCTGAAACTCAACATTCTGTTCAACCAAAGAAATATTGGGGTCTTGATCAATATCAGCTGTCTTCCTCCCCCGTTTGGAAGAAACATCCATGTCATCATCATCTGAGCTTGTAGACTCCACAATATTTGCCTTTCTCTTTGCTTCAAGTGACTTGACTTTAGACTGCAATTTCTTCACTTTTTCAATGACCTTCTTGTAAGCAGTACTATACAACTGCTTTGTCTCCTTGAGTGCTTGCTTTGTCTCCTTGAGTTCTTGCTCTGTCTCCTTGAATTCTTGCTTTGTCTCCTTGAGTTCTTTCTCCAACCCAGTCACCCTTTGAGTCAATTTGGTACAAATATCCATCAATTCCATTAGTGACACTCTGCCCTCATCACTTCCAGGTGTGTTACCTCCCGATCGAGGTGAATCGTGGGGCATTTCCCCCATATTTGGTTGTGAGGCTGATTGAGAACCAGATGAACCTGTGGGTGTGTGATTGGACTCAACTGGGCTTGTTGATCCTTCACCCTGAATGTTTTGATTTTGAACCAACATTGTTTCAAAAAGTGGAACTACTATCCCATTAAACCCCCTAGAAGCCATGCTCATGTTACTGAACAGTTTTTGAGTACGGCGAGGAGTTGGATAAACAATTTTATGAGATAGAAGCAAACTTTTCCGTATATTCAAAACCGTTTGTATAAACCTTGGATACATTAAAAACTTGTATTTGTTATCCACATTTTTCACCATACCATCAAAAATTAATTTTGAAAAGTTAAAAGTCCTGTTTGTTGCTAAACAAATGAGAGCAGTTGCAATATTGCTGCTGAATTGCTCCCATGCGGTTTTCTTTGGACTTAAACAATGAAGGATGGTATGTATGAAGAATCTCCATTGGGGGTCAAAACATCCTTTTTGAAAAGTCAGAATTTGAGAAGATGTGTCATACCCCATTCTGGAAAGGTTATGAAAAATTTCAGTATTAGGCAAAGAACTAATACCATTTTCATCTGCTAAATGGAGATGCCTCCTAACAGATGCCTCAGTAATAGTTATTTTTTTGCCATCAACTGTTGCAATTAACTCTTTGTCTCCATTCTCAAATGTATTGGTAGTAACAGACCGCCAAAACTATTTGATTTGAGAGACATAGATAGTAGGATCGACTGTAAGAGCGTACCTGATGTGGGTATTGTTTAGAAAATCTATTATCTGGTGGAAGCGTTGACTCCCTTCTGGTTTCTCCAAGAATGCAACCTGGTTATGCGTATCACAAAACTCTAAATTTGCCATGAAAATTGAGTAAATGCTTGATTAGAGTGCTGGGTTATGACTGGACCTACTTCAATTAATTGTTTCTCAAGTTTGAAGAAATGGTATAAATTGTATAAAGAAAGAGAGTTATCCAATTTATGAAACCTTACTCTGTTATAGAGTTTTTTTTTTAAGAGGTAAGTAAAGTAAAGTAATGTAATGTAATGTAAAGAAATAGGGAAGAGCGGAAGTAAAGTTTATAGATTTGTGCATGTTTGTAAAGTAAATGAAAGTAGGTGGCCTCATTTTATACTTTTTATATTTGTGGAATTACTATTATACCTTGCTCCATAATAAATACACACTAAAGACAAAGGTTCTTTTCGACATTAACTCATTTGATTTTTGTCTTTATTCACTTTACTTCACTATGAAAGTTGGGACAAAGAAAACCAAGAACACACATAAAGTTTCACTCCATTTCATTCCCTTCATCTAAAAAAACTTGAGAACATAGTGTAAACAAAGCGAAGTAATTGACAATAGTTACCCCAACGGTTAGAAATAAACCACGGTTAAAACCCATAAACGGCTACCCATTACCCAGCAGTACAACGTTTTACTCTAGCAGAACAAAAGTTTGCCTAGCAGTAATAACTTTGTGCATCCACTCCATTCTCAGACAATTAATTAAACATCAAATATTTCATTGATATTTTTTAAGGCTACAAGTATATACATCTAATTATCCATCCTAAATACTAAACATACTAAAAAAAAAAAAAAAAAAAAAAAAAAACATCATCCTAAACTGCTTCACTCCATTTCACCCCAACTTGTTAGAACCAGAGCTCTCTTCCCTACTTCCCATCGATTTCTGGCTTTCCTTGAGTCGTTTAAACACAATTTCAAGATCGCTAACCCTCTTTTCTAGATTATAAGGGCCCTGAAACCCATCTTGTTGCTCCCCCTGGTTTTGCAGCACAAACCCATTTTGCTGCTCCACCACAATTTGCTACTGATCCTCTTCTTTTTGCTGCACCACCTCCTCCTCTTCACCTTCCTCCTCCTCTTCCTCTTCATCTTCTTCCTCCTCCTCCCCGTAGTCACACAATCCCCAAACCTCATCCCAGTAAAAGTCTTGCGCATGCAGCCAGTTCAAAATTTGACCCCTCATCCACGTATCTACCTTCCTATACGACCCATATTCTGCAATGGGTTCATCCCCGAAAGCAATTAACACTGCGTCAAACAGCAAATTGTTGTTTAACACCCACTCGTACTCTTCAGCATCATTTTGAAAGGTAACACTATTTGCTGCCATTGTTGAAGTTTTCTTTGAATTGAAAGGGATATATGTGTTTGTGTGTGTTCTTTGGTATATATATAGGTATAAATAGGCTGGAGAGGTAGATGCCAAGACTTTAGGCGGGAAAATGGATCGACGGTGCCCGCCAAAAGTAAAGTGTCAATTGAAGTTTTACGATTTCCTTTTACCAAGTATTGACTTTCCATGTACAATGAATTGATGAAACAACAAGTTGTATATCATGCTTTGTGAATAATAAACTTCCAAACTCAATATTTCCAACTATTGATCAAGTGGTGGTTTGGTTTAATTAAGAGTGGCAAGATGTGTAGAAAAAAAAAAGAATAGTAGTTAAAAAAAAATAATAATAAAAAAATCTAATGGTGTTGACGTGGGGGTGAAAACCAACTATAGCCGATGGTTCGGGTTAGTGGCGGGTTTTAGTGTACCCGTACCCGAACCCGTTTATAATATACCCGTACCCGCCCCATATCCCACCGGATACCCGTTATCCATCGGTTTTTCGGGTTTCCCCGCGGGTATCGAGGTTATCCGTAATATAATTAAAAGTTAAAGAAAATGAATATCGTATCAAACGATTTAACGCAACATATCGCAACGCAACGTACTCGGCACGATATTCACCAAAAAAATCAAATGCGCAAGAGGTTTCAAAAGTTAATCATTCTCATTTCAAAAGATAATCTCGTTTTAGCCTTTTAAAAGGGTTTGGTATCCTCATTCGTGTGACGGTAGAGAACACGGACTCACGAGTACTCACTCCAAAAAAACGAATAACCGAATTAATAGTCGAGAAGAGTATTGACAATAACTCGAGTCGAGACGAGATGACGAAAACAAGTCGAAGAGATAACTAACAACAAACATATCAAATAAGATGAGTCGATTGGTAATCGTCTGTATTTTCCCATAATCCCGTTTATTAGTACAAGGTATACTCGTTTTATGATTTAAAACAAGTTTGGACTTACGACAAAATTAATCTTTGGAAATAACAAAATTTCGCCAAGACCCTTTCATTTATCGAACGTTTCCAATTCAAAAGACTTTATTGAAAATCAATTTCCCGAGTAATTTATAATATAACGAGTATTTATATAAACCCTAAACCCTAAACCCTAAACCCTAAACTCTAAACCCTAAACCCTAAACCAATCCGTAACTCAAACAATAACCAAACGAATAGTCCAATAAATCCAAATATGTTAGTGTACGGGTAGCATGTCTCGAATAGTCAAATATCCCTCGTGTGTTCCGTTTTTATCCCAAATGTCACACGAAAGGTTTTCAAAATCGAGATCCTACTTAAGATCCTATGGTAAAGATCCCGATCTATACCATAGGATCTTAAGTAGGATCTCGATTTTGAAAACCTTTCGTGTGACATTTGGGATAAAAACGGAACACACGAGGGATATTGGACTATTTGAGACATGCTACCCGTACACTAACATATTTGGATTTATTGGACTATTCATTTGGTTATTGTTTGAGTTACGGATTGGTTTAGCGTTTAGGGTTTAGAGTTTAGGGTTTAGGGTTTAGGTTTTAGGGTTTAGGGTTTATATAAATACTCGTTATATTATAAATTACTCGGGAAATTGATTTTCAATAAAGTCTTTTGAATTGGAAACGTTCGATAAATGAAAGGGTCTTGGCGAAATTTTGTTATTTCCAAAGATTAATTTTGTCGTAAGTCCAAACTTGTTTTAAATCATAAAACGAGTATACCTTGTACTAATAAACGGGATTATGGGAAAATACAGACGATTACCAATCGACTCATCTTATTTGATATGTTTGTTGTTAGTTATCTCTTCGACTTGTTTTCGTCATCTCGTCTCGACTCGAGTTATTGTCAATACTCTTCTCGACTATTAATTCGGTTATTCTTTTTTTGGAGTGAGTACTCGTGAGTCCGTGTTCTCTACCGTCACACGAATGAGGATACCAAACCCTTTTAAAAGGCTAAAACGAGATTATCTTTTGAAATGAGAATGATTAACTTTTGAAACCTCTTGCGCATTTGATTTTTTTGGTGAATATCGTGCCGAGTACGTTGCGTTGCGATATGTTGCGTTAAATCGTTTGATACGATATTCATTTTCTTTAACTTTTAATTATATTACGGATAACCTCGATACCCGCGGGGAAACCCGAAAAACCGATGGATAACGGGTATCCGGTGGGATATGGGGCGGGTACGGGTATATTATAAACGGGTTCGGGTACGGGTACACTAAAACCCGCCACGAACCCGAACCATCGGCTATAGTTGGTTTTCACCGCCACGTCAACACCATTAGATTTTTTTTTTTAATTTATTTATTTATTTATTATTATTATTTTTTAACTATTATTATTTTTTTCTTTCTACACAACTTGCCACTCACCAAACCACCACTTGATCAATAGTAAAGGGGCAATTAATCCCTTTACCGATCAATTGTAAACAGACAAAAAAGTGAGTAAACCCTAATCAAAACACACATTCTTCTTACTCCCACGGCGGATTCCCACGGGTAACAGTAGGATCCTGGGGCAATTAAACCAAACCACCACTACTTGATCAATAGTAAAGGGCCAATTAATCCCTTTACCGATCAATTGTAAACCGACACAAAAATCAATAAACCCTAATCAAAACACACATTCTTGATTCTTCTTATTCCCACGGCGGATTCCCACGGGTAACAGTAGGATCCTGGGCCACCTTTCATTTCATCTTTGTCTTTTAATTTAGCTAATGGTAATAGTTTGAAAAACAGACGTGGCAAACAAAAACACGCAAACAATGAATCCAAATGACAACAAAGGTATGTTTTTTAATGTTTTCACATATCAGTTGATGATTCATTGTACAATAATTAGTAACATGCTTTTGATCTATAAATGGTGATGTTTGGGGTTGTTGTTACCGATTCTAATGTAAAGCTGTGTGAATTTATTGTTGAATGTAAAGCTGTGTGAAGTTTTAATTTATTCAAGTTTATGCTTTAACAGGTTCAAAGACAAAAATCCCTTCCAACAAGGTATATACTAAAGTTGTTATGTGTTTGTGGCTAAAGTTGTATACCTTAATTATACCATTAATTAAATTTTTTGAAACAAATGGTATGTTGAACTATTAGGAGGTATGGGAAAACACAGATTGGAAGAGAAAGAGCCCTTTCTATTTCTCTAGCGATGAAGAATCTGGTGATGCTGACACAAAAGGTGTGAATTTATTGTTGAATGTAAAGCTGCTGTGTGAATTTTTAATTTATTCAAGTTTATGCTTTAACAGGTTCAAAGGCAAAAATCCAAACAACAACAAACCCAATCCTGCCGGGGCAGGGTATGGGGGAGGTAGGCTGTAGACAGACCCTACCCCTACCCCAAGGTAAACCCGGGAGTAGAGAGGCTGCTTCCAAAGAGACCTCCGGCACTAGGACCAAATTCAAAATCATTTCCAACAAGGTATACTAAAGTTGTTATGTGTTTGTGGCTAAAGTTGTATACCTTAATTATACCATTAATTAAATTTTTTGAAACACATATGGTATGTTGAACTATTAGGAGGTATGGGAAAACACAGATTGGAAGAGACAGAGCCCTTTCTATTTCTCTAGCGATGAAGAATCTGCTGATGCTGACACAAAAGGGGTAATAATGGTCCATTTAATAAGTGTTGTTTCGCTACCTTTATCACATTCTCAAGACTTAATCCATTATATATACTCGTTCAACTTGTAGGTAAATGACAAAGATGAATCCTCTTAAGCTACTCCCAAACTTAGGACTACCGTATAATTAAGAAGATGTACCAACCGATGGCCGTGAAGAAGACTTCTCGTACATTAAATGTGTTGAGAATTATGTAAAGGTGGTGATCATCTCGACTATTATGAACTAGAGGATAATTAGTTTAATATGGTACGTAGTAGCAGTTATGAGTAAGAAGATGTACGTTGTATCAACCGATGGCCGTGAAGAAGACTTCTCGTACATTAAATGTTGGGCCGTGAAGAAGACTTCTCGTACATTAAATGCTGTGTTGAGAATTATGTAGAGGTGGTGATCATCTCGACTATTATGAACTAGAGGATAATTAGTTTAATATGGTACGTAGTAGCAGTTACGAGTAAGAAGATGTTGTATCAACCGATGGCCGTGAAGAAGACTTCTCGTACATTAAATTGTTGAGAATTATGTAAAGGTGGTGATCATCTCGACTATTATGAACTAGAGGATAATTACTTTAATATGGTACGTAGTAGCAGTTCTGATATTTAATTTGGATAAATGTAATTATTAATGGTGCAGTAACTGGTAACTAGTGTAGTTTAACTCTGTATCTATTTTATAACTGTAATGATAGTATTTTGGTTTGTTAAATGGTAGCAATTTGTGTTCTTGATGTGATGATTGCACAGTTAGATTTTATGGTAGCAGTTTCTGTTGTTGATTTGATGATTGCACATATTTATTTAATGGTAGCAGTTTGTGTTCTTCATTTTTCATGTTGGTTTATGATTTAATGGTAGCAGTTTGTGTTAAATGGTGTCAAGTTGTGTTCATGATTTTGGTGTAATTGTGTAAATTTGAGTTCTTGATTTGATATGCAGTTTGTGTTCATGATCTTTGTTCTAGATCTTGGTTCATGATTTGCGATTAAGATAATGAAACTATAACATTTGGAGCCAAAATTTTGATAATGGTAGCAGTTTGTGTTCTTCATTTTTCATGTTGGTTTATGATTTAATGGTAGCAGTTTGTGTTAAATGGTGTCAAGTTGTGTTCATGATTTTGGGGTAATTGTGTAAATTTGAGTTCTTGATTTGATATGCAGTTTGTGTTCATGATCTTTGTTCTAGATCTTGGTTCATGATTTGCGATTAAGATAATGATATATAACATTTGGAGCCAAAATTTTGATTTTTTCAAGTTTATGCTTTACTAAACAGGTTCAAATTTAAGGCAAATTTTTAAAATAATTCAATTGTTATTTTGAAATTAGAATTTGGAGCCAAAATTTTGATCCAAAATTTTGAAATCGCCTAATTAATTAGAAGCGGGTACCAAAAATAAGGTACGATTCATCTTCTTCCTATACCCTCTTTTCTCTCCTAAAAAAAATATATATATACTGCCAAGAAAACACAATAATCAATTCTTATATCACCATTACTCTCAAAGCCATAATCATTTTCTTGTACCCATTGTTACTCAAGAGTCATGGGAATTCAACCCATTGTTGATAATCATCTTTTGCTTCCTGCTGATAATGAACATGATGATAACAACATAGACTATGAATCCGAAAAGTATTCTGATGAGGAAGATCTAGATGCGCCTGGAACCTACCAATCAGATCGGATACTAGCTAAGAGAGGCATGACCAGGCTATTTAAGTTTCGCATGAAATATGGCAACCCTGGTGGAATAAAGCTCAAGGTAACCTTCGATGCATTGAATAGGGTATCAGGGTTACACAGAGCACTGTTTACGAGTTTTTTAGGAGATCTGGTTCGTGAGCATATAGGTTTGAAGAATCTTTCCTGGAGGAATGTGAATAAAGAAGAAAGAGATAAACTATGGACTGACATCACTGTACATATATACTACTGTATTTTTTAACCCAGTACTACATAATTTTATCTATGCAGTTACATTATGTGCAACTAATTAACAACATTGTGTTAATCTTTGCAGCGATATTTTGATGTTGACGTGACATTCAGAAAATTGGTAATGACTCGTCTTGGTAAACTGCTAAGGACTTTCAGAACGAAGCTCAGAGAAGAATACATTTTGCCCCACCTAAATACACCTTCCAAACTGAATGAAGTCCCGGCCAAGTATAGTCGATTTGTGAAATCAGAAGACTGGGTCGAGTTTGTAAACAACACGACCACCGATGAATACAAGGTTTTAATTAGTCATCTTTATTTAAGTCTATATGTCATTTCATAATTTTCAGTTTGCAGCATTACCACATGTAAACGCCTTATCATTTTGTGTTTTTAGAAGATAGCTGATAAAGCTAAAATGTCGCGTTCCAAAAATATTTATCAGCATAAAATGGGACGAGGTGGATATGTTTATTTGAAAGAGAAAATGGTAAGATCACATGTGTATGCACCTTCATATTTTCGTTTATCTTGTTTTAATTAACTTTACATGTGTATGCATTTGATGTTTAGTAGATCAAAAATAAAGAGATTGAAGCAGATGAAGAACCCCCGCGTGGTATAATGTGGTTGAAAGGAAGGGTAAACAACGATGGCGAATTTCCAGATGATGAGATCACATCAGTGGGAGATACACTTGTAAGTTTGACTGCAAATTCTATTATTATGCTTATATACCAGCAGGATTAAATGTGTACTAGCAGTAGTAAATTGTGTACTAGCAGTGGTAAACACTAGCCATATTTGTAATTGAAGTTCATGAGCATCACTAACTCCATCTGAGCAGCATTGACACAAATAAGAGCATCAGTTACTCTAACAGCATCCAGAAGACTTTTAATCCCAACATTTCCTATATTTTTTTTTTGTAGAAAGAATCTGATGACCAGATCAAGAAATTTTCCAATGAGATTACAGAAACAAAAAGAATACTTACTCAACTGATGGCACAGTTGAGTCAACAAGGGGTGCAGTTAAATTTGTCATCTCAATTGCCAGTAGCCTCAAATGCAAGCCAACAAGGGTCTACAGATTCCCAATCGCAAGGAAATGTGTCTCCAACAAAAGGAGTACCAACAGTATGTATTTCAACATGTTTCTTGTTATTCTTTTGTTTATATAATGTAACGTGTTTTATATATACATATAGGAACCTGCTAAAACTGTTGGACCTGAGAAAAAGCATAAGTCACGACAAAACGGGCCTCTAGATTCCCAATCAGAACAAAATGTGTCTCCAACACAGGCACTGCCAACAGTATGTATTTCAACATGTTTCTTGTTATTCTTTTGTTTAAATAATTTCTGATATATGTACATGCAAAAATTCTTTTTTTAAGCCATTTAACTGCAAACTGTGGCACTTAAAGAAATCAAATATCGTTGCTTTGGGTACATACATGTGTTTTTTCAACTTACATATATATAATTCTTGATATATAATTCAATGTTTGATACAAGCGTCTTTTGTTACTATAGGTTACACTGCCAACTACAATGCAAAAGAAAAGTGACAACAACTGTGGACCAACAGCACCATCGAAGCGCAAAAGTAATGTCTCTATTGAAGCCCTAAAGCAAGCTATGCCGGCGAAGAGTCAAAAGTCTTTAAATTATGGTACTTGAGAATTTGATTATGTACGACATTACAATTGTATATTCTGTTCAGTTATATACATTCGAGTTTTATTCAATTTCAAATTTCTTTTTGTTTATGATTCTGTTTTATATATATATAATATATCATTCCAGCAGCACTAGCATAGTACTAGCAGTAGCAACTCTGCTCCAACAGTACTAACTTAAAAATACCAGTACTATGGTCACGCTTATCAACATTATTGGTCACTCTTTGTTTAATTCGATGTGTGACTAAATATTACAAAAGGCCACACAAACATAAAATTCAAGTGGCCATTGGATGATCAATAGTCACACAAAATACAAATTTCTTCACTTTAAACAGCATATGGTCACACTTATTAACACTTTTGGCCACTTTATGCTTAAGTGTATGTGACTAAATACCCAAAACAAACATGCTTTGTGTGACTGAATATTACAAAAGGCCACACAAACTAAAAATTCATGTGACCATTGGATGATCAATAGTCACACAAAATACATATTTTTTCACTTAAAACAGCATATGGTCACACTTATCAACACTTTTGGCCACTTTATGCTTAATTGTATGTGACTAAATACCCAAAACAAACATGCTTTGTGTGACTAAATATTACAAAAGGCCACACAAACTAAATATTCATGTGACCATTGGATGATCAATAGTCACACAAAATACACATTTCTTTACTTAAAACAGCATATGGTCACACTTATTAACACTTTTGGCCACTTTATGCTTAATTGTATGTGACTAAATACCCAAAACAAACATGCTTTGTGTGACTAAATATTACAAAAGGCCACACAAACTAAGAATTCATGTGACCATTGGATGATCAATAGTCACACAAAATACACATTTCTTCACTTAAAACAGCATATGGTCACACTTATTAACACTTTTGGCCACTTTATGCTTAATTGTATGTGACTAAATACCCAAAACAAACATGCTTTGTGTGGCTAAATATTACAAAAGGCCACACAAACTAAGAATTCATGTGACCATTGGATGATCAATAGTTACACAAAATACACATTTTTTCACTTAAAACAGCATATGGTCACACTTATCAACACTTTTGGCCACTTTATGCTTAATTGTATGTGACTAAATAACCAAAACAAAGATGCTTTGTGTGACTAAATATTACAAAAGGCCACACAAACATAAAATTCATGTGGCCATTGGATGATCAATAGTCACACAAAATACACATTTCTTCACTAAAAACAGCATATGGTCACACTTATTAACACTTTTGGCCACTTTATGATTAATTGTATGTGACTATATACCGAAAACAAACATGCTTTGTGTGACTAAATATTACAAAAGGCCACACAAACTAAGAATTCATGTGACCATTGGATGATCAATAGTCACACAAAATACACATTTCTTCACTTAAAACAGCATATGGTCACACTTATTAACACTTTTGGCCACTTTATGCTTAATTGTATGTGACTATATACCGAAAACAAACATGCTTTGTGTGACTAAATATTACAAAAGGCCACACAAACTAAGAATTCATGTGACCATTGGATGATCAATAGTCACACAAAATACACATTTCTTCACTTAAAACAGCATATGGTCACACTTATTAACACTTTTGGCCACTTTATGCTTAATTGTATGTGACTAAATACCCAAAGCAAACATGCTTTGTGTGACTAAATATTACAAAAGGCCACACAAACTAAGAATTCATGTGACCATTGGATGATCAATAGTCACACAAAATACACATTTCTTCACTTAAAACAGCATATGGTCACACTTATTAACACTTTTGGCCACTTTATGCTTAATTGTATGTGACTAAATACCCAAAGCAAACATGCTTTGTGTGACTAAATATTACAAAAGGCCACACAAACTAAGAATTCATGTGACCATTGGATGATCAATAGTACACATTTCTTCACTTTAAATAGCATATGGTCACACTTATTAACACTTTTGGCCCCTGTTTTTTAAATTGTATGTGACTAACTTGAAAAAAACAACACACGATGTGTGACTAAATCATCACAAACGTCACATTTATTATATTTTCGTGTGGCCATAGGATGGGAAATAGTCACACATACTGATGAATCCAACAAAACTTGTGCGTAATTAGTCACACATATTCGGGTTTTGGTCACTCTTTTTCGATGAAAACGGCCACAAACTAAACAATGTGACTATATGATACCTACGGTGGCGCAACTTTTTGTCACACACACCCAAAAAAACGTGTGTGACTATATGCATATAGTCACGCATTTCTAGTGTGACGATAGGCAGAATCTGTACCAGTGTGAAGCAAGCCAAATTAGAAACAATTACTCTACAAATTCAGAACACTGAAATTTTGAAACAAAACCAAGCCCTACAAACTGAACTTAACAAAGAAAAAGCTGTCATCTAAGGCTGGACCAAAAAGAACCCCAAGGTCTTTGATACTATGGGTTTAATCCCTAGGAAAACAATAGGAATTGACCATCACATGGTTAACCCCTATGTAAGTCCCAATGAACTGACCTTTGTTCCAGCTGGCATATTATTTGAGCAAGAAATGCTTCCCAAGTCAAATAACTGGATTGTCAGGGACAACCCAGTCAGTAAGTTACCAAACTTTGAGACTGGAAAGATCTTGCTTCCTGAAAGTCGGGCTTTGAAAAATATGCTTGGACTTACTGAACAACTCAGTAAGCTTGAACTCACTGAACAACTCAGTAATACTGAGTCAGTGAATGAGTCTGAATCAGAATCATATCCACCACTCCCACCACTGAATACACTTCAGGGTGCTGCACCCAACTTAGACCTCCCACCAATGGTCTACTCTCAACACTCTCCAAAGGAGAGGTCAGGATTGGGAAAAACAATCCTGAAAAGACCAACATTTGAAGTCTCACTAAATACTGATGACTCATCTTCTTCAGTCCCTTATGAAGTAATAACCCAAAGCCCTGACTCAAAATTTGATCAGTTGGCTGAAATGGTCAGGAAGCTGGGTGAGAAGATTGCATCTTCTGAGAAACCTTCTCAATCCAAGAAGGAACAAAAATCAGCTTCCTCAAAGACCAAACCCAAACCCTCAAAACCCCTAAAAAGATGTGAACTGTGTAACTATACCAATCATATCATTGATGATTGCTATAGAATTCTTTATAGCATGATTTGCAAAAAGGATGATCACAGGACCTCTGATCATAAAACACACTCAGTCACATCAAAGATGGCAAGCCTTAAAGCTCAGTCTTTAAACTACCCTTCTGATTCTAAACAGAAACAGAAACAAAAGGCAAAACCTTTTGCACCTTGCCCTTACTGTGGGTTCAATGATCACCATCCTAAGGATTGTCAAATTGACAATTGTTGTGAAAATAGTGGAAGTTCCACTCATGACACCTCAGGAGGTGATAAGGCCATTCAGGCCAGAAGAGGTATGACAAAGTCAGTCTCTCAGTCTACTGAGTCTACATCTGCAATCAAATGCATAATTTGTGGTAGCTCAGTCCACCACACCACTGACCATAAATCAATTGTAAATATTAAAAAGACCCCCAAAGCTAAGCCCTCCAAGAAGTGGAGTCCTAGAAAGAACTAACCCAGTTTACTATTTGTGCAGAAACATGTCAGGGATCCTGTTTGGCATCTAGATAGTGGATGTTCAATGAGCATGACTGGTATGAAGGAGTATCTGCACAAGTATGTTGATGAATCAGGACCCAAAGTGATATTTGCTGATAACTCATCATGTCTCACTGAAGGTTATGGTTCAGTAAACTGCAATGGTATAGTCTTTACTAGGATAGCTTATGTAAATGGTCTAAAATACAATTTGATAAGTGTCAGTCAACTATGTGATGCTAAATACATAGTTCAGTTTGATGATAAACAAGGAATCATCTTCAATGCTAATAAGGAAGTTGTCCTTATTGCACCAAGAAGACATGATGTTTATGTGTTAGACATGTCCAGTCTGACTCAGAATGGAACTTGTCTCTTTACCAAGGCCACTGATACACTCAACTGGCTTTGGCATAAGAGACTCTCCCACCTGAACTTCAAAAAAAAAAAAAAACAACCTTGTAAAACAAAACAAGGTCCTTGGCTTACCATCTTTTGTGTTTTCAAAGGATAAACCATGCTCAGCTTGTAAAAAAGGTAAACATCACAGAGCATCCTTTAAAACCAAAACCAACTTTTCCATCAGGAACTGCCTACATCTTCTCCATATGGATCTATTTGGACCAATTAGTCCTAGATCCATTAACCATGAGAAGTATACTCTGGTCATTGTGGATGAATACTCAAGATACACTTGGGTATACTTCCTGATCAAAAAGAGTCAGGCAGCTGAAACAATTATGTCCTTTGTCAGGAACATTGAAAATCAAAATGACATCAAAGTCAAACAGATTAGGACTGACAATGGAACAGAGTTCAAAAATTATGAACTTGAATGTTTCTGTGATGAGAAAGGTATTTCCCAAAAATTTTCCTCACCCTACACACCTGAACAAAATGGGGTGGCTGAAAGGAAAAATAGAACACTCATTGAAGCAGCTAGGACAATGCTAAATGGATCAGTCCTTTCCAAACACTTTTGGACTGAAGTAGTAAAGACTGCCTGTTACACACAAAACAGATCCATCATTGTCAAGAGACATAGCAAAACTCCTTATGAGTTATTAAATGGAAGAATCCCTGACATCAGCTACCTTCATGTCTTTGGGTGTCCTGTGTTTATTCATAATAACAAGGATCACTTAGGAAAATTTGATGCCAAAGCTGATGATGGATACTTCCTAGGATACTCCCTTGGTCTACAAATCAAGCAGACTGATAAAGGAACCTCTATCAGTTAAGAGAAGTATGTCAGAAGCCTACTGAAGAAGCATGAGCTCAGTGACTGTGCCTCAGTCAAGACTCCCATGGTACCCCCAAACAACCTTGGTCCTGATCTTACTGGAAAACCAGTGAATCAAACTCTTTTTTGAGGAATGATAGGATCACTGATGTATTTACTTGCATCAAGGCCTGATATCCAATTCTCAGTCTGCTTATGTGCCAGATATCAATCTGACCCAAGAGAAACTCATATCACTGCTGTGAAAAGGATATTCAAGTACCTGAAAGGTACTCCAAACCTTGGATTATATTATCCAAAATGTTCAGGCCTTGATCTTAAAGGATACTCAGATTCTGAGTATGCTGGATGCAACATGGACAGGAAAAGCACCTCAGGCTCCTGCCAAATTCTTGGTGGAAAACTAGTCTGTTGGAGTGCTAAGAAGCAACAATCAGTTGCCATGTCCTCAGCTGAAGCTGAATATGTTGCAGCAGCAAGTTGTTGTGCAAATGTACTCTGGATGAAAAGTCAACTCAGTGACTATGGAATTCAGTGCAAGATGGTTCCCATCTTTTGTGATAACACAAGTGCAATTGCCATCTCAAATAACCCAGTTCTTCATCAGAGAACAAAACACATTGATATTAGATATCACGTCATCAGGGACCATGTCATGAATGGTGACATAGAATTACACTTCATTCCTACTGAATATCAGCTAGCTGATATATTCACCAAGCCATTGGATGAACCAACTTTCACCAGACTGAAAGCTGAACTAGGAATGTTGGATATTGAGAATTAGTCCACTGATTGACTCCATCCAAATATGTGTAAATTCTGATAACCCAAGTCCCTGACTCAATGTGTTCTTCAGTGAGAAAGGTCACTAAACTTCAGGAACTAAACCCAAGTTCCTGAACCCTTAATCCTCAGGAATTAAACCCAAGTTCCTGAATTCTTGGTCCTCAGGAACTAAACCCAAGTTCCTGAACCCTTGAACCTCAGGAATTAGACCCAAATTCCTGAACACTTGAACCATCAGTGACTAAACCCAAGTCCTGACAATCAGGTTCACTGAATGAAAAGTCATTCAGGGTCCTCAAGAGACATTAAATACTAACTTAAATGCTCTAAGTATCTAGTTAGTAAATGTCCGAGGTTGGTAACTGAATTCTTATTTAATATAAGAATATTTGTTCTTTTGCCTTTCTGGCTTCCACCTCTGGGCCCCCACATTCCCACTTGGCATTAAATGCCTCTCCAATCACATTACAGATATGTGATGACTAATAGTGTGTATGTTCTTAGCTTTAAGAAATCCCAACCATCTTTGTTACCCAGACTTACCAACAAATATGGCTTCCTCTAAAGCTGTGACATACGCCCCTAATGTGGAATTCACATTGGAGGGCGTAGACCTCATAAAGAACAATGTGGTGGGAAACTTTTCCTATCCACAAAAGTTCCATGCTTACAAGAATGTAATGAAATATCTTCAAAACTGTTTTCTTTCAAAAGCATTTACCAAGACCCCCTCAGTCATCTACCATGACTACTTGAGGGAATTCTGGTGTACTGCTGTGGCTACTAGCCCGAAAGACACCAAAGAATCCATCATCACTTTCACAGTGATAAATGGGAGAAGGACTCTCTCCCTGGATTACAATGGCTTCATCAAGGCCACTGGTCTTGATTTTGCTGAGGCTTTTGAGCCCAATCCGACTGACCAAGAGGTTATGGGAGAGTTGATCGTCTTGGGACCTCATGACCCTAAACGTCCTGAGTGGTCCGCTAGAGCCTTATTGGAGAAGGCTCCAATTGTCAAAACCTGGTTCCACCCAGTCTGGAGGATCCTGATGACATTCGTCATTCAGGTCCTTGGGGGGAATAAATCCTCCACTGAGCAATTGAACTCATCACAACAATTGATTTTGTTCAGTCTCTTGGAGGGTAGAAAGATAGATATCGGAGGTATAATCTTCCGTGACCTTGTTGCTAAGCTCTCAGGAAAATCTAGGCAAAAACACTTGTCTTATCCTAGGTTTATTTCCTGTGTGCTTCAGGACCTCCTTGGTTCTGACTATGTGAGGCCTGACGTCGAAGGTACAAAACCTGACATCTTACATAAGACCAATTTCACTCTGAGGTACAACCCATTGCCCTGACTAACTACATGCTAGTGGTCATTCAGGGGGAGAGCTCTATTTCTCCAATACCTTCACCGACAAAGAAGGTGAAGAAGACAAAGAAGGGTCAGTCCAGTAAGGTGGTTAGACCCAAACCACTCGTCACTGAGACTGATGCCCAGAACCAACTCAACCTTAAAAAGGGGTTGAATGTGGCCCAGAGCTCTGAGACACCCACTACAGAGACCCCCCTGACCACAAAACAAAGGCCAACGGAGGGCACTGAGCAATCATCCTCAGTGTCCTCGGGCAAACCTTTTCCACATGTCCCTACTAACATACACAAGTTAGTAAGGTCAGGAACAACCACCCATTCACATCCCGATGAAGGCACTGATAAATCACAATCAGAGCCTGAGGGAGAAAAGGGTCCTATATCCTCGGTTGGGCAGCACTACTCAACTGAAAAGGGGACCCACACCCAATCACATCCCGATGAAGGTACTGACAAATCACAGTCAGGACCCAAGGGAGTCAAGGACCCTAAATCCCCAAAAGGGCAGTACAACCCTGATGGGAAGGGGGACCATCAACCATCACAAAGAGTACCTAGTGATACTACTGGAAAACACCCATCAGTAGTTGAAGGCGCTCAGGGGGACAAAGACTCAAAGGGATATAAACCACCCGCTGATACGGAACCCATAACCACCTCAGGCGGATCCATTCTCTCAGGAACTGCCCCCAAAAGTCAGGCTGAGACACATTTCCTTGCGATTGGGAATCTGTAGACCCTTGTTGGCTTGCATTTGAGGCTACTGGCAATTGAGATGACAAATTTAACTGCACCCCTTGTTGACTCAACTGTGCCATCAGTTGAGTAAGTATTCTTTTTTTTTCTATAATCTCATTGGACAATTTCTTGATCTGGTCATCAGATTCTTTCTGCAAAAAAAATATAGGAAATGTTGGGATTAAAAGTCTTCTTGATGCTGTTAGAGTAACTAATGCTCTTATTTGTGTCAATGCTGCTCAGATGGAGTTAGTGATGCTCATGAACTTCAATTACAAATATGGCTAGTGTTTACCACTGCTAGTACACAATTTACTACTGCTAGTACACATTTAATCCTGCTGGTATATAAGCATAATAATAGAATTTGCAGTCAAACTTACAAGTGTATCTCCCACTGATGTGATCTCATCATCTGGAAATTCGCCATCGTTGTTTACCCTTCCTTTCAACCACATTATACCACGCGGGGGTTCTTCATCTGCTTCAATCTCTTTATTTTCGATCTAATAAACATCAAATGCATACACATGTAAAGTTAAAACAAGATAAACGAAAATATGAAGGTGCATACACATGTGATCTTACCATTTTCTCTTTCAAATAAACATATCCACCTCGTCCCATTTTATGCTGATAAATATTTTTGGAACGCGAGATTTTAGCTTTATCAGCTATCTTCTAAAAACACAAAATCATAAGGCGTTTACATGTGGTAATGCTGCAAACTGAAAATTATGAAATGACATATAGACTTAAATAAAGATGACTAATTAAAACCTTGTATTCATCGGTGGTCGTGTTGTTTACAAACTCGACCCAGTCTTCTGATTTCACAAATCGACTATACTTGGCCGGGACTTCATTCAGTTTGGAAGGTGTATTTAGGTGGGGCAAAATGTATTCTTCTCTGAGCTTCGTTCTGAAAGTCCTTAGCAGTTTACCAAGACGAGTCATTACCAATTTTCTGAATGTCACGTCAACATCAAAATATCGCTGCAAAGATTAACACAATGTTGTTAATTAGTTGCACATAATGTAACTGCATAGATAAAATTATGTAGTACTGGGTTAAAAAATACAGTAGTATATATGTACAGTGATGTCAGTCTCTCACGAACCAGATTAGCTAAAAAACTCGTAAACAGTGCTCTGTGTAACCCTGATACCCTATTCAATGCATCGAAGGTTACCTTGAGCTTTATTCCACCAGGGTTGCCATATTTCATGCGAAACTTAAATAGCCTGGTCATGCCTCTCTTAGCTAGTATCCGATCTGATTGGTTGGTTCCAGGCGCATCTAGATCTTCCTCATCAGAATACTTTTCGGATTCATAGTCTATGTTGTTATCATCATGTTCATTATCAGCAGGAAGCAAAAGATGATTATCAACAATGGGTTGAATTCCCATGACTCTTGAGTAACAATGGGTACAAGAAAATGATTCTGGCTTTGAGAGTAATGGTGATATAAGAATTGATTATTGTGTTTTCTTTGCAGTTTTTTTTTCTTTTTTTATTATTATTTTTTTTTAGGAGAGAAAAAAGGGTATAGGAAGAAGATGAATCGTACCTTATTCTTGGTACCCGCTTCTAATTAGGCAATTTCAAAATTTTGGATCAAAATTTTGGCTCCAAATTCTAATTTCAAAATAACAATTGAATTATTTTAAAATTTTGCCTTTAATTTGAACCTGTTTAGTAAAGCATAAACTTGAAAAAATCAAAATTTTGGCTCCAAATGTTATATATCATTATCTTAATCGCAAATCATGAACCAAGATCTAGAACAAAGATCATGAACACAAACTGCATATCAAATCAAGAACTCAAATTTACACAATTACACCAAGATCATGAACACAACTTGACACCATTTAACACAAACTGCTACCATTAAATCATAAACCAACATGAAAAATGAAGAACACAAAGTGCTACCATTAAATAAATATGTGCAATCATCAAATCAACAACAGAAACTGCTACCATAAAATCTAACTGTGCAATCATCACATCAAGAACACAAATTGCTACCATTTAACAAACCAAAATACTATCATTACAGTTATAAAATAGATACAGTTAAACTACACTAGTTACTAGTTACTGCACCATTAATAATTACATTTATCCAAATTAAATATCAGAACTGCTACTACGTACCATATTAAAGTAATTATCCTCTAGTTCATAATAGTCGAGATGATCACCACCTTTACATAATTCTCAACACATTTAATGTACGAGAAGTCTTCTTCACGACCATCGGTTGATACAACATCTTCTTACTCGTAACTGCTACTACGTACCATATTAAACTAATTATCCTCTAGTTCATAATAGTCGAGATGATAACCACCTTTACATAATTCTCAACACAACATTTAATGTACGAGAAGTCTTCTTCACGGCCCAACATTTAATGTACGAGAAGTCTTCTTCACGGCCATCGGTTGATACAACGTACATCTTCTTACTCATAACTGCTACTACGTACCATATTAAACTAATTATCCTCTAGTTAATTCATAATAGTCGAGATGATCACCACCTTTACATAATTCTCAACACATTTAATGTACGAGAAGTCTTCTTCACGGCCATCGGTTGGTACATCTTCTTAATTATACGGCAGTCCCAAGACAATATCCTGAGTAAATTTATTTTTATGTGCCTTTTCAACTGGTATTTGAGAGGATTGAGTTTTGGGAGTAGCTTCAGAGGATTCATCTTTGTCATTTACCTACAAGTTGAACGAGTATATATAATGGATTAAGTCTTGAGAATGTGATAAAGGTAGCGAAACAACACTTATTAAATGGACCATTATTACCCCTTTTGTGTCAGCATCACCAGATTCTTCATCACTAGAGAAATAGAAAGGGCTCTGTCTCTTCCAATCTATGTTTTCCCATACCTCCTAATAGTTCAACATACCATATGTGTTTCAAAAAATTTAATTAATGGTATAATTAAGGTATACAACTTTAGCCACAAACACATAACAACTTTAGTATACCTTGTTGGAAATGATTTTGAATTTGGACCTAGTGTCGGAGGTCTCTTTGGAAGCAGCCTCTCTACTCCTGGGTTTACCTTGGGGTAGAGGTAGGGTCTGTCTACAGCCTACCTCCCCCATACCCTGCCCCGGCGGGATTGGGTTTGTTGTTGTTGTTGTTGTTTGGATTTTTGCCTTTGAACCTGTTAAAGCATAAACTTGAATAAATTAAAAATTCACACAGCTTTACATTCAACAATAAATTCACACCTTTTGTGTCAGCATCACCAGATTCTTCATCGCTAGAGAAATAGAAAGGGCTCTTTCTCTTCCAATCTGTGTTTTCCCATACCTCCTAATAGTTCAACATACCATTTGTTTCAAAAAATTTAATTAATTGTATAATTAAGGTATACAACTTTAGCCACAAACACATAACAACTTTAGTATATACCTTGTTGGAAATGATTTTGAATTTGGACCTAGGGATTTTGTCTTTGAACCTGTTAAAGCATAAACTTGAATAAATTAAAACTTCACACAGCTTTACATTCAACAATAAATTCACACAGCTTTACATTAGAATCGGTAACAACAACCCCAAACATCACCATTTATAGATCAAAATCCTGTTACTAATTATTGTACAATGAATCATCAACTGATATGTGAAAACATTAAAAAACATACCTTTGTTGTCATTTGGATTCATTGTTTGCGTGTTTTTGTTTGCCACATCTGTTTTTCAAACTATTACCATTAGCTAAATTAAAAGACAAAGATGAAATGAAAGGTGGCCCAGGATCCTACTGTTACCCGTGGGAATCCGCCGTGGGAATAAGAAGAATCAAGAATGTGTGTTTTGATTAGGGTTTATTGATTTTTGTGTCTGTTTACAATTGATCAGTAAAGGGATTAATTGGCCCTTTACTATTGATCAAGTGGTGGTTTGGTTTAATTGCCCCAGGATCCTACTGTTACCCGTGGGAATCCGCCGTGGGAGTAGAAAGAATGTGTGTTTTGATTAGGGTTTATTGACTTTTTTGTCTGTTTACAATTGATCGGTGAAGGGATTAATTGCCCCTTTACTATTGATCAAGTGGTGGTTTGGTTTAATTAAGAGTGGCAAGATGTGTAGAAAAAAAAAAGAATAATAGTTATAAAAAATAATAAAAGAAATTAAAAAAAAAAAAAAAAAAAAAAAAATTATAATGGTGTTGACGTGGCGGTGAAAACCAACTATAGCCGACGGTTCGGGTTCGTGGTGGGTTTTAGTGTACCCGTACCTGAACCCGTTTATAATATACCCGTACCCGCCCCATATCCCACCGGATACCCGATTAATATTATCCATCGGTTTTTCGGGTTTCCCCGCGGGTATCAAGGTTATCCGTAATTAAAAGTTAAAAAAAATGAATATCGTATCAAACGATTTAACGCAACATATCGCAACGCAACGTACTCGGCACGATATTCACCAAAAAAATCAAATGCGCAAGAGGTTTCAAAAGTTAATCATTCTCATTTCAAAAAATAATCTCGTTTTAGCCTTTTAAAAGGGTTTGGTATCCTCATTCGTGTAACGGTAGAGAACACGGACTAACGAGTACTCACTCCAAAAAAACGAATAACCGAATTAAGAGTCGAGAAGAGTATTGACAATAACTCGAGTCGAGACGAGATGACGAAAACAAGTCAAAGAGATAACTAACAACAAACATATCAAATAAGATGAGTCGATTGGTAATCGTCTGTATTTTTCCATAATCCCGTTTATTAGTACAAGGTATACTCGTTTTATGATTTAAAACAAGTTTGGACTTACGACAAAATTAATCTTTGGAAATAACAAAATTTCGCCTAGAGTTTAGGGTTTAGGGTCTTGGCGAAATTTTGTTATTTCCAAAGATTAATTTTGTCGTAAGTCCAAACTTGTTTTAAATCATAAAACGAGTATACCTTGTACTAATAAACGGGATTATGGGAAAATACAGACGATTACCAATCGACTCATCTTATTTGATATGTTTGTTGTTAGTTATCTCTTTGACTTGTTTTCGTCATCTCGTCTCGACTCGAGTTATTGTCAATACTCTTCTCGACTATTAATTCGGTTATTCTTTTTTTTTGGAGTGAGTACTCGTGAGTCCGTGTTCTCTACCGTTACACGAATGAGGATACCAAACCCTTTTAAAAGGCTAAAACGAGATTATTTTTTGAAATGAGAATGATTAACTTTTGAAACCTCTTGCGCATTTGATTTTTTTGGTGAATATCGTGCCGAGTACGTTGCGTTGTGATATGTTGCGTTAAATCATTTGATACGATATTCATTTTCTTTAACTTTTAATTACGGATAACCTCGATACCCGCGGGGAAACCCGAAAAACCGATGGATAATATTAATCGGGTATCCGGTGGGATATGGGGCGGGTACGGGTATATTATAAACGGGTTCGGGTACGGGTACACTAAAACCCGCCACGAACCCGAACCGTTGCCATCCCTAGTTACCGGCTATAGTTGGTTTTCACCGCCACGTCAACACCATTAGATTTTTTTTATTTTATTTTTTTTATTATTATTTTTTTTTAACTACTATTCTTTTTTTTTTCTACACATCTTGCCACTCTTAATTAAACCAAACCACCACTTGATCAATAGTTGGAAATATTGAGTTTGGAAGTTTATTATTCACAAAGCATGATATACAACTAGTTGTTGCATCAACTCATTGTACATGGAAAGTCAATACTTGGTAAAAGGAAATCGTAAAACTTCAATTGACACTTTACTTTTGGCGCGCGCCATCGATCCCTTTTCCCGCCTAAAGTCTTGGGAACCATTCATCTACCTCTCCAGCCTATTTATACCTATCGATTGTATACCAAAGAACACACCACAAACACATATATCCCTTTCAATTCAAAGAAAACTTCAACAATGGCAGCAAATAATGTTAACTTTCAAAATGATGCTGAAGAGTACGAGGGGGTGTTAAACAACAATTTACTGTTTGACGCAGTGTTAATTGCTTTCGGGGATGAACCCATTGCAGAATATGGGTCGTATAGGAAGGTAGATACGTGGATGAGGGGTCAAATTTTGAACTGGCTGCATGCGTAAGACTTTTACTGGGATGAGGTTTGGGGATTGCGTGACTACGGGGAGGAGGAGGAAGAAGATGAAGAGGAAGAGGAGGAGGAAGGTGAAGAGTAGGAGGTGGTGCAGCAAAAAGAAGAGGATCAGCAGCAAATTATGGTGGAGCAGCAAAATGGGTTTGTGCTGCAAAACCAGGGGGAGCAACAAGATGGGTTTCAGGACCCTTATAATCAAGAAAAGAGGGTTAGCGATCTTGAAATTGTGTTTAAACGACTTAAGGAAAGCCAGAAATTGATGGGAAGCAGGGAAGAGAGCTCTGGTTCTAACAAGTTGGGGTGAAATGGAGTGAAGTAGTTTAGGATGATGGTTTTTTTTTTTTTTTTTTTTTTAGTATGTTTAGTATTTAGGTTGGATAATTAGATGTATATACTATATATGGTTGTAGCCTTAAAAAATATCAATGAAATATTTGATGTTTAATTAATTGTCTGAGAATGGAGTGGATGCACAAAGTTATTACTGCTAGGCAAACTTTTGTTCTGCTAGAGTAAAACGTTGTACTGCTGGGTACTGGGTAGCCGTTTCTGGGTTTTAACCGTGGTTTATTTCTAACCGTTGGGGTAACTATTGTCAATTACTTCGCTTTATTTACACTATGTTCTCAAGTTATTTTTTAGATGAAAGGGAATGAAATGGAGTGAAACTAAAATTATGTGTGTTCTTGGTTTTCTTTGTCCCAACTTTCATAGTGAAGTAAAGTGAATAAAGACAAAAATCAAATGAGTTAATGTCAAAAAGAACCTTTGTCTTTAGTGTGTATTTATTATGGAGCAAGGTTATAACAGTAATTCCACAAATATAAAAAATATAAAATGGGACCACCTACTTTCGTTTACTTTACTTTACTAGTATAAACTAAACATGCAAAAATCTATGAACTTTACTTCCACTCTTCCCTATTTCTTTACATTAACTTTACTTTACTTACCTCTTAAAAAAAACTCTAGAACAGAGTAGGGTTTCATAAATTGGATAACTCTCTTTCTTTATACAATTTATACCATTTCTTCAAACTTGAGAAACAATTAATTGAAGTAGGTCCAATCATAACCCAGCACTCTAATCAAGCATTTACTTAATTAGTCACACATATTCGGGTTTTGGTCCTCTTTTTCGAAGAAAACGGCCACAAATCTAAACAAATGTGACTATATGATCCTACTGGCTGGCGCGACTTTTTGTCAAACTACCACCACAAAAAAAGTTGATGCTGTGAGCTATATGATCATAGTCAGCATTTCAGTGTGAGATAGGCAGAAACTTGGCAGTACGAGTGTTAAGTTTGACTATCCCCGCGAGGTATTCAAGTATACTCTAGGCTTTTCAAGGTCTCGGCTAGCCTAAACACTCATTTACCTCAGTCCTTTTCACTTCTGAAATTCTGGCCAGAATGTATTTTTAGATTTTCTGAAATGTAGTTTTTGTGTAACTCATTTGAAATAGCGTTAATATCTTTTTCGTTATAAGCACGTTTTAAATCATTCCAAGCGAAACAGTTTTCCTTTATTGAGGTCTATTTTTTTATATTTCTAGCCTATAATGACCCTGGAGCTACTGATTTTTCCCAGTTTGTCCGAAATGGGACAGATTGTTTATGAAAGTGTTCAAAACTCCACTTTCTATTTCTAGCTAACATATCACTTAACCACACTTTACTTCTAAGTCCTAGTTTTACCCATCAACTTCCGACATAAACAAAGTGATCATAAGATAAACTCAACAATATTTCAAAGTTATGTAGTAATCATCAAGTAAGTCTGTAAAATACAAGTTTTAACTAACCTACTATTTATAAGGTTCTTCACCACCCCTTCCTTTATGAAGAGTCTTTTCAAACTAGTTTCTTGTAACCAAAATTTGTTTTCTTTAAAAACATAATCTTTGCTTAAAGATCATGGGTGAATGTAAACTTTATAAATGTACAAGTGCATGACTACGTATATCTACTTGGACTAAGACTTATGACAAAAGGAAAAACATGAATTTTTGTAAGAATATTACAGAACACAATTAGTGGGAGAGCGGTGTGTAAGAAACAGATTAACCCAAGATTAAAGATTTAAATCTTACAAAGTGCCCTAAGGATACTTTGAACTAGCCCAAGGACAAAGCTTCCTTCTTTTTGCTCCTTGTCGGTTTCGAATGGTGGAGTAGGGGAAAGTCTATGATGTTAGTGTTTTTGGTGAGCAAAATAAGTGTGCAAGTTATCCTTTTTATATAGAAACAAAATCAACACATGGTCAAAGTAAACAACATGTCTCAATAACTGAAAGTATTAGATTCAGTAAATTTTCCTAGGGGTTGGCCGTTGGACATACTTGATTGCCGAAGAAAAGGAGACAACAATAGTGCGTTAAGCACACTTTATAATCACTTCTTTGGACACTTTATGGTTAAATTGGTCAAGAAAGTTACCATAAAATATGGGGTGAGGGATAAAAAAAAAAGTATATATGTTTGATTTTTTAATATAAAAAGTGTATTTATAGGGCAGCTCGTATTAAAGTATTATAAATATGTATTGGTTACTATTTTTTGCGATGTTAACAATAAATTAGTATAAAATCAAATGGCTTAAAAATGCATAAGAAAAGTTTTAAGGAAAAAAATTTTGGCCATTTCGTATTATATTTTTTTAATTAAAAGGGTGGTGAGAGTGTATAAAAAAAATAATTGCTAGGAAACTGTCGGGTGCGTTGTCATTTAAATTGTGAAAAAGTTTTTTTTAAATAACATCGTAAATAAATTAAAAGCGAATTGTTTTAGGGATTAAAATATCGATGGCAGTCGGAGCAAGGTACTGGAACGATTATGGATAAATATATGCTAAGTCATAGTGAGTAAATTATTTATTTAAAACAAAAGCCGGTACATAAAGGTTCTTGAAATTTACAGTTGTCACAGTCTCCAGCCTCGAAGACAACCCGTCCCGGGTTTCAGGTTGAGTACCTCGATAAGTTGAAATAGGTGAGGGTACTTTCGTTCATCTCTTCCTGTTCCAAGTAAACTCGGGGTCCACGCTTCGAATCCCAGCGGACTTTGACTTTTAATATTGGTATTTACTAACTTACAATTTCTTGACTCAGTACAAAATTACCGTTGATTTAACTAAGCGTGAAATCTAGGCACTACTTGAAATATTCAGGTCTGTGTAAGGTCTTGATAGCACGAAATTCTTAAGGTTCGCTCTTGAACGTCTCATGGAATGCACTCAGTCTAGTGGTTAGTTTTAGACGGTTAAGCCACTAGACCAATTCTTTCAGTGATCTCAAAAGGTCCCCGAATCTAGAGTTATACTTGCCCTTGTATTCCAAACTCGTAAAACACCTTCAAGGTGATACCCTGAGAAACAACATGATCACCACCGCTGAATTCTATGGGTTATCGTCGGTGTGGGCATAACTCTTTTGACGGTCACGAGCAGCCTTGAGCTATCTTAATTTGAATGATTTCTCCTGTGGTATTCTAGACATCTTTTGGTCCTATCATTTGACTTTCCAGCTTCGCACTAACCAATAGAGTGAAGAACTATTCTTCTTAACGTTGCTTGAATGGTGCTAACTATGAGGTCTGATAATGTTGTTATAGGAGAATCGGCTAAGGAAAGACGGTTAACAATAGACACGAGTCTATGGCTACGCCGGAGATGTTTCTCGGGTCAGTATGGCACGCTCCGCTTTGCACCATCTGGCTTATATGCGGTGATAGCCGTACTATATCTAAGCTGTGTTAAGGGAACGTTACAATATTTGCAAAAGTTTGAAGTGAAGCAGGCTTACATGTCGCGATCAGATATAATGAATATAGGCATACCAAGGAGTCTCGCCACTATCTCCCTGAATGTAAGTCTAGCCAATTTGTCCAACGATATCTTCCGTATAGGTAAGAAATGTGCCAGACTTAGTCAAACTATCTATGATGACCCAAATGGTATCGTACCATACTAGTTCTAGGACACTTGTAATCGAATATGGTTATCCTTTCCACCTTCCATACGGGAATCTCGGTTTATTGTAAAAAAAAACCGGAATGGTTCTGATGTTTTAGCCTTACTTTAGAGCAAGTAAACACTAGCTAAGTAGAACGGCTTGTCCTTTTATCGGACAGTAAAGTCTTAAGGTCGTGAGTCTTTATCAGTCCAGGATGACTGAGTAACTCTTTGAATGGTGTTAAACTTTATATAAGTTATGAACAACATACTTACTAAGTTTTATGAACGTTTATGGGCTCAAGGAATGTTAGACTTGGTCTAGGATTTTGTCTATGATAGATGATGATATATTGGGGATATATTCAATGAAATAATTACTACTATTCACAACAATGTTTTTCCAACTTTCCATTTGTTATATCAAACTAGCCCCAATAATTGTCAATATCAGTACACTTACCTCTAATCAGGGATCATGATTTGAGGTAAAACAAACGCCTAACACGTACAGACCCCTTAGTCTGATGTTCACACACACATCTTTGTTGTTTTTTCATTTTGAACCCTATAGGTGTTAAATTCTAAGTATAAACACTTGTAAAATCCTATAAGTATTAAGTAAGATTCTCTTTTATAGACCAAAGGGAGATCCATTACACAGTCTGTTAAGTCTTGTCTATACTTGCTTGTGTATGTCAGTATAAGTTACAACTTGTATTTTGTTTACAAATTGTTGACTGAACAAAAATCTTAGAGTATTACTATAGTTTATAAGTGATTCATACTAAATAATTATTCTTCATCCCATAACATCAGCAGTAGAATGATATCGCAGCACATGATCATACGACTTACACTGAGTATCACCAGATTAACAGTGGAAATCACAGACTAAAAGCCAGACTTTACTTGAACGATCTTAATGAAGACTTAAAAGGATGACTTAAACCAAGACTTCATGGGTACTACCGACTTACACTCCTGCAAAGATTATGTTTCATTCATCTTGTTCGGTGATATAAAACTATGAAAAATATAATAACATCTTCCACTAATGATGAATTACGAAACAAACAGTTATGATACGAAAATCCTAGAGACGAAGAGAAAACTGAGATAAACTAAATCTCACCATTGAAAGAAACATATTGTCATCCTGTAATTTTTGCCTATCCACCAACATCTCTTCCTTTTATGTTAACACAAATAGAGAATATTACCCCACCTAAGACACTATAAACTTGTACTAATATACAATCTAATTCATTTCTAAAGACCATGAGACAGAAAAATATCTAAACCATTAGTTAGTAATTCTAATCAACTATAGTAGAATCAAAACTTTTCTGTGGTGATGCACAAATATCAATAAAGGTTATACTCTTGTATAAACCGTTTTGATTTTAGCAGGTTAGTCTAACTTATTAGTTACGATCTCTTTATTATGCTTGGTGTGATTTAAGTGTCTTTTGTGTGGCATAAGTGTGATTGAGTGTGTGATGACACTAAATCCTTTGTAAGATTAAATGGTAGTGAGTTGAGTAGATCTTGATTTTGGGATACGTTCATTTTGATTACTTGGATGGTGTAGAATGACTTGTGTATTTATGGTGTTTCTGTGGTTTTTGCGTAACAAGTATTCGTTCAAGCATTTGAGCAGATAGTAAAGTTACATGGAGTTTGTTTATGGGGTTATATTTAAGGAGAGTGTGAACCTTACTATTTGTTGGAAATATGGTTTGAAATGATAATATTCGAGTTGACGTAAAAAATGACGAATTATCGCGTAGAAGGTAGGGTTTCGGTAAATGGATTAAAAATAACGAAAAAAAGGATTTATGAGGTCAAAATTAATATTAAAACAAAAAAAATTATTATATTTTAGGGGGGGGGGGCGCGAATTTAGGATTAGGGGGGAAAAGGCAAACCAATTTTAGTCCAAAAATTAATTATAATAAAAAGGGTCTATCTAGAATGTTCTTAGGATTAGTATTAAAAACAAAATCAAACCTCTCAACCATATTTATGAGAATTCGGTCAGACATTAGCGGGAGGAACCAGAAGACAAATTAGGGTTTCATTATGTGAAGAAAAAACAAGCTTTAAGGTATGCTTAGGAAATCCATAATGTTAAAAGGTCTTGGCTCGATCTATTTTATGATATTCTCCTGATCCAACAAACAACATGCAATCATCATCAACGATAAGAAAACCGAAGAATAAAGATTGGGTGAACCCTTTAATAAATGTTATTGATTAAACTTGAATGGGTACAGTATGTTTACAAAAACCTACTCATATTTGTATACAACATGAACTCGGTTGATTCATCAAAAGACCACCCGTAATCTTCTACGTGTCTACTTATTCTAATCGTGTACCCTACACTATATACCCGATTTCTTTATGTGGACCAGCCCCAATACAATCGGTCGTTTTATCAAACTTAGAATACCATCATAAAATAATAAACTACCCTATTTTGCTACCAACTAACATTATGGGTCCAACATTCACCCCCTAATGTTATAGAGCAATCGAGGCTTCTTTACTGAACTTCATTCGCCGATGCTTTTCTTCTTGCATTCCTTTCTTTGACTGTGTTTAGATTTCTTGCTTTTTTTTCCTATCTTTCCTTTCAGACTCTTCTTTTTGCTGTTCGTTCTTTCTTACTTTCCTTGCGGTGGTTTCTTTCTTCCTTTCTTTCTTTTCAAGCGTGCTTACTTACGCCTACTTTCTTCTCAGGTGCTTAAATTACGCTTGCTTTCTTACTTGTTTGAGACAAAAGTTCTCTTACTTGGTCGAAACAAATGGTATTCTTACTGGGAGAAACATACGGATTCTCATATGGTGAAACATAAGGTTCTCCTTATGGGTGAAACACTACGGTATTTTCTTACTGGAGTGAAACATAGGTTTCTTTTTACTGAGTGAACACTAAGGATTCTTTTGGTTAGAAACACTAAGGTTACTGAAACACTAAGGTTTTCTCTTACTTACTTATTTGAAACATACAGGAATTTATATCTTACTTACTTATGAAACGTTAAAGTCTTCACTTACTTACTTACTTTGGAAAAACTAGAGAATTCCTTAACACGATAGGTTATCTTTTTAAATCTTACTATCGTGAACACAAATGGTTCAGTTTCTTACGTCTTATAAGTTATGTACTTATTTCTAATTGAAATAATGATTTAGTTCCTAAATAGAAAATAATAACAACGGCTTCTAATCTTACTTTTTATCTATTCAAATGAGATTATGGGATATCTATAATTTTTAATAAATAATAAAGTGAAAAGAAAATAAAATAAAAAACCTTACTAAAACTTTTACAAATCCCAATAGAAAATCTGGCTTAATATGACTATTTAACCTGCTCTTCTATACAATCTTCCCCATTACTTTTCCCTTTTCTCCAAAAAAAAACATAAAATCTAATTCAAGGTTAAAACTCGAAGAAGGTAAGGGAAATACAACTGTTCCTACTTTTGTTGGGTAACAACAATCGGTTGATAGTGATTTATGAAAATGCTTCTCGTTTCCTTTCATCGAACGATTGTTGCCTTTGTGAGGGTTCTCAATCAGCGGGGTTAAATCACTTGTACTTGGTTTTGCCTCGTCTTTAACTTCTTCAATCACCGATTGAATGAACAGGTATTCCTTCTTCTTACTTTCTTTAACTTGTTTGATTCTCGAATATAAATCTTGCTTTCTTTTTTCTTTCCGGTTGTTCTTGCTTTCGAAACGACGTTACTAGCACTTGTTCTTCCAAGGATCGATCTAAATCTTGCTGCTGATGCCATGTTAAAGGTCTTGATCGATACTATCTTTATAGAACTCATGATCAAACAACAACAAGCAAATCATCTACAAGAATTAATGACAAAACGAAAGAATAAAGATTGGGTGAACCCTTAATAAACTGATATTGATAAACTAGGACATGGTTCAGTAGTTTACAAAATTACTTATTTAACACACATGTTAATCGGGTGCTTCACACAGGACACACGATTTTTAAGTATACTATTATATTCGTTGTAACTCACTATATAAACCGTTTCTTTCTTGTGACAGCCAATACAAACAAGGGTCGGTTTGGTATATACCAAACTAATGAAATACATACATAAAATTTACATAAACTACCCTAACTTTTGTTCTAATAACATTATGGTCAAACTCTAATCATTATAATTGATATGCATCATGGTAAAACAAAGTTATGATAGGATCAAGGGTATTATTGTTACTCTGTACAATTTAGATATTTACATTGTTGGAAACAAAATTAATAATATTATGATTGATTAGTTTGAAGAGATTAGAGTATAAAACCATGTTAGTTCTGAGTTAGGGTATGGACAGATTCATAGGCTGTAAAGATACGAAAATTTAATAGATGGAAATGAGTTATAAATGATATGAGTCTAAATTGTAGTTCAGATAAGTGCTTTCCAAAGTGCGGCACGAGCAATTTCGAGGTCCCGGGAAGTCAGACTAAATTGATTTTTGCAAGTAAAGGTGTCAAACTGATAAAGCGGGAGATTTTAGGTTAAAAGTATTGAGGTTAAAGTGGTTTAAAAATGTGTAATTTGGGTTAGCCTTCTGGAGAACATGATTTATATTCCACGTTGTCATCCACGCGAAAACTTAGCAATAATAAGTCTGTGAAAGATATGGTGTTGGGTCAAATATTTTGGTGTTGCGTTCAGACTCAATTTGGATAGTTTATATGTTTGAATTTTCAAAGAGTACTTGTGTGAGTTGTTTAGTGGGTCATGGCACCTTTGGGAGAAGCTTGTATGCTCAATGAGGACAATGGTGAATATTTGGTTGTGAGTTTTAGAGTTATTTTTTTGGTGATTTTATGTGGGGTTAAATGTACCAAAATCTTTGCTTATTTGAAAAAGTGTATGCATGGAATAGTGAGTGTAAATGTTTTGGTAGTGGTTTAGTATGGAGTCAAGGTAATCATGGTGGTTTAATCAAACCTTTTGACATCCATATATGTGTGTTACAAGGATATAGCTGTAGTTGGTCGCGTGTAAAGTGATTTATTTTTGATGTATAGGATTTTTGATATATATTGGAAGTTGCAAGTTTTGAAGTGTGTTTCATAGTCCCATTTTTACTTTTGTTTTAAACTTGGGATGGGAATGTGTTTGTGTTGAACAATTATTGAAGTTACTGTGATTATGTGGTCATTAAAATGCATGGTAGACTTGTACTTGATACTTAGTGCATGTTATATGAGAATATTGTGTGTGATTTGTGTGGTCATTTGGAGGGTAGCTATGCTCCATAATCAATTGGAGAGTCGTAGTAATCATATTATTATGTGGTTGTCCGTGTTCCGATCGGAGGGTATGCTACAATATTGTGAAATTGGATGGGGCGATTCCTTCCCAATTGATGTTGGATATAGCTATTTGAACGTGGGCACGTTCCGTACTGTTTGTTGAATAGTGGTTAAAATTACATGCTATCTAGTAATGAGCCTTATGTCTTGCTATGTATTCATAATCACATTGAACTGGTTGCCTGAGATATATTGTGAGTTTAAAACTATGATACCCACCAACATTATGATGCACGTTTAAAGCATATACATTGAGAGATTTAAGGCTAGGTAGAGGAAGCGACTAGACGAGAACTTATGTTGCATTTGAGAATGATTTATTCTTTTATGTTCGATTTTGAAGATGTTTGATTCAATGGATTGTGATACTGTAATGTTTTCGACTAGTACTTTATGTTTTATTGAGGAATACCATTGGAGATTAGTTAGTTGTTTTCTTTTGGGGTATGTTTACGACACTTTGTGTCTGTACTTTCCACTATTAAAGTTCATGTTGTAATTCTATATCTTAGACACCATGTGTTGTGCATGATTTCATGAAGTTACACTCGCGGTCTCAGCCCTTGGCAAGGTGACAAAGAAATGGTATCAGGAGCTTGGTTATAGAGATGAAGGTGGTTGGAACTAGAATATACCCTAGGGCGTTCCCTCCCTATAGTTGCATGTAGGCGCCTATATGTAACAGTTGTTATTTATATGTCATATATTTTCCATAAGTATCTCAGAGGTTTTTGTGAGTTTTGGAGTCTATTTGAACCTCATACTTAATATTGATATATGTCACTTTTAGCATGGCACCTCTCTCGCGTAGCAAGATTTGTTGGACTCCGTTGTCGTACTGGTTGCAGAGGATTGGTGCTCTGAACGTGATAACAAGAGAATCTTAGTTCTGCTAGCATCGTGTCCACTGTTAAGATCAGAGGAGAAGATGATTTAGTGAAAGAGGGTGGAAAAGGAGATAGAAGGTACGGAGACAAAGGTGACCAATAAATACCGGTAATTAATACGGTACCTAGAAAGTGTCCCACATTCTAGAAGATGGTGGGAGAGGTTTGGGCTGCGCCCATAAATCTGTTGGGTTTGTGGCATATAGTAGGAGGAAGAAGGTACTCAGGAGTCAATTATGCCAGTCTCACTACACAGAACCGAGGGAAACCGAATGGATGGATAAGTGAGAGGAAGAGTACGAAGTGGAGTTCAGAATTAGTAGTCTTACGGAATTAGTAGATAAAATCCGAGTTGGAAGGAGAGGGGCAAACGTAGAGGTGGAGACGAGCCCGTGTGGATCTCTGTTTGTCTTAGTGTTATGTTTTGGGATGTTTTGAATGTTGACTTTTGATGTTTGAGTATATGTTGGATTGCGAATTCCATGAGGGAATTCTGGGATTTCTACCAAAGTAAGCTAAATAATAAGGTTCGCAGCGAGAGTTTGAATATTATTATGTGTGTGATTATGTGATTCATGGCGTGTATTATATGATATTAATTTATGAGTTAGTGAATTAGAAATTGAGAGGTGTTTTTATTATTGTTAGGCCGTGGTATTGAGAAGCGAGTAACACATGGTGAACGGATACATCTATAATTAGGGTGGGCCCAACATAATTCTACATGTTCACGAAATGTGGATTTAAGGCCAAAGTACGTAGACCATGGGATGACATGCTTACGTGTAGTAGGTATTACGTTTAACCTTGATATTTGTGTCTACTTGTCCATTTGATGGGGTGTACTTGTGCTAAGTATGAATGTGCATTGTGAACTTCGGTGAACGGCGCCTACTGTCTTACCGACCCTGTGGAGTCCAGGAAATGGACAACAAGACGAGACGCCTTTTTATAAGTACAATGAGTCGGAAGCTACCGGACGCGATGAGCGGACGCCGAAGAGCGAAAGCAGGCGCCCACTATTGGAGAGCGTAACCCCATCTTCCCGCAAATGATTAATCGACAACTGGACGTATATGCCAAGAGATCGATATCCATGTAGAGGCACAATAGGTGATGGTCTCTCACCCCATAATGGTGTGGGAAGTGGTGGGGGGGTAGGCAACAAACGGATGCTTACAAAGAGTTTATGGCTTGTAAGCCAAAGGTACGATGGTAAGGGTGGTGCGATAGCTCTCAACCACGATGGAAAGAGAAGATGGAAGCAGTGATAGGATATTAGTGGCTGTGCTGAAGCCAAAAGTAAGTATGCAGAAGTTCCCTACTGATCCAATAAGGTTTGACTTGGTGGAAACACGCAAGCAAGTAGGCGGTAGTGTTGCTGCGATGGCGAATACACTTTGGAAGATTTCAAGCCTAGATGGTGGAGGAGTATTGCCAAGGAATGAGAAGCAGAATTATAGGAAGAATTGGAAGATGCAATGGTTTGGAGCTATCACGCGGGGGTAATATTGACAAGTTCATGAGTTGCTAAGTTGGTGGCTCACTTGGTACTCTGAGTCCGAAGGATATCGATCAAATACATGCGCTGGGTTGGTTCACAGATTCGTAGCATGGTTAGGCGCTCTACAGAACCAACGACCCTCCAGAAGTAGTATCCAGAAAGGCTGGAAGACTATGTGAAGCGGTTAGGAGGGGGTACTCGCGAAGACAAGTGAGAAGAGGAAGGAGGAGATGAACCAAGGCAAGCAGTAAGATGGTGCATGACATAAGAGAACAGGAAATGGACGAGGGTTCGTAGCGGTTGAATCTGTAGGGTGGACAGCCAGTCTGCGATGGCAGCTACTCCGGCTGAGGACCAGGAAACACAGACAGGAGGGGGTTACATAGATTCTGCTCCCATAAGTGTTAAATCAAAGGTTATCATTCATGAGCAGGCTGTGTAATGTATGTACTTCAGTGTAACAAACCTGGCACACTTTCTAGAGATGTAGTACGGCGGATAACTCAAGCGAATCCAATCAACTCGGTTGAGCAAGTATAAATCGTTCTAGGGGGTGTTAAGAGAGTGGAAGTACGGATGCAATCTCTGAAATCGAATGTCCCAAGTGATATGGGCACCGGGTCAGGCGGGAAACTGGTTGTCCATTGACAGGAGGCCAAGGGCAAGGTAACAACAAGAATGCAGCTAGAGAAAGGCGTTCACATAAATGCGAACCGAGGCGCGTCAAGGACCCGCGTCGTTATGGTACTTACCTCTCTAAATGGTATAAATTAATATGTCCTACTTAATTTGATAGGTACGGATTACAGTTTGTGTCACTGAATTGTAAATTGTTGAATGTTGGACCTAGTGACATAGGTAATGTATTGTGATGGAGATAGCTAGTGGTTAGGAGGTAGAGGTTGGACAAGGTTATTCGTGAGTGAATTATAGTGTTTAGAGGGCGTATCCGTTTATGATTGACTTGATACTTTTGGCATGGTGTTTTTGATGTGGTGATAGGGCATGAGCTAGTAGTCTAAACACAAGGCGAGTTGTTGCATGAAAAGGATAGTTCGTTATAACTTTAGAGACTGGGGTTATACTTCGAATACAGGAGAATGCTTAGGGATGAGTTGAATCCTTAAGAAGGCGAAGCAGGAATTTAAAATAGAGATTCTGTGGTGTGTGGAATTTCCTGGCGGTTTTCTGAGGACTTGTCTGGGTTGCCTCCAATCGTTCAAGTTGATTCCGTATTGAAATTTATACCTGGAGCGGCACTGTGGGCAAAGTCCATATCGTTTAGCACCTCTGAGATGCAAGAGTTGTTGAGCAAACTGCAGAACTGCAGGATCAAGGGTTTATCCGACCCAGTCACTCTTGTGAGGGCACTGTGTTGTTTGTCTAAGCAGAAGAGAGTACGTACCGGATGTGTATTGACTATCGGTAAATGAACAAGTTACCTATAAGAATCGGTATCCTCTCCTCGAATTGAAGATCTCTTGACAGCTGCAAGTTTCATCTGATTTATCCTTATTTCGAAGATAGGGGGATCTCCGTACTGGTTATCATCCGATAAGAGTGTGATGAGGAGGATATCGAAGACTGCATTTAGGACTCGTTAAGGTCACTTTGAGTTTACGGTTTATGCATTTGGGTTTGACAATGCACCTGTGGAATTCATGGATCTAATGAATCGCCATTTGTAAGCCTTATTTGATAAATAGTGTTATGTGTTCATCGATGATATATTAGTCTTATTACTCTAAGATGAGAAGGAGCATGGAGATGCATTTGAAGTTGTTTAATTGCTGGCGCAGGCGATGTTGTACGCTTAGTTTTCAAAATCGCGCGTTTGGATAGAGAAAGTAAAGTTTCTTTGGTCTGTGGTACATACGTGAAGGTAACTGTAGACCCTGGGAAAAGTCGAAGCGGTAAGAATGGAAGGTCTACGACACCGTCAGGAAACGCTCTTTTTAGGATTGGTCCGGCTATATACAGACGATTTATCGAAAAAAATTCGAAGATTGCAAACCCTACATTGTTGAATAGAAGAATAAGAATGTATGTCTGGGGAGAGGAGCAAGAGTGGCTTTTCAGACATTAAGGTAATATGTTGAATGCACCTATTCTTGGCGCTTCGGACGGGACGTGCTTTGATGTTGTATTCGTGATGGTGAACAAGGTTTTTTTGATGCGGTATTAATGCTGAGAGGGAAAGTGATCTCCTATGACATCCGGCCAATCATGATTCATGAGATGAATTACAACATCATGGATTAGAGATTCGGTGCGGGTTAGTGTTTGTTTGGATTATTTGATTTGATGAGACAAAATAAATCGAAGACTGAAACACGAGGGATTAAGTTGACCACGGATGACACTACAATGGAGAAAAGATTCTACGGCATCTTATAATTATTTAGCAATATTCTTTGTAACCCTTTAATTGTCTCAATATATATAAAGAGACTAAGGTACAGTTTTATTAATAGTTTCCATATGTATATTCACTGTGTATGTGTGTAACTAGGGTGTTAGGTATGTAAACGCTAGAGTTTGTAAGTTGGTTCGTATCCCTTCAAGTTGAGGTGTCTTAGATCGTTACAGATAGGTCAACTGTTATCTTCTGAACAAATATATTGGAGGTGATTTGTGGGGAAAAACTTTGTGTCAATAAAACTTTGTTTGTTTATTCCGCTGCATAATTGTCTAATTGGTATTGTTGACCCTAAGGTTAAAACGATCCAAGAAAAATATATTCCGTCGTCTTAGTTTCTAGATTGTATCAGAGTTGGGGAGGCATCGTTTACTAGGATTCAAAAGTTTTATTGTGGAAGAAGAGCAGATCTGAATCAGTTATGAGGTACGGTATGATTTTTAAAAGAAATGATTTTTCTGCTAATTGGAGGAGAGAGCAAGAGCCAAAGTATAAATTGGTAAATTTTATATACTGGTTTAATAAAATGGTCTGCTGGTATATCTGTTTTTGCTTATCAAATTGACGATCAGACGATTCAAGTATCTAAATTAAGGGATAAATTGGTGTCGGTGGTCAAAAGGCTATGAACGTGGTTATAGAAAACTAGTACTACTTTATGTGCGCCGTGATCTCAAACACCTGTTGTACTGTTTCATTGTGGTCGATGGTATTAGATATTCATCGATAAAATGGGTCGGGTTTCATAAATTAAATTATCGCTTAGTGGGACTGCCTGTGTGGGGCTGTTACTAACCTTGTTTTAATAATGATTCGATGTGATATGATAACAAAGTGTTGTTCGTCGATATAGACTGTGGCGGTTGACAACTGTGAAGAGTGCTTAAATGGTCAATAGGTGATAAGCAGTAAGTTTATAATTCTGCTGCTGCATTGTATTGATTCTGCTGCTGAATATATTACTTGCTTGCTACGTTGATACATTGTGCTTCGTTATTATGAACTTGCTGCTCGATGTGAATTTACTATGCTGTTAGCATATTGGATAGTGAGGACCTTACTTCTGTGCTGAGTTACTGTTAATTTAAAAAAAAAAAAATTTTTAAAAAAATTTTTTTTTTGGGTTTAACTGATTGATAGTTGCATTATTCCACGAGCAGTGAGTGGGAAGTAAGTAAGGTTATTGGTTTACACACCACAGGGGAAGGTTCAACACACTCAGAGAGTTAATGTACAAGACATCACTCAAGGGGACAGTTAATATTGTATTATTCAATTTATTTGTTGATAAACAAAATAGGGGAAGAAATTATGTGATGCATGGATTGATTAAGGGGAAGGACAGATTTGTTTCATTCAGGGAGATTGATACATCTCAAACTTTGCTCTTTCGTTAGGGAAGTTGTACACGACTTTGTTTCGTTTTGTCATCCTCAACTAGGGGGACGATTGTTGGGCTTATTGATTTGATGAGATCAATAATCGAAGATGAAACAGAGGGACATAAAGTGACAAAGGATTGAAAAACTTCAATGGAAGAAAAGATTATACGAATCTTTTAATTATTTAGCAATCTTCTTTGTAAACCTAATTGTTTAATATATTAAGAGGGACATAAGGTACCGGTAATATTAATAAGTCTTCACTAATGTAGTTATTAAAATGTGTAGTGTGTAACTAGGGTGTACGGTATGTAAAGCCTAGTGTTTGTAAAGTTGGTTGTATCCATCAAGGTCAGGAGGTGATATCTTAGATCCCTGTTACTGTTAGGAAACTGTTAAATTCTGATCAAAATAATTGGAGGTGATTGTGGAGAAAACTTTGTGTCAATAACACTAGTTTTGTTCTATTCGTGCATTGTTAATTTGATATTGTTGAACTAAGGCTCAAACGATCCCAAGCAAACTATATTTCCGCCCGTTTTAGTTTCTAGAATTAATTGATTAACCAAATATATGCTAAAAACGAGCGGTGACGGTTTTATGATTGCTGATGTTTTTTACTGAAGGTTTTGGGATTTTTCTGTCTTGGATTCATTTATAAAAGAAAGGTTTAGGTGTTCATTAGGAGGGCGATTAAGACATTGGAAGATAAGTTGGAAGTATGGTACTAGTAGTGATTATGAAGATCAAAGTTGTATATTTAGTTCCTATGATCATGACAAAAAGGGGAAGAAGCTTTGAAGATTGCTCAACATGAAGATCTTGGTGATTATGCCTGGCTTTAAGGGATGTTCGTTTATTTTAAACATATTAACTAAGGGGAAGTTTATGCCTTCACTATGGTTTTGATCCATTATCAATAGAGGGAAGATGTCTGGGAATTATTATTGAGTTGAATATGCACAAACAATGAAGGATGAGGGATTTATGGAGACAAAAGGATGAATTCACAAAAGGAAAAGATTATATGGATTTTTATATTTTTAGTATATATCTTTGTTACCTGGTATTCTCTCTTATCTAAGAGATACAGGGATATTGATTTTCGTGTGTTGTGTCTAATGTAGTCGGACCTAAAAGGTGTTAGGGTGTGTTAGGCATCGAGTTCCTTACAACGGATGTAGCGTTTTGTGTTTGTTTAGTAGTGTTAGAGGATGTGACGAAGAAACTTCGATAATAATAATGAATCATTTGTTATTCTGCTGTGGCATTTGTTTTAAACATTATTATAGTGCTTATTGTTCTTCATAGATCAAGGTCTACAACAACCTAAAAAAAAGCCCAAAATGGACCAAGATTATAGATGTGGCGTAATAAGTTCTTACAGGGTGGTATCGAGAGGGGGGGCTCACTGATCTAGGATGTTTCAAGGTTCGTATGTCCAAGCAGTAGAAAATGAAGATGGTTTTATGATCGTAAAAGTATTCAAGGTAATCGTTGTATTTTTTCTTCTGGTATCGATCTTTAGCATATCGTGATTGGATAGAATTATGACATGTAACAAACTGCGAACTAATTAATTCATGGGCTGATTCAATATTTCGTTATTATATTAATGGGATGGTCAGTGCCAAATGCGAAATGATTAATATTTGATAAGGGATATTGCTTTTGTATTATCCATGATCAATGGTCGTAGAAGGTTATATACAAGGGTTTAAATGATTATATATTCAAGGGTAAGGGTCGTAGAAATTCTGTATTAAACCAGTACTTCAAAGCCTAAATGGTTGGTTGAATTAGTGTATTTGTTGAACGTTTTTATTTAATTTGGCGTCTTGTGCAAGTGGATTAATTGGCAATTGAGATGGGTTTGATGCACTTAACATTGTACTGATCAAACTTGTCTTGGAATAATCGCGTCGGACCGGTGGTATTATATTAATTGATAGTTGATGGCGAATGGTTCTATTTCGTTTGAGGATTGTGATGGTTTGAGAATTGGTATATTGAATATTATATGAGAAATTGTTTTTAAAAGTCCAAAGAACATTATATGATTATATGCTCTTTATTGTCAACTGCTGCTACCTAAGCGTTTCTACTGCTAGGTTGATTTTTTTGCTGCTGCGAATAAGGTTCTTTGCTGCTAGTTGGTAGTAGTATCTACTGTAGCGTTCTGATAATAATGAAGTTGTCGAGAGTTTTCTGTGCTACATGAAATTTATTACTACGGCTCGACAATCTTAGATAATACAGTAGCTTTGTGCTTATACTGAATGAGTTTAAATGGTTTATGGCGACGTAAAGAGTTTTATGTAGTTCGATATTGTTGCATGATTTACGAGCAGAGAGGGAGAAGTAACTTAGATTGATTGTTGTGACACACAAAGGGGGAAAACACTACACAGGAGATTCTCGATTATGGTTTCGGTATAGTTAATAAAGAATATTCTTTTTTGATTACTATGCTTAGGTTTCGAGTTCTTTTGTAGTCATTTTTTTTTTCGTATTCCAGCTACTATGATCGTTCATGGATTTGCGTATACTACATGGTGTCGTTGAGTGAGTGGTTTGTTAATGAAGTTCTTTCAAATGTTTCACTTCGGGTTTCAGAGGGAAGACAACATCTTTAAACATTGGTTTTGTTCAAAATCAACTAGGGGAAGATTGTTAGGAATTAAATATGAGATGCTAATGAAAAGATGAAGATTGGAGAAACTTATGAGCCCCAAGATGAGGGACTATTATGTTAATTATATCAAGTTTTGTACCCTGAATCTTATTATATAAAGAGATTAGAGGCGTAGGTTTTTACTATAGGACTACCCAATGTATTCATTTTAAAAGTGGGTGTGTGTGTCTAGGCATCAAGACTTAAAGGCTGTCTAGGGTTTTTCTCGTGTCGACTAATTGTTCATATAATGAGTCGTTTGATTTTCGTGCATACTTATTGTTGTTTATATTAAGTGTTATCTAGTTTTGAGGTCTAACAAACTCAAGATAAGTTCTCACATTGTTCGCTCAGAATTGGAGACATTATTGAATGGCATCAAAGAGTGATGTTTAACAGATCAAAAGAGATCTTCAGCATATGTCAGTCAGAAGGAGTGAAAATCGAAGCAGATGCATTGATTGAATTGTTTAGTGATTATTATTGTGAAATGCTCTCTCCTGGAAAGTCGAATGTGGTGGCTGATGCGAGAGTAGGAAGAAGGAACAGGATTAAGCCCTAAGCGTGTGCGGAGCTATGTGTATGACATGCACTCGGGAATCAAGGGGAAGATATTGGCAGCAAAAGAGGAAGCCTCAAGGATGAAACGCAAAGCTGCGATGTGCATGGTAGGATAACAAATGAAGAAAAAGGAGGTGGTGGATTATATTTATTGGACGGATATGGGTCTCGAGTGGAGGGAGATGTACGACGCTTGAACTGGAGAGGTCATAAAAGAGATACTAATTTTCCAGGGATTGACAAGAAGTATTACGATCTTAGCGATGCTTATTGGATGGCCAGGACGGAAATGGGAAATAGCCGAGTATGTTAGTCAGTGTCTGATAGTTTGAACTGTTAAGGCATTCTAAACACGAAAAACACAGGGATTATACAAAACCACCGATCCCGAGTGGAAATAGGAGGAACTATACTATTGGATTACATTACCACGTTGCGTCGAACATGTAGATGGGCAAGAACGATATGGGTCAAGAGGTCAGGTGCGAAGTTCGCACATTTTATGCCATTCGTCGCGGATTATAAGATGGAGAAGAGGCCAAGAATTTATACAATGGAGATTGTAGAGACATGGAGTGCCCGACGTGTCTCTTATATATGATCGCGGACCGTAGGTTTACTCGTGGTTCTGGCAGTGCTACAGAAGGTTTGGTACACTTTTAGGATATGGTACAGCCTTATCATCCAAGTACGGATGGGCAAAGTGAACGAACAATTCAGACTTAGAAGATTTATTAGAGCATGTGCTATCGAATTTGGGGAAGCTGGATCATATTCTAACCTATAGCTGAGTTCTCCTATCATAAAGCAACACCATTCAGTATTAGGTGTGCGCCGTTATGAATGAAGTCAGGGCGGACGTGTAGATCCTGATTATGGGCAGAGTATGGGACAATCAACTACATGGCTCCTCGAACTAGTACAAGAGACTAGGATAAGGTTTTTCAAGATTAAGGGAAAGACTATAATGCAACAAGGGATCGCAAAAGCGTTAGCGAATAATGGCGTAAGCATATAGAATTAGTGTTAGGTGATCTTGTCCAATGCAGCAAGTGTCTCCTTGGAAGGGTGTTGTTGTGCCGTTAATCGGTAGGAAAGACGCACCTATACATAAGTAAGAAAAGGCAAAATAGCACTGGAGATAAGTAGGGTTTGAGATTAAGAAAGGATTGGGTCTCGGTGCATATCGATTGAAATTCACCTAGGAGCTAAAGTGGTGTAATGAAGTTTCAGTATTTAATTTAAAGAAATGTTTGGCGGATGTAGTGAATGTGCCATTAGATGAGAGGTAAGGTTGACCAGACCTTCATTTCGTTCGAATAACTGTTGAGATTATGGACGAGGAAGAGGGTCAAGAGTTTGAAGCGTTGGGTTAAGATAGCGTTAGTAAAGTGGTTGGGAATTAAGCATGGTTGGAGGTATACTGGGAACGAGCAGGATCAGTGAGGTCTACAGTGCCCCACATTTATTTGATGATGATGTTGGTGAGACAAGTTGCCTAAATCTGGGACGAGATTTCCTAAGTTGGGGGATGATGTACAACGTGATTTTAGCATGTTAGTAACAATATTAGTTATGGATCTATCTTAATTTTGCTTGAGTGTGATTTAAATGTTGTGTGTGGATATTGAGTGAAATTGAGTGTGTGTAGACATAAATCCTTGTGAGATTATATGGTTGCTGAGTTGAGTCAGTCTATGATTTGGGAAAGTCATTTTGATTACCTTGGTGGTGTAGAAATGGATTTTGTAGTTTGGAGGGTGTTTTGTGGTTTTTGGTACACAAGTCTTCGTTCAGCTTTTCAGCTTTAGTAAGTTACGTGGAGTTTGTTTTTATGGGGTTTATATTTAAGAGCGTGTGAAATTTATTTTATGGAAACTTTGGCTTTGAAAATGTAATTATTTGGGTTGGGTATAAACATGACGAATTATCGGTAAGATGTTTTAGTTTCGGTATAGCTTATTTTATAATAACAAAAACACAAGTTTTAAGTGTAATAATTAATATTAATAAAATATATATTATATTATATATATATACTATATATATATATATATATATAAAATATATTATTATAATATATATAATATATATAATTATTTAGGGGGGGCGAATTAGGGATTAGGGGAAAAAAAGAACCAATATTTAGTCCATTATAATTACTAATTAAAAGGGTATCTAGAAGTTCTAGGATTAGTATAATTAAAAATCAAAACCCTCTCACCTCTTTTTTTGAGAAATTCGGTCAACCAAAAAGGGAGGAACAAGAAGAAATTAGGTTTCATTATTGTGAAGAAAATAGCTTAAGGTATGCTTAGTAATCCCTAATTCATTTAATAATTGATTTGATTATGTAATACAAGTTATGATGGATCAAGGTTTTATGTTACTTCTGTAAATTTAATATATATATATATATATAACATATTGAAATCAATAATTAATAATATTATGATGATTGCTGAAGAGATTAGGGTATAAAACATGTTAGTATTGGTTAGGTTTGGACAGATTTCATAGGGCTGTAAAGTACGAAGATATTTAATAGATGGATTTGAGTTATTACATGAATCTTGAATCTAAATTATAGTTCAGAGCGTTGCTTTCCAAAAAGTCGGCACAAGCGATTTCGAGAGTCCGGAAGTCAGTCTAATGATTTTTGAAGTAAAGGTGTCAAAACTGTTAAATCGGGACAGATTTAGGTAAAGTATTGAGGTCAAAGTGTATAGAAAGTGTAACTTGGGTTAGCCCTTCTGGATAAATTGATATTCTATATTCCCTTTGACTATCCACGCGAAAATTAGCCGATAATAAATTATGCAAGTTGGTTGTTGGGTCAAAATATTTGGTGTGCGTTCAGATCCGAATCTGGATAGTTTTTATGTTTGAATTTTCAAAGAGTACTTGTGTGTATGTTTAGTGCATTGGCTTCTGGGAGAAGCTTTATGCTCATGAAGGACCATGGTGAATTTTGGTGGAGTTTTAGAGCTATTTTGTTGTGATTTTATGTGGGTAAAGTACCCCAAAACATGCGTATTCTGAAAAAGTGTATGCAAGGGATTTAGTGAGTGTAAGTGTTTGGTAGTGGTTAATTATGGAGTCAAGGTGATCCATGGTGGTATTACATCACCATAGACATCCATCATATGTGTTACATGGATCTATAGCTTTTTAGCTTGGTTGCGTAGTAATGTGATCTTATTTTTGGTTGTATAGATTTGTGATTGATAATTTGGAAGCTGCAAAGTTTGAGGTGAGTTTCATTGTCCATTTTTACTTGTTTTAAACTTGGAGGGACTGATGCTTGTATTTGAGAATATTTTTGAGTTACTATGATTATGTGGTCATAAATGCATGGACTTGTAAGTGTTTATTATACGTGCATGCATTTATGAGATATTTGTGGTGATTTTTTTGTGGTCCATTGGAGGGTAGCTATGCTCCCATTATCCAATTGGAGAGTAGTAGCTTCTATCCACTAATTATTCTGTATGGTCCGATCAGAGGGATATGATTACCCATATTGTGAACTTGGATCAGGGCACGTTCCGTCCCATTGATGTTGGATATTGCTATTGGATCGTGGGCACGTCGTCCGTTTGTTGAATAGTTGTTAAGATACATGCTATCTAGTATAATGACTAGTCTTACTGTCCTGCTATGTTTTTAAATCACAGTGAACATGGTTGCCTGAGATTTATATGTGTGTCTTAAACCTATGAACCTCACCAACATTATGTTGTCGTTTTAAGCATCATTTTCAGGGAGCATTCTAAGGCTAAGGTTGAGGGAAGCGACTAGACGAGACTTAGTTGCATTGAGAACGATTTATCTTTATGTTTTGATTTGAATATTGTTTGATTTTGGATTGTGATACTTTAATGTTTTTCGACTAGTACTTTATGTTTTATTGAGGATACCTTTGGAGATTTGTTTGGTTGTTTTCTTTTGGGGTATCGTTACGACACTTTAGTCTGTAGCTATTGCTCTATTTATGTGCATGTAGTAATCTCTATTTAGACACCATGTGTTGTGATGAATCCATGAAGTTACACTCGCATTTCCGCCTTGGCGAGGTGTGAACACACTGCACATTAAGCTTCTCCTGAAACCCATATGTTACCATTCGAATCTTTAATTCTGTAGGCTTTTATGATTGATGAAGAAAAACCAACCATTAGTAACTTGATGATGAAAGAGAATAAACCAATCTTGTGTCTTATGTCTTGTACTAAAACTGACTTTGAACGTATACCCAACTTCGATGTATAGGAGACATCAATCTCATGACAATAAGCTCATCTTCTATGAGACACTGAGTACTAAAACGTATCTCCTTTAAGTGTTTGTCATTTCGTAGTCACTTGAACGAACGAACACGTTACCTTCTTTCAAAAGGTATGATAAAACACAACTTTGAAAAATTAAACTTCATCTTCAAATAAGCAACAAATAATTTTCTTCGCCAAATAAATAAAAACAAGCCTTTTATCTTTTAAGAACCAACTCTCTTTGTGTGTGATTCTTCCCCTTTGTGTGTGAACCTTGAAAGAAAACCAAAAATTCATACCTCAACTTCTGCAACAGTTTTGAAAAATTTAGAAAAAATGAATTTTTCTTCTTTCTTTAGCTAAAACATTTTATTTTCCTAGATCCAGAGCCCCCCGCTCTGATACCACTTGTTAAAAACTTTAATATAAGTTATGAACACCAACTACTTATAAGTTTTCTGATCGTTTATGGGCTCAAGGCTGTTAGACCTTGGTCTAGGATTTTGTCTATGACTAGCATGATGATAATATTGGCGGAATATTCAAATGAAATAATACAATACTATCACAACAAGGTTTTTCCAACTTTACCGTTTGTTATTCAAACTAGCCCCAATACTACTTGATCAATAGCAGTACAATTACACTCTAATCAGGGATCAATGATCCTTGAGGCTAAACAAACCTAACAACGTCAGACCCCTTGTCTGATGTTCCCACACACACACTCTTTGTTGTTTTACATTTTGACACCCTTTGGTGTTTAAATTCTAAGCATACTAAACACTTGTAAAACATACTAAGTATCTAAGCTATGATCTCCTTTATAGAACAAAGGAGATCATTACAAAGTTGTTAAGTCTTGTCTACTACTTGCTTGTGTATGTCAGTCATTAAGTTACAACTTGTATCTTTGTTTACAACTTTGCTGACTGATCCAAATATCTAGATATTATCTATAGTTTATAAGTGATTCATGTAAATAATATAATCTTCATCCTTATCCATCCACAGTAGTATGACTCATAGCAGCACCTGATACACTACCAGACTTAACTGTGTAATCACCAGACTTAACTGCCAGACTTAACTAGAAGACTTAACTGGAAGACTTAACTAGGAGACTTAACTAGGAGACTAACCACCAACTTAACTGGTACTCACCAGAATTAACCACTCCTGCAACCAGAATTAATGTTTCATTCTCTTGTTTAGTGATCATCAAATCTATGAAAATATAATTCCCAACATGTGCTTCGTTCATGACTATGGGTTCTCACATCACCAGTTAACGGTACCCAAATTCGATCTACAAAGTACAGTCCATCGTCGTCCTTTTCCTCTAGTTGCTTATCTAAGCCTCGCATCTTCTCTGTGGGTGCATCCATAATTCATAGATGCCTCTCTCTGAGTTGCTAATATATATCCTTGATACCCGACTGTATGGTTATACTCATGGCTTTTACTTTCCTAGGCCTGAGTCTTTCCTTTCTGCTCAAAGCATCGGCATACCACGTTTGCCTTACCTGGGTGGTAGCGAATCTCGCAGTCATAATCGCTAAAGAGCTCGATCCACCTCCTCTGGCGCATATTCAACTCTTTTTGATCAAAAATGGTTAAAGGTCTTGTGATCGTAAGATAATACTTTTCGTCCCATATAAGTAATGCCTCCATATCTTGAGAGCGAATACTACAGCACCTAACTCTAGTCATGGTGGTATAGTTTGTCTCATGAACCTCAGTTGTCGAGAGGCATAAGCAATCACCTTACCTCTTTGCATTAATACGCACCCAAGGCCTTGACATGACGCGTCACAGTATACTACGAAATCTTCGGGTCCATCGGGGAGGGCTAGTATTGGTGCATTACATAGGTTATCTTTCAACGTCTGGAAGGCACTCTCCTTGCTTCGCCCCAATCGTATTCTTGTTCTTTTGAGTCAGTGAGGTAAGTGGTTTGGCAATCTTGGAGAAGTTCGCGATGAAACGTCGGTAGTAACCTGCCAGGCCTAAAAATGATCGGACTTCTGTCAGGGACTTAGGAACTTCCCAATTCTTCACTACCTCAATCTTGCTAGGATCCACATGAATACCATCTTTGTTAACCACGTGTCAAGGATTGGACTTCTTGTAACCAGAACTCGCACTCGAGAGTTTGGCGTACAGTTTCTCCTTCTTGAGTAGCTCTAGGATTATCTTCAGGTGCGTTTCATGTCCTCTTATCTTGGAATGATCAAGATGTCATCAATAAATATGATGACAAATTTATCTAGGTATGGCCTACAAACTCGATTCATTAGGTCCATGAAGACCGCAGGCGCATTTGTTAGTCCAAACGGCATAACCGTAAACTCGAAATGACTGTATCGAGTTCTGAACGCGGATTTTGGAATATCATCTTCGTTGTACTCGTAACTGATGGTAGCCGGAACGGAGATCTATCTTGGAGAAGTATCGTGAACCTTGCAGTGGTCAAATAGGTCATCAATTCTCGGGAGAGGGTAGCGGTTCTTAGTGGTTAGTTTGTTTAGTTCTCGATAGTCGATGCACATCCTGAATGAACCATCCTCTTCTTGACGAACAATACTGGTGCCCCCATGGCGAAGAACTAGGTCGAATGAAACCTTGTCTTGGAGTTCCTTTAGTTGATTAGACACTCCTCCATTTCAGAGGGTGCCAATCGGTAGGGAGACTTTGCAACCGGCATTGCTCCAGGAATTAGGTCTATCCGAAATTCAATCTCTCGCGTAGCGGGTAATCCGGATAGATCGTCGGAAACACTTCTGGGAAGTCCCGAACGATTGGGATGTCTTCTAGTTTCTGCTCGTCTACCTTCATGCTCATGAGATGTTTCATGTTTTCTTTAAGTCACTCTCCATAGACCTTCATGTACACTCACCGTTAGGTAGTGGTATTCGGACCATCTTTTCGTGACACACTATTTCAGCCTTATTCTTAGACAACCAGTCCATTACCACAATCACGTCAAAACTTCCGTGCCCAATTGGTATTAAGTTGATGCTAAAGGTATGACCTTCTAGTTCTAGTGTACACCCACGAACGATCTCATTTGTTTCTACTTTTTGACCACTTGCTATTTCAATTTCGTAACTAAAACCTAGTCTACTAGGTCTATATTCAACAGATGCATGAATTCAGTGAAGACAAAGCTATAATCGGCACCAGAATCAAACAGTATGGTAGCATAGTGTTCGTTTAAAGAGAACGTACCCGTCACGATGTTCGGGTCCCTGCGTCTTTCTTCAGCGTTCATCACAAATACCCGACCCCGAGCTGGGTTATTATTGTTTCCACCATTCACATTGTTCCACGGTTCGCGTTGTTCTCACGGTTTGCATTGTCTACACGTTAGCATTGTTTTCACCAATTGTTGCAGCCCGATTCTGGTTGTTATACACTGGCAAACCCGTGTCCTACCCAACCTAGGGCACATATTACGAAGGTGATTCGGGCTTCCACACTCATAACAAGTCTTCGGGTTAGCGACATTCACTGGTGTCACTGGGTTAGCTGTTGCCCTACAATCTTTCGCCATATGTCCAGGTCGCTTGCAGTTGAAACATACCACTTGGCATGCCTAGTCTCTGGATGGTGGCAGTTGCATTTGGCATACATAGGGTAAGGACCCTGATACTCCTTCTTGACGGTACTAGTTGCCACAAATCCTTTCCCCACCTAGCTTTCTTATTGTTACCATTGCTCCATCCTGCTTACTCGCTCACTCACGGCTTTCCCTTTTTCACCACTCTTAGACAATGTCCCATTTCTGATTACCTCATCCGTCCAGGGCTGCAGATT